>JAVIAB010000108.1:39580144-40180144 GCA_032433765.1 Megaustenia siamemsis | reverse complement strand
ATTGCTCTATTTCTGTTGTCTGCTCTCTTAATAAATGTATAATACATTATTTCTCCAAATTTTTCAAAATATTTTCTAACTTGTCCATCTGTACTGCCTTCCTTTAATCTGACTACTATTTTGCAACTACACGTTTTCTTGTGCTGTAACTGACATTGTCTAGCTATGTGTCCTACTCTATTACAGTTATAGCATCTTCTATTTTCTTGTACCCAATTTACTTTGTGAGTGCTAGCGACTCTCCTGTATCTCTGTCTTGTATGATCAATCTCCATTGGATATTCCTGTCTCGTCTGCACCTCTTCTCTTTTCTCCTGTCTTTCTCCTTCAAATTTTTGTCTAATATTTTCTTCTTCTATTGCCACATTCCTCACTTGTGCCAGTGTTGCTAAATTTCTCCTTGCTAGTTGCATTTTCACTTGTTCTACTAACTCCAATACTTTATCGCCACATTCTTGCACTGATTGTTTCAGCTGGTGTGTCGACTTAAGATTCCTTATAACTTGCTGTGACTGCTGTGGATCTTTATATCTTGCATATCTTTGTGTTAGATACAACTTAAACTCTTCCCAAGTTTCATCTTCATCTCATTTATTCTTCTTCTTATGTTGCTAGCCACTCTACCTTGACTAGTTAACAGCGCTAATTCTTTCAACTCTGTTTGACTTATTTTATTACTGCTCTGCCATTTTTCAATGTCATTTATCCATGTTTCAATTTGCTCTTCTTTTCCAGTAAATGTTGGTATTCGTTTTACTACTTCTTGTGTCTGTATTCCTTCTAACCTTTGTACTGCTTGAGCCAACTTATTGATCGTTTGTGATACATAGTCTTCTTTACTTACTTCCATTTTTGTATTTTAATATCAGTTCTACTTAGTCACTATATTGATTTTACTATTTCACTCTATTAATTTTCTTGTCTCCCTTGGAGTCTTCTATTATATTTCTTATCTCAAAATTATTTCCACATTGACTGTGTACACTTTCAAAGTGTCACTCTAATACTTTCGTCCAATACTTATTTATTTTATATTTTATATTACACGTGTCCTTGATCAGAGTCCCTAGCTCACTCTACCTCCCTTCCTTTACAACCAACCCCCAATCCTACTTATTAGGCCTCAATTGCCTTTGCTAAAAAATTTTTATCAAGGACACGTCTAATATTTACAATGTGAATGTTTGCCTTGTTTCCGTTCACATACAATTTTAATACCAACAATTCATCTACTTAATTAAATTTCATATAAAATTACTTTTTCCTAACTATCCTGTGGAGACAAAAAAACATTTATCTTGTGATATTCCACTGTCTAAATAATCCTAATTTAATTACTTCACAACTTAATTAACAACTTAATTGTTCCCACAGTTCCTTGAAAAATGAAATGTTCTCCTGGAATTCTTAATTATTCACTTGATATTAACTGTTTCTAAAATGTCTTTAAATGTTCTACTTCCTTGAATCTGAATAAAAATGACACATTTGTTTCACAGTTCTTATTCACATTGAATGTCTCACCTTTATTTTAGGTTTCCCTGGTTGAGTTGCTTACTTTGTTGATTCTCGTCGACCGGCTTGTTTCTCTCCTGTTGATGGTCTTTGCGTTGCCTGGTCTGGTACTCGTGGCGTTCGTTGTTACAATTCTGGACTGCTACTGTTGTGTTCATTGCGTCAAAATTGATTCTCGTCTGCGTGATCTTGTGTAGACATCCCCACTTTGGTTAACAACGACTAAGCTTCGTTTGAATCGTTTGCGCGGGCTTGCTTCTTTTGATAGTTTTGTTGATTTCTCCTGTCTGTTGAATTGATTTCACTGGTCGTGTGAGTCGATTTGATTTCACTGCTCCTTCCGTTCTGACTGGTTTACAATACTTGTTTTTGTTATCTGCACTTTCTACTGTTGTTTGTTGTCTATTACTGTCTTGTGCTTTTACAATTTCTTGGCTTTATCTAGCTTCTAGCGCCTGGTCACGCTCCAATGTAGCGGGGAGAGGTTTTATGAGCGAGTCTTTGATTGATTGGTTGATTCTTTTCTGAGCCTTTGCTTGACTTCTGAGCGATTCTTTGCGGATCTTTGAACAGATCGCCAGCTGGTTGTTGTTTATTCGATCAGCTGTTAGCTTGAGATCATGTTAGTGTGACCTTCTCTGGAATGCTGTGGCTGTGTTTCTGCCCCAGGCGTTAGGCTCGCGTTTGTAATCAGGTCACATACACATCCCCGGACTATTTGATTCTTATTAGCTTGACCCTTGCTCGGTCTGGTAGTACTTCTGGTTCATAAAGATGACCGTTGCGTTGTGTTCCGCGACAACTTTACTGGTGGACTGGTTCGTGACACTTAGGCTAGATAATGAAACTGTATAACACAGAACAACACCTTTTGATGGTAAGTTAGCTGGCTTTTATTCATGCCACTTCAGACTCTCGATACATATGTAAATGTCAGGACCACACTTGCATCACACTCTAGGCACTAAATTAAATTGAGACGCTCCCATCGAGCGCCTCACTTACGCTAATTACAATCTATCGGTCTATTCTGTCGTCTGCCTGTTGATCATGATAGGTCTTGACCATTCTACTCACAACTATGCTATATCACTGCTAACTCTATTAGTTGGTGTTAGCCTCTCTATGGCCCGACTGGCTCCTGAGAAGCGTGTGTGCCTTATGAATAACTTCTCTCAATCTGACTAATAATTCTCAATTGCCTGACTAACAATTCCTGACTCTCTAGCATTTCCTGACCAACAATTCATCCTCACTCCTATGTTGTGTGTCTACCCTTAAATTCGGCTTCTCCATCCAATCAGCATCTTCCTGCCCACGTACGTCTGACCACCCACTCACTTATGGACATGGCCTTCATGTTTTTGCATGTTAATTTCGACCTCTTTATTACACCCCTGCGTCTGTCTGTCTGTCTAGTTCCCTTGACCTTGTTCTACTTTTGGACCTGGCCTCTGTTTATTTAATTCTCTCCTTTTCCACCTACGCATCTCTTTGTTCGTTCACTTCTTAAAGATGGCCTTGATACTCCGCACGTGTTTCTCCTGACCCATCCTCTCTATTGTGTCGTCTTCTTTATGTGTTTTTCCTTGACCTATCTTTACACATTTTGTCTCGCCTATTCGCCCCCTCACTTCCGGATCGTTCTTTCTGACCTGCTCTCTATTTTCTCCTTCACTCTCTCTTTCTATCCTTTCTTCCTCCTCGTCTACAGCGGTGAACCTATCCAGCTAGAAAACACAAGGAGCAGCGGTGAACCTATCCAGCTAGAAAACACAAGGAGCAGCGGTGAACCTATCCAGCTAGAAAACACAAGGAGCAGCGGTGAACCTATCCAGCTAGAAAACACAAGGAGCAGCGGTGAACCAATTAAGCTAGAAAACACAAGGAGCAGCGGTGAACCAATTATTAAGCTAGAAAACACAAGAAGCAGCGGTGAACCTATCATTCTAGAAAACACAAGGAGCAACGGTGAACCAATTAAGCTAGAAAACACAAGAAGCAACGGTGAATGTTTTGTGTACAAATGCATTTACTTACATAAAATCCACACCACGTAGCGATCTCCGTTACGAACCAGCAGCCACTACACAGCTCTGAGAAACAAACGTTGAAGTGAGACCTGTGCGAGTTCTGCTGCTGTCAGTCAAATCAATTGCGCTAAAACTGGGGCGGTGTACAGCTAAAATTAGACTGCTTGCTAGCCTATTTTACCAGGACGTTGAATGTGGCCGGGGAATTAGAACAGCATTAATGGTGAAGTTATTCACCTTGCCACGGACCCTACCATAGTGGGTGGGTTCAAAAAGTCGATGTGCGGTTGAAGTGTTCACATTTCAGCTGTACTTGATAATAAAAGATTAGTGATTCGCTCGTGTTTTCCTTATCAAAATACCTAACTCAGCAGTATGTATGGTAAACATGCTACTATATAGGCCGGAGACAAATAATAATAAATAAACATTACTATAGAGGGAAACTTCCGAGGCGATAATTCAGGGAATCATAGGAGGAAGAGGTATATATTACAGCACTCAGAAAAAATTACAAATAAACAACAGAAACAAACAAAGAACAATATATGGTCCGAAGTAGGATCGAACCCGTACTACATGGCACTGCGCCTTGCCACGAGAAGTCGAACGCTATGGAACACTGCCACTCAGCTAACTAAAAAATTAGCTATTGTGGACAGTGTCTTGCATGCAGGCATTCTCATGACTATAACATAGGGTTACGGTCACAGCTCGGAAATAATTTGTATTTCTGTACTTTCCTATTAAGGCAAGTATCTTTGCTTCTCTTATAAGTGTTTCTTTTAGTGTCTCTTTAGGTCTTCCTCTTTTTCTGTACCCTGATGATCCATAGAAGAGCCTATTTTGGAATTCTCTTGTTGTCTCTTCTCACACAAAAATACATGTCCGACATGTGTCCACCTTCTCTTCCTAATAGTACACGAGATGTATTAAAATTCCCAACTCTTCTGTGAGATACTTGCCTTAATAGGAAAGTACAGAAATAAAATATTATGTCTGAAATGTATAGCTTTTTCTTTTACTCACCTCGCTTTGAGATGTAGTGTCTTTTTGGGGCGTTTCGGCTCACTGTTAGGATAGAGATTTTTTTTTCAGCTTTCACACATATAGGCAAGTTTTGATAATACGTTTGAGTTGAATATTCTTAGTTTCGTTATTTTTGACTTTCCTATTTTGTCCAGCAAGAAAATCACTGGAGTTTGTAGAAATGTGGTTTTACAGAAGAATATTGAGAATACCATGGGCAGCTAGCTGTAGAGTAAAGAAAACGTTCTGAAAGAGGCCAAAGCAAAAAGAAAGCTAATGTTCAATATTGGAAAGAGACAATCATCATTTTTTGGTCATGTTATAAGAATGGGACAGCTGGAATATATTGTAACAACTGGGAAAATTGAGGGACGAAAAGACAGAGGGAGCAAAGAGAAAATATGCCAAACAGCTTAAGAGAATGGCTTTGGCGGAAGATCAACAACAGAAATGATAAATAACTGTCGAGATCGAAAGTTGTGGAAAGACATGATCACCTACGCCAGGAGGCCCGGTACTTGATGATGATGATAATTTTGTCCAGGTTTTGAAAATTCGTTGCTGCTTCTGCTATCCTGTTTCTGATCTCTTCCTTTGTTTCACCTTCTTGATCTATATTGCTACCTAGATATATATAGTGGTCTACTGTTTCCAATGCCTGGCGATTGAGACATATACCCTCTGGGGTATCGTTATTTTTCATTAGTTTTTTTTTTTTTTATCCCTGTTTCCGAGTCCTATTATTTCCGCCATGAATGATAGGGTATCTGTGATATTTTGCATCTTGTTTGATATTGTCTTTTAGGAGCTCTATATCATCTGAAAAATCTAGATCTTCCAAGTAATTCTTGTCAACCATTTAATGTCATTATTGTCTTTACAACATTTACTCATTATGTAATCAATGGTAATACCAAATAACAATAGTGATAGTATGCAGCCCTGTTTGACTCCTGTTTCGAAACAAATCACTCATTCTGTGCGAACTGCGCAAGTATAGCCGTCAAATATGTCTTTCATAATGTTGGTAATTTCTGGCGGTATTCCTGTACTGTTTCATGATATTCCACAAGGACATTCTTGTCATTAGCTGCAGTGCTACCCTGACCTGTCCACTATACGCGCTGCTCCGACAAACTTGTCCTGAGACCTTCAGTAACGTCTCAAACCCCACCCCCCCCCCCCCCCCCCCCCCCCCTTCCCAGCCCCAGACTGAAGAGATTTCTTGTTTTGCTGCCCCAGTTTTCTGTCTTCAGCCGATAGGACGTTAAGCAGAGACACGACTCGATTCGATTGATGACAATAGGCAGAGTCATTGCAGAAGTCAAAATTACGTAAGGTCACCTTTGTCTACGCCCCTGGACATGCGGCAGTACATGGAAAGGAAAGAGCAGGCAGGTTGACTAGCTGCGCTGTCGTTTAAGGCGGTCAATCAATGGATCAGGCGGATATCATCAATGCCCTCCAAGATGTGGGAAGGGCACAGGCCTCCGACAAAGATGAGTCCACGTCACTCCTTCGGATGAAAGAAATGGGAGTTAAGATGGGCACAGCCAGAAACGAGAAACTTAGTGGGCGTGTAAGGAGACTTATCAACCAACACAGAACTGGAGTCGTCAGTAGCTGGACACTGTGAGACTTTCTGAGGAGAAGACCTGAACACCTATGGACATGTTCGGAGTGCAATGATGATGACCCGCGAATAACCCAATAACGACTCGATTCCATGACACTGGTTGTTAGTAAGGTAGGTCATCAGGAAGTGTTGCTACAAAATGTACGCCGCCACGAACCATCAATGGGCTGGTCTAAAACACAGACATGTAGTATAAGGCCGGGCATAGGCCGTGGATTCGACCAGAAGTGTTACGTAGAGTAAGTGTAGTTATTTTGTGACGATAATGTTACACACATTAGAGTTGAATGCAGCAGGAGGTCGATGCCTGTGGGTCATGACTCCCAGACGGGTCCACCTCCCTTAGAGTGTCAAAAAACTAAAAGGCCGAAACACTTTCTCGTCGGATTCTCTTCTGATGATCAGATTGCCACCTGCTGGAAGCTCTGTGTAAAGAGTCTCCTATTACGTGTGGGTAATGCTACAATGACGGCATTTAATTCACGTCACTTCGCTATGGCCCAACCTGCTATGTGACTGCACGACGTTTTTAGCATTAGGAAAGTCACATCTGTTTCTTTCTTATATACATCTGCTGTTGACCTGGAGCGTCGCAGGAGAAAGCATGAATATCTAATGAAATATAATGTCTGAAAATGTATTGCTTGTTCACCTCCGTTCAGATGTAGTGTCTTTCTTGTGAGTATCGGTTCGCTGCTAGGATAGAGATGTTCTGTAAGTTCTAGCATGTCTGTTTTTTAATTCATCCCTTGCTCACCCTCTATCCTGAATGAAGCAGAGAGTTAAAAAAAACTAGAAGGCACAAGAGGCGACGTATGGTTTCATGTATGGTCTGGTCTCAGTCTTACCAAATGTTCCAACCCATTTCACTTGTTTATATACATACATACATATATATATATATATATATATATATATATATAAATATATATATATATATATATATATATATATATATTCCAGGCACTGTTTAATTCCGATTCTTATTTTCACATTAGGTATTTTATTTATCTTTGTGTTGTTTGTTATCATTTTCGAGCACCTTATTTCACAGGTTGTGGATCTTCTGTGTCTGTGCTTTGTTTACTTACAGTGTTTGGCATTGATTTATTTTAGAGGTAGGTTTAAAAAAATGCTAATTATCGTTCGTTTCTTGGCTATTAATGAGATGTTTGGATGTTTCAAAAGCCGAGCTAGTTGGTTGCTGATGTTCTCTGTACTCTGGTATCTACCTCTTTGTTTATACTGTCTTCTGTAAATATACTGCCCAAGTATTTGAAGTATCTAACTTATTTTTAAGTTGGAAATCGTTCATTTTGATGTTGAAGTTTCCATTTTTCCTATTTATTATCATTATTTCTAGTTTGGTCGCATTGATACTCATAGTGCAATCTTTTCACACACAACCTGTAAGCTCCCTTCAAATATAAGCATTGGCCGTCAGCAAAAATTAACTCATTAATGTTAAATAGATCTTCGTAGTTGACTTTTTATTGTGTTTCTTTAGTGATCTTATTCATGTCAGTTATAAACTGCAAGGGCGAAAGGACACAGCCTTGACTTACTCCCGACGTGATGTGGAACCTATTTGACATTCTGCGCTCTGACTATTCTTAGACAGTGATATTATGTCTTATAGTGCTTGTATTCTCACACCGTATTCTTCTAGTATTTTCCAAATCGATCCAATGCTTTATCTTGATCTATGAAAAGGATGTTCATGTTATTATTATGTTCAAATTATGTTCATGAAAATGGCATAGTAACTTGGAAGGTCAAAAACGCAATTAGAATAAGACAAATGCAATTTATGGGACATGCTAAAAGACACAACAGCCTAATAAAAGTAATATTGGAAAATACAAGGTAGAAGAGGCAGAGGCAGAACAAGACTAACATGGACGAGTAACATCAAAAGAGGACAAATCAGTCTAAATCTGCACTATCAAGTAAGAGACAGAGTGGAATGGCGCTCCATGGTAGTCAACCTTCGATGCGGTGACGGCACTCGATGATGATTATGATGATGATGATGATGATGATGATGATGTGATGATGATGGTGATGTTCTCATGTACGATCAGTCAATAAAAAAATAATTGCCCAAGAAAATGTTTTAATTTTTTTAAAGCATTTGTTTTTAATGAAGCAGAGAGTACAAATGCATAATCTACAAAAGGCTACATTGCAGGGACGTGTCGAAGACAATAGAGGGACATGTTAAAGACATCACTGGAGAAACACGCTATGAACAAGACTAACGCCAGACATTAGACACCTCTAACGGTAAATGTTGAAATGTTCACTAAAGGAATAACTTGGGGACAACCCACGACGGTGCCATAGGATGAGGAGAGCATTAAGTGATAAATAACACTCTCATAGAATATACATTGAACGCAAGAGATGGAAAGAGCAGAAGAACTAATTTAGCCAATCTTTTCTACAGACACGTCAGGTAGATGAAATTCGTCCTTCACAGAACACTATATAGCTTCCTCTGTAGACTGTAAAAGAAAGATTGTAGCAGTTTGCTTGACAATCTATTGTCTATATAACTAAACAAGCATAATTTCTACTATTTTCCTAGCTTATCAAATATTAGCGGGACGCAATTTTAATGACCCGTGTGTTACCAGGGCCTCATTATGAAGGAAGTAAAGAAAGTGACACGGTGGCCTTTCAGGCATGTCGTGAGAGGCGACTAAGGAGATTGATCGATGGTTTTGACAAGCTGTCATTGTAAAAATTTTGTTATGGAAACAGCCATAGATTTTAGAAGCAGAAATCTCCTGCAATATGTGCCATTTTGGCACGCAAGGTTTCTGTTTTTGAGATTGTGGTTCTGCCCTATGTGCCGTCTTCGGCTCGAAAGGACAATAGATAGATAGAATTTTAATGAACATGTTGAAACAAATATATGGTTATTTTCTTTGGGGATACAACACAGGATTATTAATAAGACATTATGTCACCTCATATGTAGGACTTGGTGCAAAAAATTCAACACGGGACCGCGTTTAAACTGAGAATGAGTCGTTTACCTGTTCAACTTCAACACGGGACCGCGTTTAAACTGAGAATGAGTCTTTTACCTGCTCAACTTCAACACGGGACTCGTTTAAACTGAGAATGAGTCTTTCAACTGTTTAACCTCAACCAGGACATTTTGTACCATCCGCCTCCTATAGAATAGGTTACTCGATCACACGTACATTTAGGCCAGGAACCATTGCCGGTAAAAGAACGCGGTCGCTCAAGACCTGGATCAAACAGGAGCTCTGTGATTGTCAGGCGAACACATTAACCTTGAACTACAAGAACTACGTCACGTTCATCGTCTGACTTGTCTGCTACAGCAGTATTACCCCATTCCCCAACTCAATTCGTGTATCACACTCCAGTGCTAAAGACCGATAATCCATGCCTAATATCAAAGACTAAGACAGAAATAGCGTTCCATATTTACGTTCCTTGCAAATAGGCCAACTTGTAAACCGATTGTAAACATTTTCAAATACCCGATATTTATTTAATGTAGAACTCACATCCCTCTATTTCGCAACTCCCAGATAAGAGTAAATAGCTCCTGTAGCGATTCACATGTGGCCATCATAGACTTGACAATATCCAGGTCTAGAAGTTTTACACGTGAGAAAATAAACTGCAACAGCGGGGGGGGGGGGGGGGGTTGCAATTTAGAAACACTGAATCATCCCTTAAGACAGGGTACTCTTGTTCACAGATAAAGGTCACTCACAGACAATTTGGCATACTCCAACTGTTTAGCGCAGAGGGCATCGTTAGCTTGTGTCCTGGGCCAGGTTTTTCCTTCAATTTGTTTTTCGCTGTTAGAATCCTGAGCTGTTGAAACTGTAGCCAAACGAAGCCAATTATTTTTCCCTACAAATTTAGTTATTAATAAAACACAGAAGGTATTTACATACACAATTCACAACAGTGCCCATGTAACAAGCACTGAGAGGGGGAGGACGTCACGACAACCGCTTGCTTGTTAGAGTCCATGCTAATGCAACCAGAACATGATTCTATTATTACATAAACAATCTTCATCCTAACGTTGTGCTACCAATGTCAGTCAGGACTCTAGATGCAAGAACAATAAGATAAATAACCTCTACTGAGATTAAATGTGTTAGATGAATGACAACTTGAAAACTGAAGCCTTTGAAATGTGGATTTGTAGAAGAATATGTAGAATTGGATTTAAAGAAAAGAAAACAAACGATGACGTTTTAAAACAACTAAAAATTAAGAGAACTACTAAAAACAATTACAACAAGACAAATGAAATTGAGTTATTTCAGGTCCATCATTGCACTCCGAACATATCCATAGGTGCTCTGATCCCCTCCTCAGCAAGTCCCGTAGTGTCCAGCGACTGGCGATTCCAGTCCTATGTTGGTTGATAAGTCTTCTTACACGGCCACTAAGTTTCCCATTTCTGGCTGTGCCCATCTTAACTCCCATTTCCATCATCCGAAGAAGTGATGTTGATCTTGTTTGTCGAAGTCCTGTGCTCTTCCAACATCTCGGAGGGCATTGATGATGTCCGCCCGATCCATTGGTTGCCCGCCTCAACGACAGCGCAGCTAGCCAACCTGTCCGCTCTTTCATTTCCCGCATGTCCAGGGGCATAGACAAAGGTGACCTTACGTATTTTGGATTTCTGTAACGACTCTACCCAGTGCATGCGTACAGAGCTGCCTCCACTTTTTATCATGCTCATCGAACCACTCAGTATACATGTAAATGTAATTTTTGGGGGCATGTTAAAAGACACAACAGCCTAATAAAAGTAATATTGGAAGGGAAACTACAAGGTAAAAGAGGCAGACCAAGACTAACATGGACGAGTAACATTAAAAGATGGACAAGTCAACCTATGACAATCTGCACCATCAAAGCAAGAGAGTGGAATGGTGCTCCATGGTAGACAACCTTCGATGCGGAGACGGCAGTCAATGATGATGATGAATGATAGGAAACAGCTGAGAGATAAGATCAGAAATGAACAAGTTAGAAAGAGCTACTAGGCATAATTCCCGTCATAGAGTACATAAAGAAACAACAGAAAACATGATTTGACCACGTGATAAGGCATAAAGAAAACAATATAACACAACGAGCCATTACTAAACGTTGCCAGAAGACCAGACCAAGGCCCGACCACGAAAAGATGGATTGATTGAATATTAGAAACACTAGGAAACATAACGCAGCAGAGGCCAAGAGAAGAGCAAAAGAGCGCAAATTAAAGCTACCGTCGACGTTGAAAGGCTAATAAGGAAGGAAAGGAGAACCAAATAAACGTTAAACTGTTCTGAATAAACGCACATCAACTGTGACAGGAGTTATTTACCTTTGAAGAGTGTGTGATAGCAGTCCATTATTTCTTTAATGTTATCATTTACATACTTTCTTTTTTAATCAATCACGTCATTCCCATACACATGGAATGTGTCAATATTACCATAGAACATGTCAATATTGTCATAGAGCATGTCAATATTATCATAGAGCATGTCAATATTATCATAGAGCATGTCAATATTATCATAGAGCCTATCAATATTATCATAGAGCATGTCAATATTATCATAGAGTCTGTCAATATTATTATAGTGCATGTCAATATTATCATAGAACCTGTCAATATTATCATAGAGTCTGTCAATATTATCATAGAGTCTGTAAATATTATCATAGAGCCTGTAAATATATCATAGAGTCTGTCAATATTATCATAGTGCATGTCAATATTATCATAGAACCTGTAAATATTATCATAGAGTCTGTCAATATTATCATAGTGCATGTCAATATTATCATAGAGTCTGTCAATATTATCATAGAACATGCCAATATATCATAGAGCCTGTCAATATTATCATGGAGTCTGTCAATATTATCATAGAGCATGTCAATATTATCATAGAGCATGTCAATATTATCATAGAGTCTGTCAATATTATCATAGAGCATGTCAATATATCATAGAGCTGGTCAATATTATCATAGAGCATGTCAATATTATCATAGAGCATGTCAATATTATCATAGAGCCTGTCAATATTATCATAGAACATGCCAATATTATCATAGACATGCCAATATTATCATAGAGCCTGTCAATATTATCATAGAATCTGTCAATATTATCATAGAGCATGTCAATATTATCATAGAGCATGTCAATATTATCATAGAGTCTGTCAATATTATCATAGAACATGCCAATATTATCATAGAACATGCCATATTATCATAGAGTCTGTCAATATTATGATAGAGCATGTAAATATTATCATAGAGCATGTCAATAATATCATAGAGCATGTCAATATTATCATAGAGTCTGTCAATATTATCATAGAGCCTTTCAATATTATCATAGAGCATGTCATATTATCATAGAACATGTCAATATTATACGAACAATCCTTCAGTTCAAGAAGGACCGCTTCTAGTGTGATGAATTTATCCCAGTGTTTTATCATCATTGCAAGCATTGACCAGTGTCAATATTCTCATAGACAATGTCCAAATGATAAATCGAGTTTCCTAATTTGTCTTGACTATTCTGACTTGTTTGGCGACCCTTTTTGTTTATTTTTAGATAGTCGTAAAATGATTTGTCAGGTCATCTGATTACAGTGCTGTAAGATTTTTTTCTATGCAAGTACAGTACGGCTGTAAACGTTGCTGAAGCCCAAACCTTATTACATTACAGATGTACTTGAATGTTCCTACGGTAGATACCCAGCGCCCAGCGACAATAAAAAAGTAACTGAAATTAGGGAGACGAAATTAGTGAAATAATCGAAGCTTGATGAACATGTTTGTTCTGTTAGATAATCATCTTAGAAGAAGAGAAAATGGATATAAACTTAAATCAAAAGTTCTCGTTTGACTGTGGTGGCTACCTGCATGGGAGAGCCAGCCCTGATTACAAACTGCTTCTGTCTTGGAGAAAGATTGAGGAAAGGCAAATGTTAGGGAAACTGTCGCGAACACAAAAGTGCTAACTGAGACGGTATGCAAGGATTTGTAAAGTAGAAAACACAACGCAACACAAAGCGATAACAAGCGAACACGATAAAAACGTGTTCTTCAAGGGCTTGTGAGGTAGGAAACACAGCGCAACACAAAGCGATAACAAGCGAACACGATAAAACGTGTTCTTCAAGGGCTTGTGAGGTAGGAAACACAGCGCAACACAAACCGATAACAAGCGAACACGATAAAACGTGTTCTTCCGCGTTAACCAAATCTCGTGAATCCCTGGATTCTATTTCACATCTGGTGTCGGTGTTTAGAAAATTAATTGAACAAAATATTGTTGTTGACAAACCGATACGTTTAGTAACACTAGATGTGGACACATTAAGTAACACGAGAAGTTTGAGGTACTGATGTGAGTTGTTCAGGACACGCCTAGAGGCAAATCAATACTTCACAAATATCATTTATATCGTGTCTAGTGCCAAGATAAATCAGATACAGAAATAGAGAGGATATTTTTGAATCGAGTTATTCGATAACACTTTGTTACTTTATTATGCCATTGCAGATCATGTTTGGCGTTTCTTTTTTTTTTCTTTTTTTTTTTTATAAAGTAATCGGAATGTTTCCCCTTTTAATCACTGGTGCCTTGATACAGTCCAGCCACGTTTCTGAAAAAAAAAAAACATGATGTTTTCAAACTGTCATTACTACTCCATCTTGTCTAACTGTGACGAGAAGTCAGCGAGAAACACTACAGACGGTGAAACATTTTTATATGAATATCAAGAATATCAGTGATTTTTACAGTCATATCACGGTTTATATTACGGTTTATATCACGGTTTATATTACGGTTTATATTACGGTTTATATCACGGTTTATATTACGGTTTATATCACGGTTTATATTACGGTTTATATCACGGTTTATATTACGGTTTATATTACAATTATATTAGTTTAGAGGGGCCTCTGTAGCTAAGTTGGGACAATCATCACACTAGCTACCGCCGTCAACCTGTGTTCGATTCCTGCTGGAAGCAGTTGTACTCGTGGTTGGATTGTACCGCGGTCGACCAGCCGCTGGCAGACATGGATACCAGGGTTCATACTCCGGGAAGGTGAGGAATTGCGCTACCTCGTGAGTTACGATGCTTGAGGGGACACTGGATAAGCGACCGGTATATGGTAAAATCTCGCGTGGTAAGACGCCGATTCAAGTGTCCTACCTTGACCTTTATATTAACTTGGTGCTTGTAGTGTGAGCAGCTTTATAACGAGTCGACGACTGAAATCAGAGATGACTTCAGGTGAGAAATATTCATTGTACATAATTCATAATAGGCAGCCGCGATAGCTCGGTGGTTAGTGAACTGGACTACAAAGGACAAGGGGTAGGGTTCGATCCCAACCGACGGCTTCCGGGTTCACCCAGCCTTAAATGGGTGCCGGATTTTTTTCTGGAAAGTAAAGCGGCATGGGCGTAATACACATTACCCCAAAAATCATGTGTCTGTAAAATTTATGATAACTAACACCATATTCCCTAACACGCCACTTGACGTGACAGGGGTACTTTACTACTTTTTTACATCAAACAACAGACCGTAAGATTAGCATACGACTGGTCTAGGGATAAACGACGAACAAAACACGGTGCAAATTCCCTAAGAGATAAAACTGCGGCTGACGAAGCATTTTACATTAATGAGTAACATGGAAATAACTTGAGTCAAGGAATTCCAACAACGACACTTCTAATATAATGACTCCCTTCAAGCACTTCTAATATAATGACTCCCTTCAAGCACTTCTAATATAATGACTCCCTTCAAGCACTTCTAATATAATGACTCCCTTCAAGCACTTTCTAATATAATGACTCCCTTCAAGCACTTCTAATATAATGACTCCCTTCAAGCACTTCTAATATAAAGACTCCCATCAAGCACTTCTAATATAAAGACTCCCTTCAAGCACTTCTAATATAATGACTCCCATCAAGCACTTCTAATATAATGACTCCCTTCAAGCACTTCTAATATAAGACTCCCTTCAAGCACTTCTAATATAACGACTCCCTTCAAGCACTTCTAATATAAGGACTCCCTTCAAGCACTTCTAATATAATGACTCCCTTCAAGCACTTCTAATATAATGACTCCCTTCAAACACTTCTAATATAATGACTCCCTTCAAACACTTCTAATATAATGACTCCCTTCAAACACTTCTAGTATAATGACTCCCTTCAAGCACTTCTAATATAAGGACTCCCTTCAAGCACTTCTAATATAATGACTCCCTTCAAGCACTTCTAATATAATGACTCCCTTCAAGCACTTCTAATATAATGATTCCCTTCAAGCACTTCTAATATAATGACTCCCTTCAAGCACTTCTAATATGAGGACAGTAGAAAATTAAATTAAAGCTTCCCATATACTCCTTCTTACGCGTATGGAGAATATAGTTTCAGCGATCATATTTTTCTCTGACCACAGCAGATTGTTGGGTGAAGTGGTCGATATCACGCCAGGCCACCTTTATTTTTCATTTAAAAAAACATCTGGTACTCAATTGTGAAGGCTAGATGGACCCCCGGAACCTTGTCAGTTCGATAAAAATACCGCCATTATTGGGGATCGAACCCGGACAATTCTGGTCGGGAAGCAAGCACACTAACCACTCATCCACTGAGGTGAGCACACTAACCACTCATCCACTGAGGTGAGCACACTAACCACTCAGCCACTGTGGTGAGCACACTAACCACTCAGCCACTGAGGTGAGCACACTAGCCACTCATCCACTGAGGTGAGCACACTAACCACTCGTCCACTGAGGTGAGCACACTAACCACTCAGCCACTGAGGTGAGCACACTAACCACTCAGCCACTGAGGTGAGGACACTAACCACTCAGCCACTGAGGTGAGCACACTAACCACTCAGCCACTGAGGTGAGCACACTAACCACTCTCCACTGAGGTGAGCACACTAACCACTAATCCACTGAGGCGAGCACAATAACCACTCATCCACTGAGGTGACACACTAACCACTCATCCACTGAGGTGAGCACACTAACCACTCATCCACTGAGGTGAGCACACTAACCACTCATCCACTGAGGTGAGCACACTAACCACTCATCCACTGAGGTGAGCACACTAACCACTCATCCACTGAGGTGAGCACACTAAGCACTCATCCACTGAGGTGAGCACACTAACCACTCATCCATTGAGGTGAGCACACTAACTACTCATCCACTGAGGTGAGCACACTAACCACTCATCCATTGAGGTGAGCACACTAACCACTCATCCACTGAGGTGAGCACACTAACCACTCATCCACTGAGGTGAGCACACTAACCACTCATCCACTGAGGTGAGCACACTAACCACTCATCCACTGAGGTGAGCACACTAACCACTCATCCATGAGGTGAGCACACTAACCACTCATCCACTGAGGTGAGCACACTAACCACTCATCCATTGAGGTGAGCACACTAACTACTCATCCATCGAGGTTCCCTAAAACAGCACTTCACTACAAAATCCTTTATATTAGAACTCCACTTCAGATTTCCTAATATCCCACTGAAACCAATTTCAAAGTACTCTACATCAACACCCTTAAAAGAGAACTCCACTTCAACATTATCTAAAAGAGAACTCCACTTCAACATCCTTAAAAGAGAACTCCACTTCAACATTATCTAAAAGAGTTCTCCACTTCAACACCCTTAAAAGAGAACTCCACTTCAACATTATCTAAAAGAGAACTCCACTTCAACATCCTTAAAAGAGAACTCCACTTCAACATCCTTAAAAGAGAACTCCACTTCAACATTATCTAAAAGAGAACTCCACTTCAACATCCTTAAAGAGAACTCCACTTCAACATCCTTAAAAGAGAACTCCACTTCAACATCCTTAAAAGAGAACTCACTACACCATCCGTAAAAGAGAACTCCACTTCAACATTATCTAAAAGAGAACTCCACTTCAACATCCTTAAAAGAGAACTCCACTTCAACATTATCTAAAAGAGAACTCCACTTCAACATCCTTAAAAGAGAACTCCACTTCAACATCCTTAAAAGAGAACTCCACTTCAACATCCTTAAAAGAGAACTCCACTTCAACATCCTTAAAAGAGAACTCCACTTCAACATCCTTAAAAGAGAACTCCACTTCAACATCCTTAAAGAGAAACTCCACTACACCATCCGTAAAAGAGAACTCCACTTCAACATTATTTAAAAGAGAACTCCACTTCAACATTATTTAAAAGAGAACTCCACTACACCATCCGTAAAAGAGAACTCCACTTCAACATTATTTAAAAGAGAACTCCACTTCAACATTATTTAAAAGAGAACTCCACTTCAACATCCTTAAAAGAGAACTCTACTTCAACATTATTTAAAAGAGAACTCTACTTCAACATTATTTAAAAGAGAACTCCACTTCAACATTATTTAAAAGAGAACTCCACTACACCATCCGTAAAAGAGAACTCTACTTCAACATTATTTAAAAGAGAACTCCACTTCAACATTATTTAAAAGAGAACTCCACTTCAACATCCTTAAAAGAGAACTCTACTTCAACATTATTTAAAAGAGAACTCTACTTCAACATTATTTAAAAGAGAACTCCACTACACCATCCGTAAAAGAGAACTCTACTTCAACATTATTTAAAAGAGAACTCCACTTCAACATTATTTAAAAGAGAACTCCACTTCAACATCCTTAAAGAGAACTCCACTACACCATCCGTAAAAGAGAACTCCACTTCATCATTATTTAAAAGAGAACTCCACTTCAACATTATTTAAAAGAGAACTCCACTTCAATACCGATCTCAAACACCCTGATATAGCACTCCACCTCAAACACTCTTGACATAGCACTCCACCTCAAACACTCTTGACATAGTACTCCACCTCAAACATTCCTGACATATCTCTCCACCTTAAACACCCCTGGCATATCACTCCACCTCAAACACTCCGACATATCTCTCCACCTCAAACACTCCTGACATATCTCTCCACCTCAAACACTCCTGACATATCTCTCCACCTCAAACACTCCTGACATATCACTCCACCTCAAACATTCCTGACATATCTCTCCACCTCAAACACTCCTGACATATCACTCCACCTCAAAAACTACTGACATATCACTCCACCTCAAACACTCCTGCCATAGTACTTTACTTCTAACACTCCTGACATATCACTCCATCTCAAACACTTCTGACATATCACTCCACCTCAAACACTCCTGACATAGTACTTTACTTCTAACACTCCTGACATATCACTCCACCTCAAACACTCCTGACATATTACTCCACCTGAAACACTCTTGACATAGTACTTTACTTCTAACACTTCTGACATATCACTCCAACTCAAACACTCTTGACATATCACTCCACCTCAAACACTCTTGACATAGTACTTTACTCTTCTAACACTCCTGACATAGCACTCCACCTCAAACACCTCAAACACTCTTGACATAGTACTTTACTCTTCTAACACTCCTGACATAGCACTCCACCTCAAACACTCTTGACATATCACTCCACCTCAAACACTCTTGACATATACTTTACTTCTAACACTCCTGACATATCACTCCACCTCAAACACTCCTGACATAGCACTTCACCTCAAACACCCTTGATATAGTACTTTACTCTTATAACAATACTGACATTGCAACTTAAATTCTCCTCACATAGCACTCCACCTCAAACACTCCTGACATATCACTCCACCTGAAACACTCTTGACATAGTACTTTACTTCTAACATTCCTGACATATCACTGCACCTCAAACACTCCTGACATATCACTCCACCTCAAACACTCCTGACATATCACTCCACCTCAAACACTTCTGACATAGTACTTTACTTCTAACACTCCTGACATAGCACTCCACCTCAAACACTCCTGACATATCACTCCACCTCAAACACTCCTGACATATCACTCCACCTCAAACACTTCTGACATACTACTTTACTTCTAACACTCCTGACATATCACTCCACCTCAAACACTCCTGACATATCACTCCACCTCAAACACTCCTGACATAGCACTCCACCTTAAACACTCCTGACATATCACTCCACCTCAAACACTCTTGACATATACTTTACTTCTAACACTCCTGACATATCACTCCACCTCAAACACTCCTGACATAGCACTCCACCCAAACACTCTTGATATAGTACTTTACTCTTATAACAATACTGACATTGCAACTTAAATTCTCCTAACATAGCACTCCACCTCAAACACTCCTGACATATCACTCCACCTGAAACACTCTTGACATAGTACTTTACTTCTAACACTCCTGACATAGCACTCTACCTCAAACACTCTTGACATAGTACTTTACTTCTAACACTCCTGACATATCACTCCACCTCAAACACTCCTGACATATTACTCCACCTGAAACACTCTTGACATAGTACTTTACTTCTAACACTCCTGACATAGCACTCCACCTCAAACACTCCTGACATATCACTCCACCTCAAACACTCTTGACATAGTACTTTACTTCTAACACTCCTGACATATCACTCCACCTCAAACACTCTTGACATAGTACTTTACTTCTAACACTCCTGACATATCACTCCACCTCAAACACTCTTGACATAGTACTTTACTTTTAACACTCCTGACATAGCACTCCAACTTAAATTCTCCTGACATATCACTTCACTTCAAACACTGATGACGTAGTACATTTGTTCATTCACTCCATATGTACTTTCAACAATGAGCTGGAGTTAGTGACCACATGTCGCCTCTCATTGCTGTTTCTACAGTTCTTGATCATTTGTGTCGTTGACTTCCTGTCAAACCATTCTCTTTAAATGTCTGAATTATTTTCTTTCTCTTCCCAAATTTCCCTTCTTCCCTCATTTTGTTGAGTCGTCTCAAAATATTCCAGCTGTTATTCTCTATGACAAAAACATGAAGGTTTTAAAGAACGGGACCGCTATAATTTCAACAGAGAGCGCCCGGCAGATTCCAGGAATAGACTAGATATCGTAATGATACTTCCAGGACAGCCCCCGTGGCGAACTGATTTAACACATTCTTCAAACTTCTCAGGTAGACTTTTTTCCCCCTCGTTTTGTTCTCTGGTTTAAATCCTTGACGTTGGATTGTTGCTTCCTACTTCTTGTCCCCACAAACTAAAAAGCTAATTTATGAAAGCAAGAAAACTACACATGCAAAACAAGCACAAACGAGCACCACGACTATAGAAAGCTCCTACTACCAAACACATTTAGTCACAACAAGGAAACTCAAGACAGCAGCATTTGTTTGCTTGCATTCACTCGAGGACTAAAGGAATCATTTCTCCTTTTAGTTATAGTCCCTCTAAAGGAATCATTTCTTTTCTTAGTTATAGTCCCTCTAAAGGAATCATTTCTCCTCTTAGTTATAGTCCCTCTAAAGGAATCATTTCTCCTCTTAGTTATAGTCCCTCTAAAGGACGTTAAGTTGGCGTTGACGCTTTGTGTTGTAGTTTTCAGTAGAAATGTGATATTTGATCCTTTCGACCCAAAACATCCGACTTCAGCACGACATTTTGAGTACCGGGTTGCCGCCCCTTTCGATCCTTACTCACTGGGCCAGACTAGACTGGTTAGTATGTTTCTGGAGCTGCCACGAAGAGGCAGTTTGTGACACCAAACAAATGTCATTTTTCTAGCATCATTAAACCCTAAGATAGTGTTGTTTAGCTGATGATCAATTGGAGAAATTGGTTGCAATAGTTTTCGTTGTCAAATATTTAAGGAGTTCGCTCATGAAATAGTTTTCGTTGTCAAATATTTCACTGTCACAAGACGAATGCGAATTAAAGCTCCTTCTAATCAGATTCAATCAAGAATCGATGATACTTACAAATAAGATAACGGATAAGTCAATGAAACAATTTCTAACAAGAAGCCTTTTTTGTTTTTGGTATCGCGATAATCAGACAAAATTCACTTTTACAATAAAAATCAGAGACTTCCAAGAATTATACTGTAATTTTGCTTTGATTATATAGCAGTTTTACTTTGATTATATAGCAGTTTTGCTTTGATTATATAGCAGTTTTACTTTGATTATATAGCAGTTTTGCATTGATTATATAGCAGTTTTACTTTGATTATATAGCAGTTTTGCTTTGATTATATAGCAGTTTTGCTTTGATTATATAGCAGTTTTGCTTTGATTATATAGCAGTTTTACTTTGATTATATAGCAATTTTGCTTTGATTATATAGCAGTTTTGCTTTGATTATATAGCAATTTTGCTTTGATTATATAGCAGTTTTGCTTTGGCAACACTTTAGTAGACCTCTGAACAGGAGAGACAATAGGACATACGATAAAGTCATTAAACTCGATGAAACTACAATTCTGAGGCAATCAATAGACCTGGCACTGGTAGCAGACGGGTGGTCACGTGTTGACCAGAACATTAATGGAACCATTAACTTGTATTTTAATTGAAAGAAACTAAGAACAGTGGGGGCATATCAGAGAGCAACGCAGTTAGTTGAGCTAAGTAACGTAGTCAAGAAAACATCGATCAGCCTGCATGGTTGTAAACTTCTTACAAGCAATGACAAGGGTTAAACTTTAACATGAATGAGAGGTGAAGGTCGAAGGTTGTCCTGTATTCAGACAAGTACACGCTTGTCAATGACATAGATATCTGGCCTACTTTTATATCACGTGTTCTGTTTTTTCTCTTACATTTTGTAACATGTTATACTGACGAACAGTTAGTATCGTTAATTTTTCACAAAGTAAAAAAATCAATATACAGTTTCACTTGCACCGACAGCTCCTTCAATGAGATTTCTATTTCGGTATCTAGACTGACAAATATACAACACCAGTGCTGGACATCTACACTGACATGTCCGTGTTCTAGACTAGCAGGAACGTCAAGCATTGTGGTAAGTAAGTCGTCACCGTGCTACGTGTTACTCCCGCTATCATTAACGCATCTTCTGTGTTCTGTGCCCCTATGCCGTGTTACTGCCTCTATTGTATCAACAAACCACAGATCTTCAACACAAGGCTTCTACTTGCTATGTAATTCTTTCAGCGGCAGACGAGACATAATTGAGGTCTTTGCTTTCTTGATCGGCCACTTCTACTTCCACATTTCCTGGTATTTCTTGACTTATGTAAATGCATCTTTTTGTTGCACTCACTTGGCCTGTCACACACAATTATCACAATGTTGGCCGGCTTCTGTTTCTCCGTATTTATAGAGAAGTCTCTATTTGTCTCAAGCAATAAAACATTATTTGTGTTGTTGTTTGCTACAGGACAATTTTCACACAGCAACCATGATATGAATATAGCGGTCCATACAAATATACTTCATCCTCTTCCTCCATCACGTGTTATTGTAATTAAATGGCAATGATAAAATAATGTAGTGTTGATTCCTCTAGGTCAAACGATTTATTAATAGAAAAGTATATGTTTGAAATGTTGCGTCCATGTGGTACTGGCATAACACGCATTAGATCATGATTAGAGAAGATTTTGTGTAAAAATGTTTGTACATGATCAACTATGAATACAGGGATTGAACAATGGGGGGAGGTAAACAGTGTTAAACTGGGCTAGTCTCACGATCGTTGAACTGCACTAGTCTCACGATTGTTGAACTACACTAGTCTCACGATTGTTGAACTGGGCTAGTCTCACGATTGTTAAACTGGGCTAGTCTCACGATTGTTAAACTGAGCTAGTCTCACGATTGTTGAACTGGGCTAGTCTCACGATTGTTGAACTGGGCTAGTCTCACGATTGTTGAACTGCACTAGTCTCACGATTGTTAAACTGGGCTAGTCTCACGATTGTTGAACTGCACTAGTCTCACGATTGTTGAACTGCACTAGTCTCACGATTGTTGAACTGCACTAGTCTCACGATTGTTGAACTGCACTAGTCTCACGATTGTTGAACTGCACTAGTCTCACGATTGTTAAACTGGGCTAGTCTCACGATTGTTGAACTGGGCTAGTCTCACGATTGTTAAACTGGGCTAGTCTCACGATTGTTGAACTGCACTAGTCTCACGATTGTTGAACTACACTAGTCTCACGATTGTTAAACTGGGCTAGTCTCACGATTGTTGAACTACACTAGTCTCACGATTGTTGAACTACACTAGTCTCACGATTGTTGAACTGCACTAGTCTCACGATTGTTGAACTGCACTAGTCTCACGATTGTTGAACTACACTATTCTCACGATTGTTGAACTGCACTAGTCTCACGATTGTTAAACTGAGCTAGTCTCACGATTGTTGAACTGCACTAGTCTCACGATTGTTGAACTGCACTAGTCTCACGATTGTTGAACTGGGATGGACTCAATATCGTTAAAATGCACTAGTCTCACTATTGTTAAACTAGACTAGACGCCCTATTGTTAAACTGGAACAGACTCAAAATTGTTAAACTGGGATGGACTCAATATTGTTAAAATGGGATGGACTCAATATTGTTAAACTGGAACAGACTCAATATTGTTAAACTAGAACAGACTCAATATTGTTAAACTGGGATGGACTCAATATTGTTAAACTGGGCTAGACTCACTATTGTTAAACTGGAATGGACTCAATATTGTTAAACTGGACTAGACTCACTATTGTTAAACTGAACTAGACTCGCTATTGTTAAACTGGACTAGACTCACTATTGTTAAACTGGGCTAGACTCAATATTGTTAAACTGGGCTAGACTCACTGTTGTTAAACTGAAATAGACTCACTATTGTTAAACTAAACTAGACTCACTATTGTTAAAATGAACTAGACTCACTATTGTTAAACTGGACTCACTATTGTTAAACTGGGCTAGACTCAATATTGTTAACTGGGCTAGACTCACTGTTGTTAAACTGAAATATACTCACTATTGTTAAACTGGACTAGACTCACTATTGTTAAACTGAACTAGACTCACTATTGTTAAACTGGGCTAGACTCAATATTGATAAAGTGGGATGGACTCAATATTATTAAACTGGGCTAGACTCAATATTGCAAAACTGGGCTTGACTCAATATTGTTAAACTAGGATGGACTCACGATTGTTAAACTGGGCTAGTCTCAATATTGTTAAACTGGGATTGACTCATTATTATTAAACTGGGTTAGACTCACTATTGTTAAACTGGGCTAGACTCAATATCGTTAAACTGGGATAGACTCAATATTGTTAAACTGGACTAGACTAGACTCAATAGTGTTAAACTGGGCTAGACTCAATATTGTTAAACTGGAATGGACTCAATATCGTTAAACTGGGCTAGACTCACTATTGTTAAACTGGGCTAGACTCACTATTGTTAAACTGAACTAGACTCAATATTGGTAAACTGAACTAGACTAAATATTGTTAAACTGGACTAGACTCACTATTGTTAAACTGGGCTAGACTCAATATCGTTAAACTGGGCTAGACTCACTATTGTTAAACTGAACTAGACTCAATATTGGTAAACTGAACTAGACTAAATATTATTAAACTGGGATAGACTCACTATTGTTAAACTGGGCTATACTCAATATCGTTAAACTGGGCTAGACTCACTATTGTTAAACTGGGCTAGACTCAATATAGTTAAACTGGGATAGACTCAATATTGTTAAACTGGGATTGACTCAATATTATTAAACAACTGGGATTGACTCAATATTAATAAACTGGGTTAGACTCACTATTGTTAAACTGAACTAGACTCAATATCGTTAAACTGGGCTAGACTCACTATTGTTAAACTGAACTAGACTCAATATTGGTAAACTGAACTAGACTAAATATTATTAAACTGGGTTAGACTCACTATTGTTAAACTGGGCTAGACTCAATATCGTTAAACTGGGATAGACTCAACATTGTTAAACTGGGATTGACTCACCATAGCTAAACTGGGATAGTCTTACTGTTGTTAAACTGGACTAGACTCACCATAGCTAAACTGGGATAGACTCACTATTGTTAAATTTGACTAGACTCACCATAGCTAAACTGGGATAGACTCCAATCCATTATCTGATCCATTATTTCAAATCCATTAAAAAATCGCAACGGTTTTAAAAGGAACGTCACCTTCAATACCGTGACGTAACAATATAGTTTTAAAATATCGAACTTTGAATGATGAAGAGACTGTGTCCCTCCCAATGATGAAGAGACTGTGTCCCTCCCTCTTTCCCATCTTCACTTCAAGCGCTACATCATCATCATCATCGTGTGCCGTCTCCGCAACGAAGGTTCGCTACCATCGAGCGCCATTCTGCTCTGTCTCTTGCTTTGATGGTGCAGGTTGTCATAGGCTGATTTTTCAATCTTTTGATGTTACTCGTCTATGTTAGTCTTGGTCTGCCTCTGCCTCTTTTACCTTGTATTTTCCCCTCCAGGATTACTTTTAGTAGGCTGTTTTGTGTCTTTTAACATGGCGCAAAAATCGCATTTGTCTTGTTTGAATTGTGCTTAGTAGTTCTCTTTTCATTTTTAGTTGTTTTAAGACTTCATCTTTTGTTTTCGTTTCCTTCCATCCAATTCTACATATTCTTCTATATATCCACATTTCAAAGGCTTCAATTCTCTGCTCTGTTTTCTTGTCTAATGTCCATGTTTCTGCACTATATAGGTATATTGAGAAGATGCAACATTTTGCTATTCTTAGTTTTAGCTCTGGTGTTATTTGATTTTATGTTAGTATGTTTTTCATGACATTAAAATTACTTTTTGCCATTCCTATTCTTTTGTTTATTTCAGTTGCACATTTTCCAACACTGGTTATAATATGTCCAAGATAGTTGTAGTTCTGAACTGTCTCCAGGTCTATTCCTTCAATTTTGATATCCACTTGTGGGTTTTGAGTATTTCCTTTGTTTATGATCATGGCCTTCATCAGTCTTTTTGATATTCATTTCTAGTCCATATTTGTTGCTTGTCATGTTTATTTCATTCAGTAATTGTTGTAGATCTTTAGGATTTAGATAGCGATCAAGCGCTACGCTAGGATGAAATAGCCTAAATGTTGAACTCAGCATACACTGTTGCAGTACTGTAGTTTCTGCCCATCTCACGACAGCAAATCACAACTTACATGTTATAGTGTCACGGTATAAAACCATATCTTATGTCTTATAGCACGGTAAACAGATAACAACATAGGATATGGCACGATCATCACATACCAACAAACTAATACCTGATTATCTCGTCCAACTTCTCGTCTAATCACGTGACAGAATTTCTTATACACCGCGTCCCACATGATTCACAATAATCTACTCGCTGGATACGTTTGGACCTTGCTTCAGTAAAGTCCCGCTTTCATTTTATATATATTTTAGCGTAGTTTTTTTAAAAACATTTTATCTATTTTTATTCTTCAACATGTAGTATACCTCTTTTTTCGTTTCATCATTTCATCTCTTATCCCTCTGTTTATTTGTTTTCTTTGTTGTATCTGTCTCTCTCATCCTAGATGTGGTAGTGTTTACTTTATTTCGTTATTCGTTTGTGTTGTTCTCGTTTTTTTGGGAAGGCCGCATGTACACCGACATTTCAAAATTTGGTTGTGTTCCCTATTTTGTAAAGCTGTCACCACAGCTTGTAGGAGTGTACGTTACACCCGACTACTTGCTAATACCGACTCAGCACCGTGACGATTCGTGTGTAATAATCGTCTCCCACTTCTATATTGGCCGTATCGTATGGTCCTATATATATATATATACATGTATATATATATATATATATATATATATATATATATATATATATATATATATATATATATATATATATATATATATGGTCTGCCGTCTAGTGTGTACCTCGGGACCGTCCAGAATAAGGCACCAGGTAAGTATGTTGTGATAGCAGTATCTCTCACCGTCTGAGACAATAAGTCGTGGCTCATCACAGAGTGGACTTTAGCCCCACCCAGCAAAAAAGGAAGATGGTGTGACTCAACGAACAGTGAATGACCCTTCTGCTGTACATATAATATGTGGAAACATTTAACAAGTCAGTCAACCCCGGCCACAGTCATTTCATTTGGTCTGTTCAAGAATTCACAACCATGCTGTCTCGTGTGCCCCATTACACAACATATCATCTCTATCTAAATAGTATTATTGTCAAAAAGTAATGTCTCTCCGCCTAATATCACTGTAGGAACTTCTAACTGTCTTTTGAGATTCTAGGAATGCTCCTGCTAGCTGACACCACTACCTATCATAAATATTCTAGGAATGCTTCTGCTAGCTGACACCACTACCTATCATAAATATTCTAGGAATGCTCCTGCTAGCTGACACCACTATCTATCATAAATATTCTAGGAATGCTCCTGCTAGCTGACACCACTATCTATCATAAATATTCTAGGAATACTCCTGCTAGCTGACACCACTATCTATCATAAATATTCTAGGAATGCCCCTGCTAGCTGACACCACTACCTATCACAAATATTCAAGGAATGCTTCTGCTAGCTGACACCACTACCTATCATAAATATTCTAGGAATGCTCCTGCTAGCTGACACCACTATCTATCATAAATATTCTAGGAATGCCCCTGCTAGCTGACACCACTATCTATCATAAATATTCTAGGAATGCACCTGCTTGCTGACACCACTATCTATCAAAAATATTCTAGGAATGCTTCTGCTAGCTGACACCACTATCTATCATAAATATTCTAGGAATGCTTCTGCTAGCTGACACCATTATCTGTCATAAATATTCTAGGAATGTTCCTGCTAGCTGACACCACTATCTATCATAAATATTCTAGGAATGCTCCTACTAGCTGACACCACTATCTATCATAAATATTCTAGGAATGCCCCTGCTAGCTGACACCACTATCTATCATAAATATTCTAGGAATGCTTCTGCTAGCTGACATCACTATCTATCATAAATATTCTAGGAATGCTTCTGCTAGCTGACACCACTATCTATCATAAATATTCTAGGAATGCTCCTGCTAGCTGACACCACTATCTATCATAAATATTCTAGGAATGTTTCTGCTAGCTGACACCACTATCTGTCATAAATATTCTAGGAATGTTCCTGCTAGCTAACACCACTATCTATCATAAATATTCTAGGAATGCTGCTGCTAGCTAACACCACTATCTATCATAAATATTCTAGGAATGCTCCTGCTAGCTAACACCACTATCTGTCATAAATATTCTAGGAATGCTCCTGCTAGCTAACACCACTATCTATCATAAATATTCTAGGAATGCTCCTGCTAGCTAACACCACTATCTATCATAAATATTCTAGGAATGTTTCTGCTAGCTGACACCACTATCTGTCATAAATATTCTAGGAATGTTCCTGCTAGCTAACACCACTATCTATCATAAATATTCTAGGAATGCTCCTGCTAGCTAACACCACTATCTATCATAAATATTCTAGGAATGCTCCTGCTAGCTAACACCACTATCTGTCATAAATATTCTAGGAATGTTCCTGCTAGCTAACACCACTATCTATCATAAATATTCTAGGAATGCTCCTGCTAGCTAACACCACTATCTGTCATAAATATTCTAGGAATGTTCCTGCTAGCTGACACCACTATCTATCATAAATATTCTAGGAATGCTCCTGCTAGCTGACAACACTATCTATCATAAATATTCTAGGAATGTTCCTGCTAGCTGACACCACTATCTATCATAAATATTCTAGGAATGCTCCTACTAGCTGACACCACTATCTATCATAAATATTCTAGGAATGCCCCTGCTTGCTGACACCACTATCTATCATAAATATTCTAGGAATGCTTCTGCTAGCTGACACCACTATCTATCATAAATATTCTAGGAATGCTTCTGCTAGTTGACACCACTATCTATCATAAATATTCTAAGAATGCTCCTGCTAGCTGACACCACTATCTATCATAAATATTCTAGGAATGCTCCTGTTTGCTGACACCACTATCTATCATAAATATTCTAGGAATGTTCCTGCTAGCTGGCACCACTATCTATCATAAATATTCTAGGAATGTTCCTGCTAGCTGACACCACTATCTATCATAAAGAGTCTAGGAATGCTCCTGCTAGCTGGCACCACTATCTATCATAAATATTCTAATATTCTCCAGTTATTATAACTTCATATTGCAACTAAATAAACTATAGCTGACTATAAACTATCTACAGCTCTTCCACTATTCTACATACTTGTGAAAACCGTTGCTGTCTCTCATATTGCCATCACCCACTACTTTTCTATGACATACACAGTCCATTGCCGTGTCAATGTTATCGTTTGCTAGATGACCGGATGTTCTGTCAGCTCAGCACCGTATGCGAGCTGTAAAACACTGGAAAGAATCCTTAGAGCCCTATATTGTACGGTTTTGTTGCTTAAGAATTGGTCCTAGAGGGGTTTAAATATTACCCCATTGATCAGCATGATGAGGCATATCACTGCTGACACACATAAGCAAAATGTGTGCCAAAATTATAGAAATAGATTCAGATCTATTATAAATCCCCAGTTGGCTGAAGAACAGATGGGGTTTAGAAAAACAATAGATGCTGCTCAGATGCAATATTTTCACTCTGCCAAGCTAGTAAATAGTAACATTGAACATTAAAAAAAGAATGTGTGTATAGCATTTGTGAACCAAGAGAAAACTTTCTATAGGATGGATAGAACTATACTTTGGCAATCACTGGCTCATGACGGTGTCAATGACACGTTATTAGATGTTACAATAGCTTTGATAGTAACTGCAGCGGTGTGATTAGAGCGAGTAAAGCAACGTCAAAACCTTCCGAGGTTACATCTGGAGTAAGACAAGGGTGCGTGTTGTCACCACTTTTGTTTATCACTTGCATTAACAAAATATACAAATATTCCAAATCACAGTGTGAAGATATCAATGAACGACGTTTTGCTGACGACCAGGTCCTAGTAGCTTTTAAAGAAACATAACTTCAACAACAGCTGTTGTCCTTGAATAAAGAATAGAAAAAGAATAACATGAAAATAATCACTGAAAAGAATAGACGTTATATTAATAGGAAGACAAAAGAAGACATCAAACATAGTTATTTATAGAACATCAAATTATAACAGCATATTATTATATCAAGTAACACACTTTAAATATACGGGAACAATATTCTCTGAAGATGGCAAAATCGATAAAGAAATGGACATAGGATGCAACCAGGCAAGCCAAATATTGGGACAGCTATCCCCTTCAAAACACTTATTGCCACCAAGAAACATCTTATACGGAGTATATTCATTGCAGTATTGTGCTACCAATGCCAAACATGGTCACTTATGACTAAGCATAAAAGAAAGCTTGTCATCACAAAGGATGAAATGTCCAAGAAAAACGCTTGGAGTGTCCAGAAAAGACAGAATCAGAAATATTATTATAAGAGATAAGGTCAAGGTCAAGTACGAGACTTGAACCGGCGTCTTAGCACGCGAGTTTACACCCATATGTGCTCGGCCGCCTATCTTAGCACGCGAGTTTACACCCATATGTGCTCGGCCGCCTATCTTAGCACGCGAGTTTACACCCATATGTGCTCGGCCGCCTATCTTAGCACGCGAGTTTACACCCATATGTGCTCGGCCGCCTATCTTAGCACGCGAGTTTACACCCATATGTGCTCGGCCGCCTATCTTAGCACGCGAGTTTACACCCATATGTGCTCGGCCGCCTATCTTAGCACGCGAGTTTACACCCATATGTGCTCGGCCGCCTATCTTAGCATGCGAGTTTACACCCATATGTGCTCGGCCGCCTATCCAGAAATGTTCGGAGACTTCTGGATAGTGTCGCTTCAAGCATTGAAACTCACGGTGCGAGGCAACATTCCTCACCGTCCCAGGGTAATACCCTTGTACCCATTTCTACCAACGGTTGGGTCGACCGTGGGGGTATTTTTTTTTCCAACCACGAGTACAACTCACACTGCTCCCAGAAGGAATCGAACACGGGTTGTCCGAACGTCGGTAGTTTTCCCAACTAGGCTACCGAGGCCCCATTATTAGTGAAAGAGTAGACATTGAACCAATCCTAAGCTACATACAGAAACCATAAAAAAAAGCAGTTTGCCCATATAGAAACAATGTCAATCGAATCCTTACTATTATAATTACACCCCAGGACACAGACCTGAGAAGAGCAATGTGGTCCACGCCCACCTCCCTGGGAGAAAAACTATATGGGGCAATCGATTCGCTTAAACAGACAGCTGACTTCATGAGATAGTCTGGAATCCTACTCTGATTGAGTCTTGATCGCAGAGAGAGAGAGTATAAAGTACCAAGCCTGCTGAGGTAGGGTTCGATCTCAACCGACGGCTTCCGGGTTCACCCAGCCTTAAATGGGTACCGGATTTTTTCTGGGAAGGTAAAGCGGCACGGGCGTAATACCGACCACATTACCCCAAAAATCATGTGCTGAAGGTCTGTAAAATGTATGGTCACTAATACCATATTCCCATAAACGCCACTTGGCGTGACAGGGGTACTTTACTTTTTTTTTTACTTACCAAGCATGCTGGCGTAGGTGATCATGTCTCTTCACAACTTGCGATCTCGACAGTTATTTAGCATCTCTGTTGTTATCTTTCGCCAAAGATATTGTTTTAAGCTGTCTGTTATCTTTTCTCTTTGCTTCCCTCTATCTCTTCGTCTCTCAGTTTTCCCAATTGTTACAATATATTCCAGCTGTCCCATTTCATAACATGACCAAAAAATGATGATTTTTTTCTTCCTAATTTTGGAAATTAGCTCTCTTTTTGCTTTGGCCTCTTTCAGAACATCTTCATTACTCTTCTAAGCTGTCCATGGTATTCTCAACATTCTTCTGTAAAACCACATTTCTACAGACTCCAGTGATTTTCTTGTCTGTTGTTCTATTGCCCATGATTCACATCCACATGTTAAGACTGGCTCTACATATAATTTAAGAACTCTTTTTCTTGTTTCTATTATTAAAAATGGATTGCATAGTATCTTCCTCATTTTTTTTTGTAAAGCTGCTTTTGCTTGAGCCATTCTGCATCTCACCTCTGCTGTACATCTACCATCTCACCTCTGTTGTACATTTACCATCTCACCTCTGTTGTACATCTACCATGTGAGGTTAAAGTTGTTCCCAGATATTTAAATTCATTTACCTGTTTTAATATTGATCCACTAATCTTTATTGTGCATTGCGTTGGAGTCTTTTTCTTTGTTGCTACCATACGTCGTCTTTTTACTATCCTTACCATATAAAGCAAATATTTACAAAAAGGGGAAGGCAGAAGAGGAAGAGGCAGACCGAGATTAAGATGGACAGACAAGATCAAAGAAGCGCTACAGCAACATCGACAATGAGTGAAGCCGCGGAAAGGGCGAGAACCAGAACTTTGTATCTCCATCGACACCCGAACAGGCACAAGAAAAAGTGGAGAAAGAACAAAATATGAAGTGGGCAGAGACTTAGCTTCCATGTAGAATGAATTTCTGTGAACCAATCAACTGATCTCTGTGTTGACCGTTTTCATTTCAGCCAATCATGTTGATCCTCCAGGCACTTCTAGTTATCGTTTCCGGCATCGTTTTGGGAGTTGCCATCTTAGGGTACCACTCTTATCCTGACGAAATTGAGGACCCCCTAAAAGTGCAAATTCAACTGGGACTTATCAAAATTGTTAAGAATATTGTAAGTTAACATTTATCAACTCACATCGCCTGCAATCTCCACATGTAATCATTCAATAGCTGTCAATCTTGATGGCTAGCTTCCCAACGTTCCTACAAAGATCTGTTTCATAAACTCTCAAGATTTGTTTCCTGTTTATAGAACGGCATTCAATATTTTGCCAAACTCAGTCTCAGTAACTCATTTCTCGTTAACTTTTCTTCTGTCATTTATCATGTTGTTGTTTGTTAACTCTGCTTCTCATTTCTGTCTTGTTACGAATATTGTTTGACTGAATTACATATCTATAGCTATCATTACGACACTATCCTATTTGTTGTGTCACTTTGACATTCAAAATCGTGCATAGCTAATGAGTTGAAATACTTTGAACTCAGCGGTAAAGTAATGAATGTGTGTATAATATTACTAAAACGAATAGTATAGACAACACGAATCCACTTCATTATACAAATATAATCTTTCTAATGGCTGCTGGCGGAACCACTGAGCTTAGCACTCTCTGCACGCATAGTGTAGTTTCCATCCGGATCGTGTTTCGATATTCCGATTGTTTACGATGAATGATGATATCGTATGATGAAGGACAGTTTAGCTGAGTTCACTTTTGGTGCCGTTTGACCTTATTCGGCATGTGCTGTAGCTGCTATGATGTGGACTGCAGTTGCCTTTCTTTGCTTGAATCCTTCAATGAGATGAGATTTTAATTCGGATTATTCCACTGGCACGGGCGGTTGAGCAGTTATGGATTTTAATTTATTTGCAGTGATACCGGGGCCTTCGACTAACCATAAACATAATTGTTCAGTCTGTCAGGCAAAAACTGTTTTTTTTTAAATATCTAGTGTTTGATAGTTTAGTTTAGTTTAGTTTAGTTTAGTTTAGTTTAGTTTAGTTTAGAATGTTATAGTGTGAACGATCCTAATAACGAATAAACAACAGTTATGATGAATAAACAAAAATACTTTGACAAAGGGAGACCGTCAGCCGGAACTTGAGTTATTTGAATTTTGATAAACAGAAATGCTCACATAGAACTGTAACTGTGGCATATAACTCTCACCTCGCGGGCGTTTCACGACCAGAGAGAGAAACGTCATTAATTAGTAATACTTCTGGCTAAGGCTGACGAACAGCGAGAGAAACGTCATTAATTAGTAATACTTCTGGCTACAGCTGACGAACAGCGAGAGAAACGTCATTAATTAGTAATACTTCTGGGTACGGCTGACGAACAGTGAGAGAAACGTCATTAATTAGTAATACTTCTGGGTACGGCTGACGAACAGTGAGAGAAACGTCATTAATTAGTAATACTTCTGGGTACGGCTGACGAACAGTGAGAGAAACGTCATTAATTAGTAATACTTCTGGCTACGGCTGACGAACAGTGAGAGAAACGGCATTAATTAGTAATACTTCTGGCTACGGCTGACGAACAGCGAGAGAAACGTCATTAATTAGTAATACTTCTGGCTACAGCTGACGAACAGCGAGAGAAACGTCATTAATTAATAATACTTCTGGCTACGGCAGACGAACAGCGAGAGAAACGTCATTAATTAATAATACTTCTGGCTACGGCTGACGAACACCGAGAGAAACGTCATTAATTAATAATACTTCTGGCTACAGCTGACGAACAGCGAGAGAAACGTCATTAATTAATAATACTTCTGGCTACGGCAGACGAACAGCGAGAGAAACGTCATTAATTAATAATACTTCTGGCTACAGCTGACGAACAGCGAGAGAAACGTCATTAATTAGTAATACTTCTGGCTACGGCAGACGAACAGCGAGAGAAACGTCATTAATTAATAATACTTCTGGCTACGGCTGACGAACAGCGAGAGAAACGTCATTAATTAATAATACTTCTGGCTACAGCTGACGAACAGCGAGAGAAACGTCATTAATTAATAATACTTCTGGCTACAGCTGACGAACAGCGAGAGAAACGTCATTAATTAATAATACTTCTGGCTACGGCAGACGAACAGCGAGAGAAACGTCATTAATTAATAATACTTCTAGCTACAGCTGACGAACAGCGAGAGAAACGTCATTAATTAATAATACTTCTGGCTACGGCAGACGAACAGCGAGAGAAACGTCAATAATTAATAATACTTCTGGCTACGGCAGACGAACAGCGAGAGAAACGTCATTAATTAATAATACTTCTGGCTACGGCAGACGAACAGCGAGAGAAACGTCATTAATTAATAATACTTCTGGCTACGGCAGACGAACAGCGAGAGAAACGTCATTAATTAATAATACTTCTGGCTACGGCAGACGAACAGCGAGAGAAACGTCATTAATTAATAATACTTCTGGCTACGGCAGACGATTAGCGAGAGAAACGTCATTAATTAATAATACTTCTGGCTACGGCAGACGAACAGCGAGAGAAACGTCATTAATTAATAATACTCATGACTACGGCAGACGAACAGCGAGAGAAACGTCATTAATTAGTAATACTTCTGGCTACGGCAGACGAACAGCGAGAGAAACGTCAATAATTAATAATACTTCTGGCTACGGCAGACGAACAGCGAGAGAAACGTCATTAATTAGTAATACTTCTGGCTACGGCAGACGAACAGCGAGAGAAACGTCATTAATTAATAATACTTCTGGCTACGGCAGACGAACAGCGAGAGAAACGTCATTAATTAATAATACTTCTGGCTACGGCAGACGAACAGCGAGAGAAACGTCATTAATTAATAATACTTCTGGCTACGGCAGACGAACAGCGAGAGAAACGTCATTAATTAATAATACTTCTGGCTACGGCAGACGAACAGCTAGAGAAACGTCATTAATTAGTAATACTTCTGGCTACGGCTGACGAACAGCGAGAGAAACGTCATTAATTAATAATACTTCTGGCTACGGCTGACGAACAGCAAGAGATGAAACAGAAATATCCCCCCCCCCCTCACACACACATACACACACATACACACAACACAGAACTTTCCAGGACAAAACAGAGTCGTCCGTGGAGTCTGAACAGAGGTTTCAATGACCCAAAACTTCTCTGATGTCCAGCTATAGTAGACGTGAAGATTTCTCTGATGTCCAGCCATAGTAGACGTGAAGATTTCTCTGATGTCCAGCCATAGTAGACGTGAAGATTTCTCTGATGTCCAGCCATAGTAGACGTGAAGATTTCTCTGATGTCCAGCCATAGTAGACGTGAAGATTTCTCTGATGTCCAGCCATAGTAGACGTGAAGATTTCTCTGATGTCCAACCATAGTAGACGTGAAGATTTCTCTGATGTCCAGCCATAGTAGACGTGAAGATTTCTCTGATGTCCAGCCATAGTAGACGTGAAGATTTCTCTGATGTCCAGCCATAGTAGACGTGAAGATTTCTCTGATGTCCAGCCATAGTAGACGTGAAGATTTCTCTGATGTCCAGCCATAGTAGACGTGAAGATTTCTCTGATGTCCAGCCATAGTAGACGTGAAGATTTCTCTGATGTCCAGCCATAGTAGACGTGAAGATTTCTCTGATGTCCAGCCATAGTAGACGTGAAGATTTCTCTGATGTCCAGCTATAGTAGACGTGAAGATTTCTCTGATGTCCAGCTATAGTAGACGTGAAGATTTCTCTGATGTCCAGCCATAGTAGATGTGAAGATTTCTCTGATGTCCAGCTATAGTAGACGTGAAGATTTCTCTGATGTCCAGCTATAGTAGACGTGAAGATTTCTCTGATGTCCAGCCATAGTAGACGTGAAGATTTCTCTGATGTCCAGCCATAGTAGACGTGAAGATTTCTCTGATGTCCCGCGTGAGTGAACGAGATCAACATATTTCTACGAGAGAATCTGGGTAGTCAGCAAAGATCAAGGACACCTTTTTTAAGAAGTCAACTGATAGGAGTGATTGACAGATGTTGGTTAAGTTATTGAGTTATTTGCGGGTCATCATCATTGCACTCCGAACATAGATGTTGGTCAAGACTTCTCAGTAAATGATAGGCGATTCATAAGCATTCAGTAAGGGAGACGATAGTCCTATGATTGTAAGGCAAAGTTCCCAGGACTGACCATACCAGATACCCAGAAATAGGAGGAGCCTAGCTGGCAACAAAGACACCAAGCAGAGACTTTCTCGGGAGACTTTCAGGTACTCATTCGAAGAGTGTAGAAGATACCAGGAAGATGTCAAGTTAGATGGATTTAGGAACCTGCCTCAAGACAGAGGAGTGCTGGTAGATAGTTAAGGATTTAGGAAGTATTAGAGTTATCAGCAGATTTGTAGAACCATTTGAATTGTATAGTGTCAGAACGAGATATGGTAGCTATAGGTGAATTCCAGAACCATGGAGTTATTATAACCCGGAGAAGAGTTGTCTACAGAGCTCTGAATCAGTTAACGATCTCCTTGCTCACACATAATGAATATTCAAAATACTCAGCTTTTCAACTAAAGCTAAATCAGTCAGCGATCTCCTTGCTCACACATAATGAATATTCAAAATACTCAGCTTTTCAACTAAAGCTGAAATAGTTAGCGAGCTCCTTGCTCGCACATCCTCACCTTAAGACTTCAATTGTCCAACTAACACTAATCAATGGCTGAACTCCTAGCTCACACATAATTAACATGAACATTTCACACGACACATTTGAAGGTTGGTAAGCCAAAAATGGCTACCGCCTTCCGGCGACCCTGCTCTCAGACCTACCGTATGAGTAAAAAAACTCTCCACCTAGCCTTGTGATTCGACTATATCTTTCATCTTCAGCCAATCCCCGACCTTCTTACACCCTATTCTCCTCTAACTGAACCTTCTCAAAATGCCGAGAATTCATTTTTCTAACTAAGCTGATTCCCTCACTCACTCCCCGTGAAATGTCCACGTTTTTCTAAGCTGATTCCCTCACTCACTCCCCGTGAAATGTCCACGTTTTTCTAACTGAGCTGATTCCCTCACTCACTCCCCGTGAAATGTCCACGTTTTTCTAACTGAGCTGATTCCCTCACTCACTCCCCGTGAAATGTCCACGTTTTTCTAACTGAGCTGATTCCCTCACTCACTCCCCGTGAAATGTCCACGTTTTTCTAACTGAGCTGATTCCCTCACTCACTCCCCGTGAAATATCCACGTTTTTCTAACTGAGCTGATTCCCTCACTCACTCCCCATGAAATGTCCACGTTTTTCTAACTGAGTTGATTCCCTCACTCACTCCCCGTGAAATGTCCACGTTTTTCTAACTGAGCTGATTCCCTCACTCACTCCCCGTGAAATGTCCACGTTTTTCTAACTGAGCTGATTCCCTCACTCACTCCCCGTGAAATGTCCACGTTTTTCTAACTGAGCTGATTCCCTCACTCACTCCCCGTGAAATGTCCACGTTTTTCTAACTGAGCTGATTCCCTCACTCACTCCCCGTGAAATGTCCACGTTATTCTAACTCACTCACCCATGTTATTGTTACACGTTCTCACCCTCCCACTGTTACACGTTCTCACCCTCCCACTGTTACACGTTCTCACCCTCCCACTGTTACACGTTCTCACCCTCCCACTGTTACACGTTCTCACCCTCCCACTGTTACACGTTCTACCCCCCCTCCCACTGTTACACGTGTAATGGTCTTATAATAGTATTGACTACAGACCTTTAGAGTCGTATTTACATTCAAAAAAAAAGGTCCACACTTTTGGATTCCTTTGTTGTTGCCTGCTGGAGCAGATGATTCTGTCTCTCACAACTTACAATCTCCACAGTTGTTTATAAACTCTGTTATTGGATTCTTATCAAACTATTCATTGAAATTGTTTTGTTTCTTTTCTCTCTTCTTTCCATCTATCTCATTTTCCCTAGATGTGTCCATTTGTCAGGATACAGCCCTACTCACAACGTAACGAAACAATTGTTGGTCCTTCTGTTATTATATGATGTCATTGTAGGCAGCCTCAACGTGAGTGTTGTTGCAAAGTGATGTCATTGTAGGCAGCCTCAACGTGAGTGTTGTTGCAAAGTGATGTCATTGTAGGCAGCCTCAACGTGAGTGTTGTTGCAAAGTGATGTCATTGTAGGCAGCCTCAACTTGAGTGTTGTTACAAAGTGATGTCATTGTAGGCAGCCTCAACTTGAGTGTTGTTGCAAAGTGATGTCATTGTAGGCAGCCTCAACGTGAGTGTTGTTACAAAGTGATGTCATTGTAGGTAGCCTCAACATGAGTGTGATTACAAAGTGATGTCTTTGTGGGCAGCCTCAACTTGAGTGTGATTACAAAGTGATGTCATTGTAGGCAGCCTCAACTTGAGTGTGATTACAAAGTGATGTCTTTGTGGGCAGCCTCAACGTGAGTGTGATTACAAAGTGATGTCTTTGTGGGCAGCCTGAACTAGAGTGGTTACAAAGTGATGACTTTGTGGGTAGCCTGAACTAGAGTGTGATTACAAAGTGATGTCTTTGTGGGTAGCCTGAACTAGAGTGGTTACAAAGTGATGTCTTTGTGGGTAGCATAAACGTGAACGTAATTACAAGGTGATGTCTTTGTGGGCAGCCTGAACTAGAGTGTGATTAAAAAGTGATGCCTTTGTGGGTAGCCTGAACTAGAGTGTGATTACAAAGTGATGTGTTTGTGGGTAGCCTGAACTAGAGTGTGATTACAAAGTGATGCCTTTGTGGGTAGCCTGAACTAGAGTGTGGTTGCAAAGTGATGTCTTTGTGGGCAGCCTGAACTAGAGTGTGGTTACAAAGTGATGTCTTTGTGGGCAGCCTGAACTAGAGTGTGGTTACAAAGTGATGTCTTTGTGGGCAGCCTGAACTAGAGTGTGGTTACAAAGTGATGTCTTTGTGGGTATCCTGAACTAGAGTGTGGTTATTTTAGATGTCGACATGGTTCAGCTTGTCACAGTGACAATTTGCTTTGTCTAAATGTCGTGTAGGGCAAGCTGGCCGAATATTTTGGATGTGGCAACTTCTACAGCATTTTGGTTAAGCGGCAACATCCTCCTACCGGGGAAGGAGATCCAGCTTCTGCATCGTATGGAGGCTTGAAGGTCTGCTGTGGTATTCTGTGTATAATTTAACTTAAAGTGTATGTTTGTCCGCTGTTAGTCTTTTTATTTGTACGCGCATACTGTGTGTGTTTAACATGGTAACCGGACATGAAGTACCGGCTCTTCCACTAGACGAACCGAGCGAGGCCCAAGGCTTACTGATTTTAGAGGATTAATTTTAGAAGTGGATCGGTGTATGCGGTGTGGTAAAGATAAAAGGCTGATGTAAAAGTGATGGGCGTACCAAAACTGACATATAAGAAGATGATTTTGTTGGACTTTTATTGTATTTTATGGGTGCATTGGTGGTGCGGGAAAAGGTGGATGTAATAGTGGTGGGAGAACCAAAACTGAGCAATGGAAAAAGGTGATGGCATGATGGACCAGATTATAGAGGGTAGGAGTTTGTCATGCTAGATTTGCCTGCCATAAAGGTTTATATAGAAAAATATGAAATCGATAGACTGCAATACTCTAAAATATTATTTTCCCTAAATTATATAGGATATATAGGAAAATGTGAAATCAATAAACTGCTGCAAATGTATATAGCAAAATATTATTTTCCGTTGATCATATAGGATATATAGGACAATGTGAAATCAATAAACTGCTGCAAAGGTATATAGCAAGATATTATTTTCCGTTGATCATATAGGATATATAGACAAAGTATGGAAATTGGTCATAGGATTTTTTAGGAAAGTATGAGGTTTTCATGCTAGATTTATCCGCCGCATTGGTTTATACAGGAAAATGTGAAATGGATATATTTCCACAAAGCCATATAGCAAAATATTATTTACCTTCATTATATAGTATATGCAAAGAACATGTGAAAAGTGGTCAGACTTAGCTGTCCTTTACTAATAAATATGGGTGTCATTATGTGTAAGTATATGCATGGGGGGAGCCGCAATAGCTAAGTGGTTAGTGAACTGGACTATAAAGGACACGAGGTAGGGTTCGATCCCAACCGACGGCTTCCGGGTTCACCCAGCCTTTAATAGGTACTGGATTTTTTCTGAGAAAGTAAAGCGGCACGGGCGTAATACTGACCACATTACCCCAAAAATCATGTGTCGAAGGTCTGTAAAATTTATGGTCACTAACACCATGTTAAATAGAATCAGAATAGCTAAAGCAGCAATGTCTTTCAGAAGCCTTGAAAAGTTGTGGAAATCAAAACTCATCAACACAAACACAAAACTTAGACTATTCAAATCAAATGTACTATCAACCCTTACGTATGTGTGTGAAAGCTGGACATCAACACGATACATAGAAACGCATTTGAACGCATTCGAAAATAAATATCTAAGGAAAATACTTGGTATAGCGTGGAACGAATTCAAAACAAACGAGGAAATTAGAGAAATCGCCAATCAACCACTAATATCTTCAGTAATAAAGAAAAGACGATGGTCATATGTTGGACATGTGATGAAAAGAGATAATAACCGAATAGCAAAGCAAGCCCTCATGTGGGAAACAACAGGTAAGAGGAAAAGATGAAGACCCAGCGAGACACTGAAAAGAACATTGATGAAAGAGGCAAGAGCAGCAGGAATCGGCTCCCTCAATGAGATAGAGCTGCTTGCACAGAACAGAGACAAATGGCGAGATTTGATAAAATATCTTTAAAAGAATTGAAAACTGCAAGAATAAAAATTTAGATAAAAGAAGGTGTAACTTGGTCTACGCCTATGGGCCGGCTACGGCTCGAAACGTCAATAGATAGAACACCATATTCCCTATACGCCACTTGGCGTGGGGCACTTTATTTTACTTGTATATGCATGGAGATGATGTATAATTGGTTAGTTATGTCCGTGATATGGTGACTAATTGGATAACTGATTTGTATACGAGTAGGTGTAGACAGTTTATGAGCGATTGGTGATGAAATTGAAGTAAAGAGATTTATGTTGGGGATTCGGGATGGTGTAAGTAAGGGGGCGGAGGTTGTATTTTTCACAGAGTAACTATTTTGTTAGGAATGGATGTCTATTGTAGAAAACGGAGGGGCTGTGTTGTAATTATATCGTTGATGAGTCATCGATGTTGTAGTTTAATAAACATTATTTTTATTCACAAACAAAACATCTATATAGACATATATACATACATATGTACATATACGTAGGGAGGTCAAAAAGTAATGCACACCAATTTTTTTCTCGGAAACTATTCGGGCAAAATGTGTGAAATTTTCACAGATTGTAGCTGAATATCCCCTTGACACTACCTATTTGTCAACATAATCTCCGTCCAAGCGTATTGCCTTACGCCAACGCGAAACTAGGTCATGAATGCCTCGTTTGTACCAAGTTTTGTCCTGCTCGCGTAGCCATTTTTTAACTGCACGGATCACATCCTCATCATTGTCAAAGTGTGTCCCACGCAGGAATTTTTTGAGTGGTCCAAACAGATGGAAATCTGAGGGAGCCAGATCAGGGCTGTAAGGAGGATGGGGCAGTACAGTCCAACCAAATGTGTTGATTGCTTCCCGTGTTACCAGACTTGTGTGAGGGCGTGCATTGTCATGTTGAAGCAACAAATCTGCAGATGGTTTATTAGGCCGAACTCTGCGGAACCGATTTTTGAGTTTTGTCAGTGTATTGATGTAAGCTGTCGAGTTGATTGTCTCACCTCTTGTCATTACATCAACAAGAAGCACACCATCAATGTCCCAGAAGACAGTGTTCATCACCTTTCCGGCTGATGGAGATGTTTTGAATTTTTTCTTTTTGGTGACTGCGGATGATGCCATTCCATTGACTGCATTTTTGTTTCAGGCTCATAATAATGTGCCCACGTTTCGTCACCGGTAACAATTTTTGACAAAAACATTTCTCCTTCAACACCGAAACGCTCCAACAATTCAGAAAAGAATGTTTTCCTTTGAACTCTGTGATCATTTGTTAGGCACCGAGGAACCCATCGAGCGCAAATCTTTGAATATCCGAGAGTTTTAAAAATTGCGATTGCACTTCCCTTGCTGTAAGCTGCAATGCCAATTGCTGACTAGTGATACGCCTATCCTTACGAATAATGGCAACAGCCCGGTTTAACATGTCTGTGCTGGTAGCCGAGGCAACACGTCCAGAACGCGGTAAATCATGCAGCTCCACTCGTACACTTTCTGCAGCTTTAATTCTCTGAACCCAGCGACTAACTGTGCTCCTATCGACTGCAGAACATTTGTACACTGCACACAGTCGTTTATGAATGTTTGCCACAGTTTCTTTTTCCGCAACCAGAAATTCTATGACAATTCGCTGTTTGTAACGGACATTGTTGACAAGCTCCATTTTAACGGTTCATAGATTGCGTAATATTTATCAGAATGCTGTGCAATTTGGTGCACATAATTGGAACATGTCATATTCCAAGTGTGCAAAATTTCATATTCCTATCTTTATTATTAGCCGAGAAAAAAATTGGTGTGCATTACTTTTTGACCTCCCTTCAGTAATATTACTTTTAGATATTTCTATATAAATAGTGCATTATTATATATAGTGAATATAAATATAATAAATATCCAAGATGTGATAACCCTTTTTTTCGGACCGACAAGTCTCCCGAATGCACGCATCCTCTACAAATAGGTATCAGAGATCTTTCTGGGAAGTAAGGGTGGCCACAAATCACAAAAAATGAGCGTTAGTATTACCATATTATGGTGATTTCAAGGTAGCTTCCATGAAGGCGTGCATAAAACTGTTGCTTTACCTTAATAAACATCACTATGAATATGTACATAAATGAGTGTAGATCTTATAATTACTGCTCGTATGTATTATTGTTATTGCTGTTATTATCATTATTATGTTTGGTAGTAATATTATTATATACAGTTTCGTTTTCGTTTTTTTTTTCTTTGAGAGAGAAAGATTGTTTAGTGTAAAACCATTATAGAAATGCTGGATTCGGAAGCGAGTGAGACACGTTATATCAGAAATGTTCTACAGCCCATCATGCAACATGGTTGAAACTTTGGTCAACTTGGTTAGGTCTGTAATGTTTCTGAAAATTTTTATCGTAACATTATTTTAATATATTATTATTAATCAAAACGTCATCACTCTGGTGCGTATCTTATAAATAAATATGGAAATAAATATATGATGTTGGTGGAAAGGTATATAGCAGCGGCGGAATTCAAAGAAGTCAGCGGAGGCCACGATTACTCTAAAATTGATCATAATACATAAGACATTCACACTACATCTCAATGAGTTAAATGAAAGTGTACAACCAGCCACCGTATTTAGTTAGCATTGATATTGGTCAAGTAATTCGAGCCAACACTAATAGATAGGCTTCAACGTCTATAGAAATCAAACCTACTCTAACCGTACAACGACATGTATCAACCTTACAATGTGTATGAGAATTAGGTAGGTTATTCCAGAAATAAGTAGTGTGTTGCTATATCGATGCGAGTTAATTAATAGAATTACTTTCGCTCTGTGTCATACCGTATAGAAAGTGTATGACCCACAGAGTTTTTAAAAAAATAGTCCTCTCCTCAATGTCACTGCGCTGCGTCATTATATGAAAGGAACTTGAATAAAACCATAAGAGATTTTTGTTAAACACCAAAACACCATTTTTTCTAACTTACAATGCAAATAACTAAGTTATGATTTAATTATAATTATGCTAATTTAGGGGAATAGCTGAAAGAACTGTTTTAAATGGCGTCAACTGCAGCAGTCTTATGTTTTTGTCGCAAATAATCAGGTCAAAGGTGAACCTAAAAGTTCGGATGCAAACAGTTAAAGATGAATGGACTTCTGGTCAATATGGCGGATAGGCGACAGGAAGCCGTTGAGGCACTGTCCAAAAAGTGTTGCTTGTTGCAGTTTCCTCATATTCCAAGTCCGGCTAGGTGCCGGACCTACTGAGTAGTGCACACCGTGAGCTGTGTGTTTCATCTTGGTGCCGGACCTACTGAGTAGTGCACACCGTGAGCTGTGTGTTTCATCTTGGTGCCGGACCTACTGAGTAGTGCACACCGTGAGCTGTGTTTCATCTTGGTGCCGGACCTACTGAGTTGCTGAGCTATTCAGATCGCTCACGATGAGTGATGATATCGTACGACGAAGGACAGTTCAGATGCGTTCACTGTCGATATACCTCATGTCTTTTGACGTGTGCTGTGTTTGCTACGATGGGGACAGCAACTGCCTTTCTTTGTTTTGATATTCGATGAGATGTTAATTCTGATAATTCCACGGGCACGAGAGGTTGAGCAATTATGGATTTTCATTCGTTTGCAGTGATACTGGGGGCTTTCGAATAACCATAACCATAAAGATGAATCTAGACGATTTCCTTTTCAGGGCGAAATGAAACTGAGAGAACAATTATCATGCAGCAAGGTAGTCAAGTAAAGGTTCCCTCCACGCTTTGTCAGGTATGGGGATTATGGTGTTAGCAAGGTAGTCAAGTAAAGGTTCCCTCCACACTTTGTCAGGTATGGGGAATATGGTGTTAGCAAGGTAGTCAAGTAAAGGTTCCCTCCACGCTTTGTCAGGTATGGGGAATATGGTGTTAGCAAGGTAGTCAAGTAAAGGTTCCCTCCACACTTTGTCAGGTATGGGGAATATGGTGTTAGCAAGGTAGTCAAGTAAAGGTTCCCTCCACACTTTGTCAGGTATGGGGAATATGGTGTTAGCAAGGTAGTCAAGTAAAGGTTCCCTCCACGCTTTGTCAGGTATGGGGAATATGGTGTTAGCAAGGTAGTCAAGTAAAGGTTCCCTCCACACTTTGTCAGGTATGGGGAATATGGTGTTAGCAAGGTAGTCAAGTAAAGGTTCCCTCCACGCTTTGTCAGGTATGGGGAATATGGTGTTAGCAAGGTAGACCTACTCCAAAATTATCGCTTCTTCAAATGAAAAAGAAAGGTAGAAGCAGAACAGTTTTCCTGGCACGATCAATACAAATGGATATTAAGCAGTACAAGGAAGTAACGTCTATTTTATTGACCGTGTTTACTTTTAAACACAAAGGTATGTAGTCATCTGCAGGCCATTGCGACATGAACAACCAATCTAGCGCTATAGTTGGGTATACTTTAAATAGAGAACATTCGCAGAGAAAAAAGAATGACGAGTGAACTTGTTTGTGCGAGTAATTATCCTAATGTAAGTATGTGAATAGTCTACGTATTTTTACAATTATACATATAATCATTACAATACGATCATTCATCGCGTCCTGGCCTCCCCCGTCCGCCGCTGGTATACACGATACATGATTTTATTAATTCATTTTTTTGCAGGTAACACGGGAGAAGCTGGCTGGTGTACCTGTAATAATCTACAAGTCTAACGATGCATCTAGGCTGCAACCTGGAATTGTGTTCTTCCACGGAGGAGGCTGGGTACTGGGAAGTGCTGGTGAGATGGTTATTTACCTAACTTTATATGTATATAATGTGAGTGTGTGTGTGCGTGTGCGCGCTTATATATTCTTCACTGGTCAATGGTACAGTTGCTGAGCAGTGCAATGTGGTCAATATTATCACAGGCCGCTCGATTTTCCCGAAAAGAAAATATCTGGTACAAATTTCAATTTTATAGAGGAGACACGAATTTTGAAGCCGTGGCGGTCCAAAAAATAAATTCGTTACACACGGGAATTGAAACAGGACAGTTGATTAGTTAACAGTTGATTGGTTGGCAGTTGAACGTTGATTGACTAACAGTAAACAGTCGGTTAGCTGACAATGAACAGTTGATTGGTTGGCAGTTAATAGTTGGCAGTTGATATTTAGAAGTTGACATTCGATAACTAATAGTTGATAATTTTAAGTTTACATTCGGCATTTGGCACTTAACAGCAGTTCATTGTTGATATTTGGAAGTTGGCAGTTAACAGTTGAAAGTTGACATTTGGAAGTTGGCAGATAACAGTTGAAAGTTGACATTTGGAAGTTGGCAGTTAACAGTTGAAAGTTGACATTTGGAAGTTGGCAGTTAACAGTTGAAAGTTGACATTTGGAAGTTGGCAGTTAACAGTTGAAAGTTGACATTTGGAAGTTGGCAGTTAACAGTTGGAAGTTGGTGGCAGTTAACAGTTGAAGGTTGGCATTTGGAAGTTGGCAGTTTAATTTCAACGGCCATAAGTATATTGGCACTGATTAAAAACTGGAGGAATGGACCAAACGTATGTAGTAAGCAATATCCCGGTACATTTATTGTAGGGGAATTCATTGATACTTCCTTGTACAACTTTATAGTTGATGAAGCTTCCAACTTGTTGCCATTACTTGTCTCCAAACTCAATGAGTCAGATGTATGTAGAAAACCATTGTCTTATATATTCTTTGTTTTTTGTTGATTGATGTTTAACTCTAAGCGATTGGTCCAAGTAAGATCAGTTTTTCTAACAAGTAGATATCGACAATTCTGTTAGCAGTTTCATCAATTACACGTATATCTGTTGTTCATTTGTTATCTGTAACCCTTCACTGTCTTGGATTTACTTTAAAGAAATTGAGAAATATGTTTAGTCAAGAGGAAATGGGACTATTGAAATGTTCACCTTTCATCATCTGATGAAGAAGGTGTGGCTGGAGTCATTGAAATGTTCACCTTTCATCATCTGATGAAGAAGGTGTGGCTGGAGTCATTGAAATGTTCACCTTTCATCATCTGATGAAGAAGGTGTGGCTGGAGTCATTGAAATGTTCACTTTTCATCATCTGATGAAGGAGGTGTGGCTGGAGTCATTGAAATGTTCACTTTTCATCATCTGATGAAGAAGGTGTAGCTGGAGTCATTGAAATGTTCACCTTTCATCATCTGATGGAGGTGTGGCTGGAGTCATTGAAATGTTCACCTTTCATCATCTGAGGGAGGTGTGGCTGGAGTCATTGAAATGTTCAACTTTCATCATCTGATGAAGGAGGTGTAGCTGGAGTCATTGAAATGTTCACCTTTCATCATCTGATGAAGGAGGTGTGGCTGGAGTCATTGAAATGTTCACCTTTCATCATCTGATGGAGGTGTGGCTGGAGTCATTGAAATGTTCACCTTTCATCATCTGATGAAGGAGGTGTAGCTGGAGTCATTGAAATGTTCACCTTTCATCATCTGATGGAGGTGTAGCTGGAGTCATTGAAATGAACACCTTTCATCATCTGATGAAGGAGGTGTAGCTGGAGTCATTGAAATGTTCACCTTTCATCATCTGATGAAGGAGGTGTAGCTGGAGTCATTGAAATGTTCACCTTTCATCACTTGATGAAGGAGGTGTAGCTGGAGTCATTGAAATGTTCACCTTTCATCGTCTGATGAAGGAGGTGTAGCTGGAGTCATTGAAATGTTCACCTTTCATCATCTGATGAAGGAGGTGTAGCTGGAGTCATTGAAATGTTCACCTTTCATCACTTGATGAAGGAGGTGTAGCTTGAGTCATTGAAATGTTCACCTTTCATCATCTGATGAAGGAGGTGTAGCTGGAGTCATTGAAATGAGTCTCCGTCGTTAACTGCGTCTTCTGTTGTTTCATCGATGTGTGACTGTTCTAGTTGTCCTTGAATACATTTAGTCTACCTATCCTATATTATTGGGCACTATTAGTCTACCTATCCTATATTATTGGGCACTATTAGTCTACCTATCCTATATTATTGGGCACTATTAGTCTACCTATCCTATATTATTGGGCACTATTAGTCTACCTATCCTATATTATTGGGCACTATTAGTCTACCTATCCTATATTATTGGGCACTATTAGTCTACCTATCCTATATTATTGGGCACTATTCAAATTCAGATGAGAGACCGCTATATGAAGTCTTAACTCGGAGAGTGTGACTGACCTGCTCCCATCAATTAAGGAATCTTGATGGTTTTAAACTATGTTATTTTCGTATGCAAGTCTGTCAACATCTGCCATTTAACTCCCTCACTACAATGAACAAAACTGTTGATTGTATTCGTCTCGATTTAGGTCGTCTAGATTGTATGTGACCTGATGCTTTGCCATACCAGTGACTTCTCCATCTGATAATCTGGTCTGTATCTTCTATAAGACAGCGTTTGCCATTCTGTGACTGATATGGTTTTCAAATCTAGTATGGCACCTGTTCAATAAAGAAAACGCTAAAATTAGGACCGCCTATCCCTGATGTTTATTTGGTTTCTATTGTACATAAAAAACTTTTGATAATCTTCAATTAACTCTTTTTTTTATTTTCTCATGTAATATGTCATATTTTATATAAAAACCACATTCGCGTGACTTGCATTAACTTATTATGTCTGTACATTTGTCTCATTTTGTTATTGCAAATCAAATGTAACATTATGTAGCATTAAAATACCCAACCACATCACTTGTTCATCTCTTTAAAACATTCTCAGACACAAAACATCAGTGGAAACAAACATTCTCAGACACAAAACATCAGAGAAGTCAAACATTCTCAGACACAAAACATCAGAAAATTCAAACATTCTCAGACACAAAACATCAGAAAAGTCAAACATTCTCAGACACAAAACATCAGAAAAGTCAAACATTCTCACACATAAAACATCAGAAAAGTCAAACATTCTCAGACACAAAACATCAGAAAAGTCAAACATTAAACCAGAAAAAATACAACACCCCTGAAAATGACACAATAACATTCACAGTAAAGACACACAAAAATACGGTGGGAATGCACAAAATAACAGTCGGGTTAGAAGATGTCTACAAAAGCAACTCTTGAAAAAGTTTCAAAAAATATCAGAGAGAAATAAAACAATTGATCAAATTATCATGGTCAAGTGGACTGGTCCTATCGTTTTACAATTGTTGATCTATGTCAGTTCAATTCTCAGGAAATAAACTTAATTTTTTTTTTTTTTTTCTGTCCGGGATGAAATGGAAACTCTGACCTCTGTATCCAGTGGGAACGCGAGATCTACGAAATGAAATGAAAACTCTGACCTCTGTATCGAGTGGGAACGCGAGATCTACGAGACGAAATGGAAACTCTGACCTCTGTATCGAGTGGGAACGCGAGATCTACGAAATGAAATGAAAACTCTGACCTCTGTATCAAGTGGGAACGCGAGATCTACGAGACGAAATGGAAACTCTGACCTCTGTATCGAGTGGGAACACGAAATCTACGGGATGAAATGGAAACTCTGACCTCTGTATCGAGTGGGAACACGAAATCTACGGGCTGAAATGGAAACTCTGACCTCTGTATCGAGTGGGAACACGAAATCTACGGGATGAAATGGAAACTCTGACCTCTGTATCCAGTGGGAACACGAAATCTACGGGATGAAATGGAAACTTTGACCTCTGTATCTAGTGGGAACACGAGATCTACGGGATGAAATGGAAACTCTGACCTCTGTATCGAGTGGGAACACGAGATCTACGGGATGATATGGAAACTGTGACCTCTGTATCCAGTGGAAACACGAGATCTACGGGATGAAATGGAAACTGTGACCTCTGTATCCAGTGGGAACACGAGATCTACAGGATGAAATGGAAACTCTGACCTATGTATCGAGTGGGAACACGAGATCTATGGGATGAAATGGAAACTCTGACCTCTGTATCCAGGGGAAAACGAGATCTGCAGGATGAAATGGAAACTCTGACCTATGTAAAGAGTGGGAACACGAAATCTACGGGATGAAATGGAAACTCTGACCTATGTAACGAGTGGGAACACGAGATCTACGGGATGAAATGGAAACTCTGACCTCTGTATCCAGTGGGAACCGAGATCTACGGGATGAAATGGAAAATCTGACCTCTGTATCGAGTGGTAACACGAAATCTACGGGATGAAATGGAAACTCTGACCTCTGTATCCAGTGGGAACACGAGATCTTCGGGATGAAATGGAAATTCTTACCTCTGTATCGAGTGGTAACACGAAATCTACGGGATGAAATGGAAACTCTGACCTCTGTATCGAGTGGAAACACGAGATCTACGGGATAAAATGGAAACTCTGACCTCTGTATCCAGTGGAAACACAAGATCTACGGGATGAAATGGAAACTCTGACCTCTGTATCCAGTGGGAACACAAGATCTACGGCCTACAGTTGTCACGGCAGGATCAGCAACCTAGAGCTGATCAAGATCTCGCGCACTCTTCTATCAGATGGCCTAAACGGTAAACGCCTGCCTCAAAACAGACTAACTAAAGAGTGAGGATCTCCCCGCAATGGTCAGGGACTTTGATTTCAGAGGCCGACTAGACATCTATGATAGAGAACCTCCAACTTTGCCAGAAGTGAAGAAAGCCACTGCAGTTCGTCATCTCTTTGGGTAAAAGGGTTAACGGCAAACGCTGTTTCCCTGGTATGAAGGTAATATCATCGACTTGTACATCACGTATCGACAGCACCAGACGCATGGTCTTTATTCCTTCGCCCCCCTCCCCCACCCCATAACCTGAACATAACCACCACCAGCTCATCATCCTCCCACCCACCCAACCCAACCAACGTATAAGGAAAATACAATATGTGCTATAGAGATCAGTTGCTACTTGTTTTACCTTTTACTAAAACTGTGTATGCTAGCGATGATTGTATTCAGAACAGCTCTCATGTGTCTCTTCCACAGACAAATACGACTCAACTGTGTATCAATACGCCCTGCAGACCAACACTGTGATAATCAACGTGGAGTATGTGAAGTCTCTTCATCATCTACAATAGCCTCCTCGTGCTTGTTTCTTGTTATTGAATGAACATAACGGTTCTCTTATAATTAGATGTAGTATACACTCACGCAGTCTGGCACGCACACACGCACACATACATTCAGATCTATCGCATATTTATCTCTATATAGATTTTTTCTCAGTTCTTCATTTGTATCTTATCTCTGACTGTTTCCTGTCATTTGTCTAAGACATTTCATCTCAGTAGAGGTTATTGTTCTTGCATCTAGGGCCCTGGACTGTGATTTGTCTAAGACATTTCATCTCAGTAGAGGTTATTGTTCTTGCATCTAGGGCCCTGGACTGTGATTTGTCTAAGACATTTCATCTCAGTAGAGGTTATTGTTCTTGCATCTAGGGCCCTGGACTGTCATTTGTCTAAGACATTTCATCTCAGTAGAGGTTATTGTTCTTTCATCTAGGGCCCTGATAGCACAAAGTTAATATGAAAATGGGTATCCATGTCAATTATCCAAAAACATTTTTATTTTTTTATTTTAGCGTCGGAATTTGTGTATTTTTTTTTAGTTCCCTTACAATTAAAAATCACGGAAGAACTTCATAAACTGCATAAGGAGCAGCAAAACAAAACAGGAGAAAGTGAGCAAGTTTAGCACTTCCACAGCAGAAGTTAAGGAACTCTGTTGCCATTGGGAGAAAATTTGACAGAAAAATTAGACCTTCGTGCAAAATGGCATTCTAACTTTGCTTTGGTCATTAGTGATCTCATCTTGATCAGTAACAATGTCTTTAACCATTTTTCAAAATGACCATTTTAAAAACATTTTATAAAGTCATCAAAAAGCAATAACAATTATAACAGGTTTTGAACTGATAAACACCGGGCCCAATCAATGACACCTTATCCCAAGCACAATCAATGACACCTTATCCCAAGCCCAATCAATGACACCTTAGCCCAAGCAATGACACCTTATCTCAAGCCCAATCAATGACCCTATCTAAAGCCCAATCAATGACACCTTATCTGCCCAATCAATGACACCTTATCTCAAGCCCAATCAATAACTCCATCACACACCCAATCAATAACACCTTATCTCAAGCCCAATCAATAACACCTTATCTCAAGCCCAATCAATAACACCTTATCACAAGCCCAATCAATTACACCTATCTCAAGCCCAATCAATGACACCTTATCTCAAGCCCAATCAATAACTCCATCACACACCCAATCAATAACACCTTATCTCAAGCCCAATCAATAACACCTTATCTCAAGCCCAATCAATAACACCTTATCTCAAGCCCAATCAATAACACCTTATCACAAGCCCAATCAATGACTCTATCTCCAGCCCAATCAATGATTCTATCTCAAGCCCAATAAAAGACTATCTCGTCCAATCAATGACTCTTTTTCAACCCCAGCCAATGACTCTATCTCAAGCCCAATCAATGACTCTGTCTCAAGCCCAATCAATAACTCTTTTTCAACCCCAGCCAATGACTCTATCTCAAGCCCAATCAATGACTCTTTTTCAACCCCAGCCAATGACTCTATCTTAAGCCCAATTAATGACTCTTTCTCAATCCCAGCCAATGACTATATCTCAAGCCCAATCAATGACTCTATCTTAAGCCCAATCAATGACTCTTTTCAACCCCAGCCAATGACTCTATCTTAAGCCCAATCAATGACTCTTTAACAACCCCAATCAATGACTCTATCTTAAGGCCAATCAATGACTCTTTTTCAACCCCAGCCAATGACTCTATCTCAAGGCCCAATCAATGACTCTTTTTCAACCCCAGCCAATGACTCCATCTCAAGCCCAATCAATGACTCTTTTTCAACCCCAGCCAATGACTCTATCTTAAGCCCAATCAATGAATCATAGGAGAAAGGGAAATGTTTTACAGCACTCAAAAAAAGACAAATAAACAACATGTTCTGAGTGCTGTAAAATATACCTCTTCCTCCTATGATTCGCTGAATTATCACCACGGAAGTTTCCCTCTATTATAATATTCATTTATTATTATTTGTCCCCAATCAACGACCCTATCTCAAGCATAATCAATGACCTTATCCCAAGCCCAAGCAAATACCCTATCTCAACCCCAATCAATGACTCTATCTCAAGAACAATCAATGACTCTATCTCAAGAACAATCAATGACTCTATCTCAAGAACAATCAATGACTCTATCTCAAGAACAATCAATGACTCTATCTCAAGAACAATCAATGACTCTATCTCAAGAACAATCAATGACTCTATCTCAACCCCAATCAATGACTCTATCTCAAGCATAATCAATGACCCTATCCTAAGCCCAAGCAAATACACTATCTCAACCCCAATCAATGACTCTATCTCAAGAACAATCGATGACTCTATCTGAAGAACAATCAATGACTTTATCTCAAGAACAATCAATGACTCTATCTCAACCCCAATCAATGAATTTATCTCAAGAACAATCAAAGTCTCTATCTCAACCCCAATCAATGACTCTATCTCAAGAACAATCAATGACTCTATCTCAAGAACAATCAATGACTCTATCTCAAGAACAATCAATGACTCTATCTCAACCCCAATCAATGACTCTATCTCAAGAACAATCAATGACTCTATCTCAAGAACAATCAATGACTCTATCTGAAGAACAATCAATGACTCTATCTCAACCCCAATCAATGACTCTATCTCAAGCATAATCAATGACCCTATCCTAAGCCCAAGCAAATACACTATCTCAACCCCAATCAATGACTCTATCTCAAGAACAATCGATGACTCTATCTGAAGAACAATCAATGACTTTATCTCAAGAACAATCAATGACTCTATCTCAACCCCAATCAATGAATTTATCTCAAGAACAATCAAAGTCTCTATCTCAACCCCAATCAATGACTCTATCTCAAGAACAATCAATGACTCTATCTCAAGAACAATCAATGACTCTATCTCAAGAACAATCAATGACTCTATCTCAACCCCAATCAATGACTCCATCTCAAGAACAATCAATGACTCTGTCTCAACCCCAATCAATGACTCTATCTCTAGAACAATCAATGACTCTATCTCAAGAACAATCAATGACTCTATCTCAAGAACAATCAATGACTCTATCTCAAGAACAATCAATGACACTACCCTAAGCCCAATGAATAATCCGATCCCAAGCCCAGTCAATAATCCCAAGCCCAATCAATAATCCCATCCCAAGCCCAATCAATAATCCCATCCCAATCAATAATCTCATCCCAATCAATAATCCCATCCCAATCAATAATTCCATCCCAATCAATAATCCCATCCCAATCTATAATCCCATCCCAATCAATAATCCCATCCCAATCAATAATTCAAGCCCAATCAATAATTCAAGCCCAATGAATAATCCCATCCCAATCAATAATTCTATCCCAATCAATAATCCCATCCCAATTTATAATCCCATCCCAATCAATAATTCCATCCCAATCAATAATTCAAGCCCAATCAATAATCCCATCCCAAGCCCAATCAACAATCCCATCCCAAGCCCAATCAACAATCCCATCCCAAGCCCAATCAACAATCCCATCCCAAGCCCAATCAATAATCCCATCCCAAGCCCAATCAATAATCCCATCCCAAGCCCAATCAACAATCCCATCCCAAGCCCAATCAACAATCCCATCCCAAGCCCAATCAACAATCCCATCCCAAGCCCAATCAACAATCCCATCCCAAGCCCAATCAATAATCCCATCCCAAGCCCAATCAACAATCCCATCCCAAGCCCAATCAATAATCCCATCCCAAGCCCAATCAACAATCCCATCCCAAGCCCAATCAACAATCCCATCCCAAGCCCAATCAACAATCCCATCCCAAGCCCAATCAATAATCCCATCCCAAGCCCAATCAACAATCCCATCCCAAGCCCAATCAATAATCCCATCCCAAGCCCAATCAACAATCCCATCCCAAGCCCAATCAACAATCCCATCCCAAGCCCAATCAATAATCCCATCCCAAGCCCAATCAACAATCCCATCCCAAGCCCAATCAACAATCCCATCCCAAGCCCAATCAACAATCCCATCCCAAGCCCAATCAATAATCTTCACTTTCAAAATTAACCACTTGTTCTCTCCAATACACATGATCATATGTAATAGTTCATCTATATTTTTATGTTTTATTTATGTTTGTAAGGTTTGTGCGTGTGACTGCGTGTGTGTTATATGAAGGTTTCATTAAACATTCATCAACCGTCTGTTACGAATTAACTCTATTTACGTTATTTCTTTGGGGAAAAATAGATCCCTTATTAATAAAAATCGTAATTCTCTCTCTGCGTTCAGGACTCAATCAGAGTAAGGATTCCAGACTCTCATATGAAGTCAGCTGTCAGGCTAAGTGTGTTGATCGCCCCCACAGACAGAACATCACAATTAGAGTCTGTCAGATCCACTCTGACTGAACACCCGTTAATACGTTGCACTGTGTTCTGCGCCAGTGGCCCAGTGCATCCGATTTCAGCCAGCATTTTTTCAGGTTTGCTTTCCTTAGCCTTTGATTGTCCCCAATCTTCCTGCAAGGCAGCAGTTGATCTTTTCTGTCGGGGGATTCTGCCCTTAGATGGTCGGCCTTCCCAGGTTTACGAGCACCATCTGCCCGAGTCACTAGAGGTGACTAACACAGACATGCGACTTGTAATATGAGGAAACTGCAACAAGGAACTTTTCATGCATAGCCTTCATTCGTAATTCTAACAGACTCCTGTAAAGACGTGTGTACTAATGGCGGGGGTTCCGCTGTATTTACACATATTAAATGTAAATTATGTTTACTATACTATACGCCTAATTATAGTAGACTCACGACTTTGTTATTTTCCTCAGTTATCGCTTAGCACCAGAACATCCGTTCCCGACCCCCATCCAAGACTGCCTGGACGTGACCCGTTTTGTTCTTAAACATGGCGGTCGATTTGGTGTAGACGTTAATAGAGTGGGCGTGGCTGGTGAGTTCATGTGTCTGTGAGATAAACGATCTAATTGTGACACACTCCATTTGCTGACATAGAGCAACATATGTTTTCATTATAGCATCTAATATTACTAGAAATGCACAATGTACAAGAAATGTTGGACATTATAGTGAAAGAAAGCAAAAATAAAGGACTCAGCCTTAATAGCAAAAAGACGGAAGTAATGGTAACAACAAAGAAAAAGACATCACCTCAATGCAAAATAAAGACAAGTGGGACAATATTAAAACAGGTAAATGAATTTAAATATTTGGGAACTTTGTTAACCTCAGACGGAAGATGTACAAAAGAGGTGAGATGCAGAATGGCTCAGGCAAAAGCAGCTTTCCAAAAAATGAGGAAGATACTATGCAATCCATTTTTGACAATAGAAACAAGAAAATGAGTTCTTAAATGTTATGTTGAGCCAGTCTTCACATATGGATGCGAATCATGGACAATAGGACAACAGACAAGAAAATCACTGGAGTCTGTAGAAATGTGGTTTTACAGAATAATGTTGAGAGTACCATGGACAGCTAAGAAAAGTAATGAAGATTGGTTGTTGGTTATTGGTTATGGAAGGCCTCGGTATCACAGCAAACGAATTAAAATCCATAATTGCTCAACCGCCCGTGCCAGTGGAATCATCCGAATTACTAACTCATTTCCCAAACAAAGAAAGGTAACTGTAGTCCCCATCGTAGCAGTCTCAGCACACGTCAAAAGACATAAGGCGAAACCGTGCAGAAAGTGAACACAGCCAACTGTTCCCCGTCATACGATATCATCATTCATCGTAAACAAGCGGGATATCGAAGCAGGATCAAAACGGATGAGACACACAGCTCACGGTGTGCACAGAGCGCTTAACTCAGTAGCTCCTGCAACAAGCCGGACTTGGAATATGAGGAAACTGCAAGAAGGAACACTTTTCAGACATAGCCTTCAATTGTTCCTGCCGCCTATCCACCATTTACCATGGGAGTTCACGTCCTCCCGAAAATGATGATCGTCGTAGCACTTGATGATGTTAGGCCATCATTGATGACTCCAATTCCAAACATATAGACACACAGTGGGGGTAAGTTATCATTTCCAATCCAACAGAAGCCACATGACATGTAGTTAGTAAAACCACAGAGAGAATATGATTTTGTGACCTTCACTAATTCACTCTTGGGTGTGAATGTGTAGTTTACACAAGAGGAGAAGTTTTCAACTACAGTGATCCCATTTAAGGCAATTCTGGGATAGCAAGGCAAGTCTCCTTTATAGCAGCATAAATCCATGATGTTCTCCGCTCCCTTCTTGTCGCTGCCGCCACACGATTCTGATGTCTCATTAGCTTGGATATCATTCAAGAACAATGTCTGATTAACATTCCATAGATATGGCTCTGCTGATGAAGTGTTTGGTGCAACAGTTGTATCAATCATGCTGGAGGCTCCTGGTCTGTGGTCATTAATATCACAGACGGCACATGATGTTGTTATATTCAGTATTTCTTTCTGGGTGTAAATATGTGGCACACACATGGAGAAAAGTAATGAAGATGTTCTGAGAGAGGTGAAAGCAAAAAAGATAGCTAATTTCCAATGTTAGGAAGAAACAATCATCATTTTTTTGGCAATGTAATGAGAGGAGAACAACTGGAATAAATTGTAACAACTGGAAACATTGAGGGACGAAGAGATAGAGGGAAGCAAAGAGAAAAAATAACAGACAGCTTAAGAGAATGGCTTGGCAGAAGGTCAACAACAGAAATGATAAATAGCTGCCGAGATCGAAAGTTGTGGAGAGACATGATCAACTACGCCAGCAGGCCCGGTACTTGATGGTGATGATCTAATATTAATGATCTCATAACAAAAATACATTAATATCTCATATAATTATTTCATCAAATAAGTACTTTAATATCTCATATAATTATTTCATCAAATAGGTACTTTAATATCTCATATAATTACTTCACAACGTTAATACATAAACATTAATCATTTACAAAATAAAAACTGAAATATATCTTTTTTAAAAAGAATATTAACTAATTATTATACCTTTGTATATATGATGACAAAATAATAACAAACAATATTTACACACAAACATTAACAATGGTATGTGTATATACATGTATCTAACATTTACACACGCACACACAATACAACAAATGCTAATTCATGTACTTGACATCTTATAGTTTTGAATTACACAACAACAAATGTTTGCACTTTAACGTACACTAATTTACTGGCTGACTGAGAAATGATAGAGGAACGGTGGGGAAAAGGGGGGGGGGGGAGAGTATAATTGGAAATCAACATCGGAAATGATAACTAATTGTAGAGATGATGTACAGATACATGATCACATTTACCAGCAAGCACGTTAACATGATAATGATTGATGACGATGATGTAATAGTGTATGGGGGTGGAGGGGGGACATATAAATATTAGTTAATTATAATTATATTAATGGATGAAAATAAAGGCAGTAGAAATGAGTATTATTATCAGTAGAAGGAAATTATCAAAGAGGCCAACACAAAAAGGGAGCTACTAAACAAATATCTGAAAGAAACAATCAACATTTTTCGGGCACATCATGAAAAGAAAAAAGTTGGAATACTTGGTTACAACTGGCAAAATACAAGGAAAGAGAGATCGCGGACGACAAAGACAGAAAATACTAGATAGCTTGGTGTCATGGCATTGAAAACAGTCAACAACAGAACTGATACCAAGCACTGTAGATAGAAGATTGTGGAAAGACATGATCACCTACGCCAACCTGTGTGAGACATGATGATGATGATGATGATGATAAGTTGAAAGTCGGACCCACAAGGATACGCGGATGGAAAATACGGAGATATGTTTCAGAATCTACCCAGTGTCACGGAGATCATCATCATCATCATTGAGTGCCATCTCCGCAACGAGGTTGGCTACCATGGAGCGCCATTTTGCTCTGTCTCTTGCTTTGATGATGCAGGTTGTCATAGGCCGACTTGTCCATCTGTTGATGTTACTCGTCCATGTTAGTCTTGGTCTGCCTCTGCCACCTTGTATTTTCCCCTCCAAGATTACTTTTAGTAGACTGTTCCAACATAAGTTCGAACTCCTCTCCATGGCTTTCTCAGGAATGGTACGTGATAAGGCTCCAATCTCTTTCACATTCGTCTTTCATGACCTGAACATGCCTGACAGGGATGGTAGGCTATTAATGGCCAGCCCACAGGTAAATTTTGACCAAAGCGGCTCAGGTGAACAAAGGAAGGCCGAACAGGCCAAACGTGTCAGCTGTTAGAAGCCACTGAATCGTAGAAACTGTTGGTTTCTGAGACAATTTCAGTTGTTCAGGACAACAAAGTTAGCTCGGAGGTCAAGATCAAATATTGTCCCAAGATTATTTCAGCAGTCACGTGAGCTATATCATAAGTGTCAGCCATTTTCTGGGGTTTTGGAAACTGAAATTAATCCTTGAGAATTTGGAGAGACAAGAAAAAATTAGTAGATTCGAGACAGTGACTCACGCCAGGGAGTTTGGAGAGACAGCACTTGGGGAAAAAAAATTAGTAGATTCGAGACAGTGACTCACGCCAGGGAGTTTGGAGAGATAGAACTGTTTCTCTGGAAAGTCTGGACTGAATAACGCCCTACACTATACGCTCTTACGTTAGCAGTTAGCTTGCTCTAGCATTTAGCGCCCTACACTATGCGCTCTTACGTTAGCAGTTAGCTTGCTCTAGCATTTAGCGCCCTACACTATGCGCTCTTAAGTTAGCAGTTAGCTTGCTCTAGCATTTAGCGCCCTACACTAGGCGCTCTTACGTTAGCAGTTAGCTTGCTCTAGCATTTAGCGCCCTACACTAGGCGCTCTTACGTTAGCAGTTAGCTTGCTCTAGCATTTAGCGCCCTACACTAGGCGCTCTTACGTTAGCAGTTAGCTTGCTCTAGCATTTAGCGCCCTACACTAGGCGCTCTTACGTTAGCAGTTAGCTTGCTCTAGTATTTAGCGCCCTACACTATGCGCTCTTACGTTAGCAGTTAGCTTGCTCTAGCATTTAGCGCCTTACACTAGGCGCTCTTACGTTAGCAGTTAGCTTGCTCTAGCATTTAGCGCCCTACACTAGGCGCTCTTAAGTTAGCAGTTAGCTTGCTCTAGTATTTAGCGCCCTACACTAGGCGCTCTTAAGTTAGCAGTTAGCTTGCTCTAGCATTTAGCGCCCTACACTATGCGCTCTTACGTTAGCAGTTAGCTTGCTCTAGCATTTAGTGCCCTACACTAGGCGCTCTTACGTTAGCAGTTAGCTTGTTCTAGCATTTAGCGCCCTACACTAGGCGCTCTTACGTTAGCAGTTTGCTTGCTCTAGCATTTAGCGCCCTACACTAGGCGCTCTTACGTTAGCAGTTAGCTTGCTCTAGCATTTAGCGCCCTACACTAGGCGCTCTTACGTTAGCAGTTAGTTTGCTCTAGCATTTAGCGCCCTACACTAGGCGCTCTTACGTTAGCAGTTAGCTTGCTCTAGTATTTGGCGCCCTACAATAGGCGCTCTTAAGTTAGCAGTTAGCTTGCTCTAGCATTTAGCGTCCTACACTAGGCGCTCTTAAGTTAGCAGTTAGCTTGCTCTAACATTTAGCGCCCTACAATAGGCGCTCTTAAATTAGCAGTTAGTTTGCTCTAGCATTTAGCGCCCTACACTAGGCGCTCTTACGTTAGCAGTTAGCTTGCTCTAGCATTTAGCGCCCTACACTAGGCGCTCTTACGTTAGCAGTTAGTTTGCTCTAGCATTTAGCGCCCTACACTAGGCGCTCTTACGTTAGCAGTTAGCTTGCTCTAGCATTTAGCGCCCTACACTAGGCGCTCTTACGTTAGCAGCTAGCTTGCTCTAGTATTTAGCGCCCTACAATAGGCGCTCTTAAGTTAGCAGTTAGCTTGCTCTAGCATTTAGCGTCCTACACTAGGCGCTCTTAAGTTCGCAGTTAGTTTGCTCTAGCATTTAGCGCCCTACAATAGGCGCTCTTAAGTTAGCAGTTATTTTGCTCTATCATTTAGCGCCCTACACTAGGCGCTCTTACGTTAGCAGTTAGCTTGCTCTAGCATTTAGCGCCCTACACTAGGCGCTCTTACGTTAGCAGTTAGTTTGCTCTAGCATTTAGCGCCCTACACTAGGCGCTCTTACGTTAGCAGTTAGCTTGCTCTAGCATTTAGCGCCCTACACTAGGCGCTCTTACGTTAGCAGTTAGCTTGCTCTAGTCATTTAGCGCCCTACAATAGGCGCTCTTACGTTAGCAGTTAGTTTGCTCTAGCATTTAGCGCCCTACACTAGGCGCTCTTACGTTAGCAGTTAGTTTGCTCTAGCATTTAGCGTCCTACACTAGGTGCTCTTACGTTAGCAGTTAGCTTGCTCTAGCATTTAGCGTCCTACACAAGGCGCTCTTACGTTAGCAGTTAGCTTGCTCTAGCATTTAGCGCCCTACAAAAGGCGCTCTTATATTAGTAGTTAGCTTGCTCTAGCATTTAGCGCCCTACAATAGGCGCTCTTACGTTAGCAGTTAGCTTGCAATCGCATTTAGCGCCCTACACTATGCGCTCTTACGTTAGCAGTTAGCTTGCTCTAGCATTTAGCGCCCTACACTAGGCACTCTTAAGTTAGCAGTTAGTTTGCTCTAGCATTTAGCGCCCTACACTAGGCGCTCTTACGTTAGCATTTAGTTTGCTTAGCATTTAGCGCCCTACACTAGGCGCTCTTACGTTAGCAGTTAGCTTGCTCTAGCATTTAGCGCCCTACACTAGGCGCTCTTACGTTAGCAGTTAGCTTGCTCTTGCATTTAGCGCCCTACACTAGGCGCTCTTACGTTAGCAGTTAGCTTGCTCTAGCATTTAGCGCTCTACACTAGGCGCTCTTACGTTAGCAGTTAGCTTGCTCTAGCATTTAGCGCCCTACACTATGCGCTCTTACGTTAGCAGTTAGCTTGCTCTAGCATTTAGCGCCCTACACTATGCGCTCTTACGTTAGCAGTTAGTTTGCTCTAGCATTTAGCGCCCTACACTAGGCGCTCTTACGTTAGCAGTTAGTTTGCTCTAGCATTTAGCGCCCTACACTAGGCGCTCTTACGTTAGCAATTAGCTTGCTCTAGCATTTAGCGCCCTACAATAGGCGCTCTTACGTTAGCAGTTAGTTTGCTCTAGCATTTAGCGCCCTACACTAGGCGTTCTTACGTTAGCAGTTAGTTTGCTCTAGCATTTAGCGTCCTACACTAGGCGCTCTTACGTTAGCAGTTAGCTTGCTCTAGCATTTAGCGTCCTACACTAGGCTGTCTTACGTTAGCAGTTAGCTTGCTCTAGCATTTAGCGCCCTACAATAGGCGCTCTTACATTAGTAGTTAGCTTGCTCTAGCATTTAGCGCCCTACAATAGGCGCTCTTACGTTAGCAGTTAGTTTGCTCTAGCATTTAGCGCCCTACAATAGGCGCTCTTACGTTAGCAGTTAGCTTGCTCTAGCATTTAGCGCCCTACAATAGGCGCTCTTACGTTAGCAGTTAGCTTGCTCCAGCATTTAGCGCCCTACACTAGGCGCTCTTACGTTAGCAGTTAGCTTGCTCTAGCATTTAGCGCCCTACACTAAGCGTTCTTACGTTAGCAGTTAGCTTGCTCTAGCATTTAGCGTCCTACACTAGGCGCTCTTACGTTAGCTGTTAGCTTGCTCAAGCATTTAGCGTCCTACACTAGGCGCTCTTAAGTTAGCAGTTAGCTTGCTCTAACATTTAGCGCCCTACAATAGGCGCTCTTACCTTAGCAGTTAGCTTGCTCTAGCATTTATCGCCCTACACTAGGCGCTCTTACGTTAGCAGTTAGTTGCTCTAGCATTTAGCGCCCTACACTAGGCGCTCTTACGTTAGCAGTTTGCTTGCTCTAGCACTTAGCGCCCTACACTAGGCGCTCTTACGTTAGCATTTAGTTTGCTCTAGCATTTAGCGCCCTACAATAGGCGCTCTTACGTTAGCAGTTAGCTTGCTCTAGCATTTAGCGCCCTACACTAGGCGCTCTTACGTTAGCAGTTAGCTTGCTCTAGCATTTAGCGCCCTACACTATGCGCTCTTACGTTAGCAGTTAGCTTGCTCTAGCATTTAGCGCTCTACACTAGGTGTTCTTACGTTAGCAGTTAGCTTGCACTAGCATTTCAAGCCCTACACTAGGCGCTCTTACGTTAGCAGTTAGTTTGCTCTAGCATTTAGCGCTCTACACTAGGTGCTCTTACGTTAGCAGTTAGCTTGCTCTAGCATCTAGCGCCCTACAATAGGCGCTCTTACATTAGCAGTTAGCTTGCTCTAGCATTTAGCGCTCTACAATAGGCGCTCTTGCGTTAGTAGTTAGCTTGCTCTAGCATTTAGCGCCCTACACTAGGCGCTCTTACGTTAGCAGTTAGCTTGCTCTAGCATTTAGCGCCCTACACTAGGCGCTCTTACGTTAGCAGTTAGCTTGCTCTAGCATTTAGCGCCCTACACTAGGCGCTCTTACGTTAGCAGTTAGCTTGCTCTAGCATTTAGCGCCCTACAATAGGCGCTCTTACGTTAGCAGTTAGCTTGCTCCAGCATTTAGAGCCCTACACTAGGCGCTATTACGTTAGCAGTTAGCTTGCTCTAGCATTTAGCGCCCTACAATAGGCGCTCTTATATTAGTAGTTAGCTTGCTCTAGCATTTAGCGCCTACAATAGGCGCTCTTACGTTAGCAGTTAGCTTGCAATCGCATTTAGCGCCCTACACTATGCGCTCTTACGTTAGCAGTTAGCTTGCTCTAGCATTTAGCGCCCTACACTAGGCACTCTTAAGTTAGCAGTTAGTTTGCTCTAGCATTTAGCGCCCTACACTAGGCGCTCTTACGTTAGCATTTAGTTTGCTCTAGCATTTAGCGCCCTACACTAGGCGACATTACGTTAGCAGTTAGCTTGCTCTAGCATTTAGCGCCCTACACTAGGCGCTCTTACGTTAGCAGTTAGCTTGCTCTTGCATTTAGCGCCCTACACTAGGCGCTCTTACGTTAGCAGTTAGCTTGCTCTAGCATTTAGCGCTCTACACTAGGCGCTCTTACGTTAGCAGTTAGCTTGCTCTAGCATTTAGCGCCCTACACTATGCGCTCTTACGTTAGCAGTTAGCTTGCTCTAGCATTTAGCGCCCTACACTATGCGCTCTTACGTTAGCAGTTAGTTTGCTCTAGCATTTAGCGCCCTACACTAGACGCTCTTACGTTAGCAGTTAGTTTGCTCTAGCATTTAGCGCCCTACACTAGGCGCTCTTACGTTAGCAATTAGCTTGCTCTAGCATTTAGCGCCCTACAATAGGCGCTCTTACGTTAGCAGTTAGTTTGCTCTAGCATTTAGCGCCCTACACTAGGCGTTCTTACGTTAGCAGTTAGTTTGCTCTAGCATTTAGCGCCCTACAATAGGCGCTCTTAAGTTAGCAGTCAGCTTGCTCTAGCATTTAGCGTCCTACACTAGGCGCTCTTACGTTAGCAGTTAGCTTGCTCTAGCATTTAGCGTCCTACACTAGGCTGTCTTACGTTAGCAGTTAGCTTGCTCTAGCATTTAGCGCCCTACAATAGGCGCTCTTACATTAGTAGTTAGCTTGCTCTAGCATTTAGCGCCCTACAATAGGCGCTCTTATGTTAGCAGTTAGTTTGCTCTAGCATTTAGCGCCCTACAATAGGCGCTCTTACGTTAGCAGTTAGCTTGCTCTAGCATTTAGCGCCCTACAATGGGCGCTCTTACGTTAGCAGTTAGCTTGCTCCAGCATTTAGCGCCCTACACTAGGCGCTCTTACGTTAGCAGTTAGCTTGCTCTAGCATTTAGCGCCCTACACTAAGCGCTCTTACGTTAGCAGTTAGCTTGCTCTAGCACTTAGCGCCCTACACTAGGCGCTCTTACGTTAGCATTTAGTTTGCTCTAGCATTTAGCGCCCTACAATAGGCGCTCTTACGTTAGCAGTTAGCTTGCTCTAGCATTTAGCGCCCTACACAAGGCGCTCTTACGTTAGCAGTTAGCTTGCTCTAGCATTTAGCGCCCTACACTATGCGCTCTTACGTTAGCAGTTAGCTTGCTCTAGCATTTAGCGCTCTACACTAGGTGTTCTTACGTTAGCAGTTAGCTTGCACTAGCATTTCTCGCCCTACACTAGGCGCTCTTACGTTAGCAGTTAGTTTGCTCTAGCATTTAGCGCTCTACACTAGGTGCTCTTACGTTAGCAGTTAGCTTGCTCTAGCATCTAGCGCCCTACAATAGGCGCTCTTACATTAGCAGTTAGCTTGCTCTAACATTTAGCGCCCTACACTAAGCGCTCTTAAGTTAGCAGTTAGCTTGCTCTAACATTTAGCGCCCTACAATAGGCGCTCTTACCTTAGCAGTTAGCTTGCTCTAGCATTTATCGCCCTACACTAGGCGCTCTTACGTTAGCAGTTAGTTTGCTCTAGCATTTAGCGCCCTACACTAGCGCTCTTACGTTAGCAGTTAGCTTGCTCTAGCATTTAGCGCTCTACACTAGGCGCTCTTACGTTAGCATTTAGTTTGCTCTAGCATTTAGCGCCCTACAATAGGCGCTCTTACGTTAGCAGTTAGCTTGCTCTAGCATTTAGCGCCCTACACTAGGCGCTCTTACGTTAGCAGTTAGCTTGCTCTAGCATTTAGCGCCCTACACTATGCGCTCTTACGTTAGCAGTTAGCTTGCTCTAGCATTTAGCGCTCTACACTAGGTGTTCTTACGTTAGCAGTTAGCTTGCACTAGCATTTCAAGCCCTACACTAGGCGCTCTTACGTTAGCAGTTAGTTTGCTCTAGCATTTAGCGCTCTACACTATGCGCTCTTACGTTAGCAGTTTGCTTGCTCTAGCACTTAGCGCCCTACACTAGGCGCTCTTACGTTAGCATTAGTTTGCTCTAGCATTTAGCGCCCTACAATAGGCGCTCTTACGTTAGCAGTTAGCTTGCTCTAGCATTTAGCGCCCTACACTAGGCGCTCTTACGTTAGCAGTTAGCTTGCTCTAGCATTTAGCGCCCTACACTATGCGCTCTTACGTTAGCAGTTAGCTTGCTCTAGCATTTAGCGCTCTACACTAGGTGTTCTTACGTTAGCAGTTAGCTTGCACTAGCATTTCAAGCCCTACACTAGGCGCTCTTACGTTAGCAGTTAGTTTGCTCTAGCATTTAGCGCTCTACACTAGGTGCTCTTACGTTAGCAGTTAGCTTGCTCTAGCATTTAGCGCCCTACAATAGGCGCTCTTACATTAGCAGTTAGCTTGCTCTAGCATTTAGCGCTCTACAATAGGCGCTCTTGCGTTAGTAGTTAGCTTGCTCTAGCATTTAGCGCCCTACACTAGGCGCTCTTACGTTAGCAGTTAGCTTGCTCTAGCATTTAGCGCCCTACACTAGGCGCTCTTACGTTAGCAGTTAGCTTGCTCTAGCATTTAGCGCCCTACACAAGGCGCTCTTACGTTAGCAGTTAGCTTGCTCTAGCATTTAGCGCCCTACACTAGGCGCTCTTACGTTAGCAGTTAGCTTGCTCTAGCATTTAGCGCCCTACACTAGGCGCTCTTACGTTAGCAGTTAGCTTGCTCTAGCATTTAGCGCCCTACAATAGGCGCTCTTACGTTAGCAGTTAGCTTGCTCCAGCATTTAGAGCCCTACACTAGGCGCTATTACGTTAGCAGTTAGCTTGCTCTAGCATTTAGCGCCCTACAATAGCGCTCTTATATTAGTAGTTAGCTTGCTCTAGCATTTAGCGCCCTACAATAGGCGCTCTTACATTAGCAGTTAGCTTGCAATCGCATTTAGCGCCCTACACTATGCGCTCTTACGTTAGCAGTTAGCTTGCTCTAGCATTTAGCGCCCTACACTAGGCACTCTTAAGTTAGCAGTTAGTTTGCTCTAGCATTTAGCGCCCTACACTAGGCGCTCTTACGTTAGCATTTAGTTTGCTCTAGCATTTAGCGCCCTACACTAGGCGCTCTTACGTTAGCAGTTAGCTTGCTCTAGCATTTAGCGCCCTACACTAGGCGCTCTTACGTTAGCAGTTAGCTTGCTCTTGCATTTAGCGCCCTACACTAGGCGCTCTTACGTTAGCAGTTAGCTTGCTCTAGCATTTAGCGCCCTACACTAGGCGCTCTTACGTTAGCAGTTAGCTTGCTCTAGCATTTAGCGCCCTACACTATGCGCTCTTACGTTAGCAGTTAGCTAGCTCTAGCATTTAGCGCCCTACACTATGCGCTCTTACGTTAGCAGTTAGTTTGCTCTAGCATTTAGCGCCCTACACTAGACGCTCTTACGTTAGCAGTTAGTTTGCTCTAGCATTTAGCGCCCTACACTAGGCGCTCTTACGTTAGCAATTAGCTTGCTCTAGCATTTAGCGCCCTACAATAGGCGCTCTTACGTTAGCAGTTAGTTTGCTCTAGCATTTAGCGCCCTACACTAGGCGTTCTTACGTTAGCAGTTAGTTTGCTCTAGCATTTAGCGCCCTACAATAGGCGCTCTTAAGTTAGCAGTCAGCTTGCTCTAGCATTTAGCGTCCTACACTAGGCGCTCTTACGTTAGCAGTTAGCTTGCTCTAGCATTTAGCGTCCTACACTAGGCTGTCTTACGTTAGCAGTTAGCTTGCTCTAGCATTTAGCGCCCTACAATAGGCGCTCTTACATTAGTAGTTAGCTTGCTCTAGCATTTAGCGCCCTACAATAGGCGCTCTTATGTTAGCAGTTAGTTTGCTCTGGCATTTAGCGCCCTACAATAGGCGCTCTTACGTTAGCAGTTAGCTTGCTCTAGCATTTAGCGCCCTACAATAGGCGCTCTTACGTTAGCAGTTAGCTTGCTCCAGCATTTAGCGCCCTACACTAGGCGCTCTTACGTTAGCAGTTAGCTTGCTCTAGCATTTAGCGCCCTACACTAAGCGCTCTTACGTTAGCAGTTAGCTTGCTCTAGCACTTAGCGCCCTACACTAGGCGCTCTTACGTTAGCATTTAGTTGCTCTAGCATTTAGCGCCCTACAATAGGCGCTCTTACGTTAGCAGTTAGCTTGCTCTAGCATTTAGCGCCCTACACTAGGCGCTCTTACGTTAGCAGTTAGCTTGCTCTAGCATTTAGCGCCCTACACTATGCGCTCTTACGTTAGCAGTTAGCTTGCTCTAGCATTTAGCGCTCTACACTAGGTGTTCTTACGTTAGCAGTTAGCTTGCACTAGCATTTCGCGCCCTACACTAGGCGCTCTTACGTTAGCAGTTAGTTTGCTCTAGCATTTAGCGCTCTACACTAGGTGCTCTTACGTTAGCAGTTAGCTTGCTCTAGCATCTAGCGCCCTACAATAGGCGCTCTTACATTAGCAGTTAGCTTGCTCTAGCATTTAGCGCTCTACAATAGGCGCTCTTGCGTTAGTAGTTAGCTTGCTCTAGCATTTAGCGCCCTACACTAGGCGCTCTTACGTTAGCAGTTAGCTTGCTCTAGCATTTAGCGCCCTACACTAGGCGCTCTTACGTTAGCAGTTAGCTTGCTCTAGCATTTAGCGCCCTACACAAGGCGCTCTTACGTTAGCAGTTAGCTTGCTCTAGCATTTAGCGCCCTACACTAGGCGCTCTTACGTTAGCAGTTAGCTTGCTCTAGCATTTAGCGCCCTACACTAGGCGCTCTTACGTTAGCAGTTAGCTTGCTCTAACATTTAGCGCCCTACAATAGGCGCTCTTACGTTAGCAGTTAGCTTGCTCTAGCATTTAGAGCCCTACACTAGGCGCTATTACGTTAGCAGTTAGCTTGCTCTAGCATTTAGCGCCCTACACTAGGCGCTCTTACGTTAGCAGTTAGCTTGCTCTAGCATTTAGCGCCCTACAATAGGCGCTCTTACGTTAGCAGTTAGCTTGCTCTAGCATTTAGCGCCCTACACTAGGCGCTTTTACGTTAGCAGTTAGCTTGCTCTAGCATTTAGCGCCCTACACTATGCGCTCTTACGTTAGCAGTTAGCTTGCTCTAACATTTAGCGCCCTACACTAGGCGCTCTTACGTTAGCAGTTAGTTTGCTCTAGCATTTAGCGTCCTACACTAGGCGCTCTTACGTTAGCTGTTAGATTGCTCCAGCATTTAGCGCCCTACACTAGGCGCTCTTAAGTTAGCAGTTAGCTTGCTCTAACATTTAGCGCCCTACAATAGGCGCTCTTACGTTAGCAGTTAGTTTGCTCTAGCATTTAGCGCCCTACACTATGCGCTCTTACGTTACCAGTTAGCTTGCTCTAGCATTTAGCGCCCTACAATAGGCGCTTTTACGTTAGCAGTTAGCTTGCTCTAGCATTTAGCGCCCTACACTGGGCGCTCTTAAGTTAGCAGTTAGTTTGCTCTAGCATTTAGCGCCCTACACTAGGCGCTCTTAAGTTAGCAGTTAGCTTGCTCTAGCATTTAGCGTCCTACACTAGGCGCTCTTACGTTAGCAGTTAGTTGCTCTAGCATTTAGCGCCCTACACTAGGCGCTCTTAAGTTAGCAGTTAGCTTGCTCTAGCATTTAGCGTCCTAACTAGGCGCTCTTACGTTAGCTGTTAGCTTGCTCTAACATTTAGCGCCCTACACTAGGCGCTCTTACGTTAGCATTTAGTTTGCTCTAGTATTTAGCGCCCTACACTAGGCGCTCTTACGTTAGCAGTTAGCTTGCTCTAGCATTTAGCGCCCTACACTAGGCGCTCTTACGTTAGCAGTTAGTTTGCTCTAGCATTTAGCGCCCTACACTAGGCGCTCTTACGTTAGCAGTTAGTTTGCTCTAGCATTTAGCGCCCTACACTAGGCGCTCTTACGTTAGCAGTTAGCTTGCTCTAGCACTTAGCGCCCTACACTAGGCGCTCTTACGTTAGCATTTAGTTTGCTCTAGCATTTAGCGCCCTACACTAGGCGCTCTTGCGTTAGCAGTTAGCTTGCTCTAACATTTAGCGATCTACACTAGGCGCTCTTACGTTAGCAGTTAGCTTGCTCTAGCATTTAGCGCCCTACACTAGGCGCTCTTACGTTAGCAGTTAGCTTGCTCTAGCATTTAGCGCTCTACACTAGGTGCTCTTACGTTAGCAGTTTGCTTGCTCTAGCATTTAGCGCTCTACAATAGGCGCTCTTAAGTTAGCAGTTAGCTTGCTCTAGCATTTAGCGCCCTACACTATGCGCTCTTACGTTAGCAGTTAGCTTGCTCTAGCATTTAGCGCTCTACACTAGGTGCTCTTACGTTAGCAGTTAGCTTGCTCTAGCTTTTAGCGCCCTACACTAGGCGCTCTTACGTTAGCAGTTAGCTTGCTCTAGCATTTAGCGCTCTACACTAGGCGCTCTTACGTTAGCAGTTAGCTTGCTCTAGCATTTAGCGCCCTACACTAGGCGTTCTTACGTTAGCAGTTAGCTTGCTCTAGCATTTAGCGCCCTACACTAGGCGCTCTTACGTTAGCAGTTAGCTTGCTCTAGCATTTAGCGCCCTACACTATGCGCTCTTACGTTAGCAGTTAGCTTGCTCTAGCATTTAGCGCCCTACACTAGGCGCTCTTACGTTAGCAGTTAGCTTGCTCTAGCATTTAGCGCCCTACACTAGGCGCTCTTACGTTAGCAGTTAGCTTGCTCTAGCATTTAGCGCCCTACACTAGGCGCTTTTACGTTAGCAGTTAGCTTGCTCTAGCATTTAGCGCCCTACACTAGGCGCTCTTACGTTAGCAGTTAGCTTGCTCTAGCATTTAGCGCCCTACACTAGGCGCTCTTACGTTAGCAGTTAGCTTGCTCTAGCATTTAGCGCCCTACACTATGCGCTCTTACGTTAGCAGTTAGCTTGCTCTAGCATTTAGCGCTCTACACTAGGTGCTCTTACGTTAGCAGTTAGTTTGCACTAGCATTTCGCGCCTACACTAGGCGCTCTTACGTTAGCAGTTAGCTTGCTCTAGCATTTAGCGCTCTACACTAGGTGCTCTTACGTTAGCAGTTAGCTTGCTCTAGCATCTAGCGCCCTACAATAGGCGCTCTTACATTAGCAGTTAGCTTGCTCTAGCATTTAGCGCTCTACAACAGGCGCTCTTGCTTAGTAGTTAGCTTGCTCTAGCATTTAGCGCCCTACACAAGGCGCTCTTACGTTAGCAGTTAGCTTGCTCTAGCATTTAGCGCCCTACACTAGGCGCTCTTACGTTAGCAGTTAGCTTGCTCTAGCATTTAGCGCCCTACACTAGGCGCTCTTACGTTAGCAGTTAGCTTGCTCTAGCATTTAGCGCCCTACAATAGGCGCTCTTACGTTAGCAGTTAGCTTGCTCTAGCATTTAGCGCCCTACACTAGGCGCTCTTACGTTAGCAGTTAGCTTGCTCTAGCATTTAGCGCCCTACAATAGCCGCTCTTACGTTAGTAGTTAGCTTGCTCTAGCATTTAGCGCCCTACAATAGGCGCTCTTACGTTAGCAGTTAGCTTGCTCTCGCATTTAGCGCCCTACACTATGCGCTCTTACGTTAGCAGTTAGCTTGCTCTAGCATTTAGCGCCCTACACTAGGCGCTCTTACGTTAGCAGTTAGTTTGCTCTAGCATTTAGCGCCCTACACTAGGCGCTCTTACGTTAGCATTTAGTTTGCTCTAGCATTTAGCGCCCTACACTAGGCGCTCTTACGTTAGCAGTTAGCTTGCTCTAGCATTTAGCGCCCTACACTAGGCGCTCTTACGTTAGCAGTTAGCTTGCTCTAGCATTTAGCGCCCTACACTAGGCGCTCTTACGTTAGCAGTTAGCTTGCTCTAGCATTTAGCGCCCTACACTAGGCGCTCTTACGTTAGCAGTTAGCTTGCTCTAGCATTTAGCGCCCTACACTATGCGCTCTTACGTTAGCAGTTAGCTTGCTCTAGCATTTAGCGCCCTACACTATGCGCTCTTACGTTAGCAGTTAGTTTGCTCTAGCATTTAGCGCCCTACACTAGGCGCTCTTACGTTAGCAGTTAGTTTGCTCTAGCATTTAGCGCCCTACACTAGGCGCTCTTACGTTAGCAGTTAGCTTGCTCTAGCATTTAGCGCCCTACACTAGGCGCTCTTACGTTAGCAGTTAGTTTGCTCTAGCATTTAGCGCCCTACACTAGGCGCTCTTACGTTAGCAGTTAGTTTGCTCTAGCATTTAGCGCCCTACACTAGGCGCTCTTACGTTAGCAGTTAGCTTGCTCTAGCATTTAGCGCCTACACTAGGCGCTCTTACGTTAGCAGTTAGCTTGCTCTAGCATTTAGCGTCCTACACTAGGCGTCTTACGTTAGCAGTTAGCTTGCTCTAGCATTTAGCGCCCTACAATAGGCGCTCTTACGTTAGCAGTTAGCTTGCTCTAGCATTTAGCGCCCTACAATAGGCGCTCTTACGTTAGCAGTTAGTTTGCTCTAGCATTTAGCGCCCTACACTAGGCGCTCTTACGTTAGCAGTTAGCTTGCTCTAGCATTTAGCGCCCTACACTAGGCGCTCTTACGTTAGCAGTTAGCTTGCTCTAGCATTTAGCGCCCTACACTAGGCGCTCTTACGTTAGCAGTTAGCTTGCTCTAGCATTTAGCGCCCTACACTAGGCGCTCTTACGTTAGCAGTTAGCTTGCTCTAGCATTTAGCGCCCTACACTAGGCGCTCTTACGTTAGCAGTTAGCTTGCTCTAGCATTTAGCGCCCTACAATAGGCGCTCTTACGTTAGCAGTTAGCTTGCTCTAGCATTTAGCGCCCTACACTAGGCGCTCTTACGTTAGCAGTTAGCTTGCTCTAGCATTTAGCGCCCTACACTAGGCGCTCTTACGTTAGCAGTTAGCTTGCTCTAGCATTTAGCGCTCTACACTAGGCGCTCTTACGTTAGCAGTTAGCTTGCTCTAGCATTTAGCGCCCTACACTAGGCGCTCTTACGTTAGCAGTTAGTTTGCTCTAGCATTTAGCGCTCTACACTAGGCGCTCTTACGTTAGCAGTTAGCTTGCTCTAGCATTTAGCGCCCTACAATAGGCGCTCTTACGTTAGCAGTTAGCTTGCTCTAGCATTTAGCGCTCTACAATAGGCGCTCTTACGTTAGCAGTTAGCTTGCTCTAGCATTTAGCGCCCTACACTAGGCGCTCTTACGTTAGCAGTTAGCTTGCTCTAGCATTTAGCGCCCTACACTAGGCGCTCTTACGTTAGCAGTTAGCTTGCTCTAGCATTTAGCGCCCTACACTAGGCGCTCTTACGTTAGCAGTTAGCTTGCTCTAGCATTTAGCGCCCTACACTAGGCGCTCTTACGTTAGCAGTTAGCTTGCTCTAGCATTTAGCGCCCTACACTAGGCGCTCTTACGTTAGCAGTTAGCTTGCTCTAGCATTTAGCGCCCTACAATAGGCGCTCTTACGTTAGCAGTTAGCTTGCTCTAGCATTTAGCGCCCTACACTAGGCGCTCTTACGTTAGCAGTTAGCTTGCTCTAGCATTTAGCGCCCTACACTAGGCGCTCTTACGTTAGCAGTTAGCTTGCTCTAGCATTTAGCGCCCTACACTAGGCGCTCTTACGTTAGCAGTTAGCTTGCTCTAGCATTTAGCGCCCTACACTAGGCGCTCTTACGTTAGCAGTTAGCTTGCTCTAGCATTTAGCGCCCTACACTAGGCGCTCTTACGTTAGCAGTTAGCTTGCTCTAGCATTTAGCGCCCTACACTAGGCGCTCTTACGTTAGCAGTTAGTTTGCTCTAGCATTTAGCGCCCTACACTAGGCGCTCTTACGTTAGCAGTTAGCTTGCTCTAGCATTTAGCGCCCTACACTAGGCGCTCTTACGTTAGCAGTTAGCTTGCTCTAGCATTTAGCGCCCTACACTAGGCGCTCTTACGTTAGCAGTTAGTTTGCTCTAGCATTTAGCGCCCTACACTATGCGCTCTTACGTTAGCAGTTAGCTTGCTCTAGCATTTAGCGCCCTACACTAGGCGCTTTACGTTAGCAGTTAGCTTGCTCTAGCATTTAGCGCCCTACACTAGGCGCTCTTACGTTAGCAGTTAGTTTGCTCTAGCATTTAGCGCCCTACACTAGGCGCTCTTACGTTAGCATTAGTTTGCTCTAGCATTTAGCGCCCTACACTAGGCGCTCTTACGTTAGCAGTTAGCTTGCTCTAGCATTTAGCGCCCTACACTAGGCGCTCTTACGTTAGCAGTTAGCTTGCTCTAGCATTTAGCGCCCTACACTAGGCGCTCTTACGTTAGCAGTTAGCTTGCTCTAGCATTTAGCGCCCTACACTAGGCGCTCTTACGTTAGCAGTTAGCTTGCTCTAGCATTTAGCGCCCTACACTAGGCGCTCTTACGTTAGCAGTTAGCTTGCTCTAGCATTTAGCGCCCTACACTAGGCGCTCTTACGTTAGCAGTTAGCTTGCTCTAGCATTTAGCGCCCTACACTAGGCGCTCTTACGTTAGCAGTTAGTTTGCTCTAGCATTTAGCGCCCTACACTAGGCGCTCTTACGTTAGCAGTTAGTTTGCTCTAGCATTTAGCGCCCTACACTAGGCGCTCTTACGTTAGCAGTTAGCTTGCTCTAGCATTTAGCGCCCTACACTAGGCGCTCTTACGTTAGCAGTTAGCTTGCTCTAGCATTTAGCGCCCTACACTAGGCGCTCTTACGTTAGCAGTTAGCTTGCTCTAGCATTTAGCGCCCTACACTAGGCGCTCTTACGTTAGCAGTTAGCTTGCTCTAGCATTTAGCGCCCTACACTAGGCGCTCTTACGTTAGCAGTTAGCTTGCTCTAGCATTTAGCGCCCTACACTAGGCGCTCTTACGTTAGCAGTTAGCTTGCTCTAGCATTTAGCGCCCTACACTAGGCGCTCTTACGTTAGCAGTTAGCTTGCTCTAGCATTTAGCGCCCTACACTATGCGCTCTTACGTTAGCAGTTAGCTTGCTCTAGCATTTAGCGCCCTACACTAGGCGCTCTTACGTTAGCAGTTAGCTTGCTCTAGCATTTAGCGCCCTACACTAGGCGCTCTTACGTTAGCAGTTAGCTTGCTCTAGCATTTAGCGCCCTACACTAGGCGCTCTTACGTTAGCAGTTAGCTTGCTCTAGCATTTAGCGCCCTACACTAGGCGCTCTTACGTTAGCAGTTAGCTTGCTCTAGCATTTAGCGCCCTACACTAGGCGCTCTTACGTTAGCAGTTAGCTTGCTCTAGCATTTAGCGCCCTACACTAGGCGCTCTTACGTTAGCAGTTAGCTTGCTCTAGCATTTAGCGCCCTACACTAGGCGCTCTTACGTTAGCAGTTAGCTTGCTCTAGCATTTAGCGCCCTACACTAGGCGCTCTTACGTTAGCAGTTAGCTTGCTCTAGCATTTAGCGCCCTACACTAGGCGCTCTTACGTTAGCAGTTAGCTTGCTCTAGCATTTAGCGCCCTACACTAGGCGCTCTTACGTTAGCAGTTAGCTTGCTCTAGCATTTAGCGCCCTACACTAGGCGCTCTTACGTTAGCAGTTAGCTTGCTCTAGCATTTAGCGCCCTACACTAGGCGCTCTTACGTTAGCAGTTAGCTTGCTCTAGCATTTAGCGCTCTACACTAGGCGCTCTTACGTTAGCAGTTAGCTTGCTCTAGCATTTAGCGCCCTACACTAGGCGCTCTTACGTTAGCAGTTAGCTTGCTCTAGCATTTAGCGCCCTACACTAGGCGCTCTTACGTTAGCAGTTAGCTTGCTCTAGCATTTAGCGCCCTACACTAGGCGCTCTTACGTTAGCAGTTAGCTTGCTCTAGCATTTAGCGCCCTACACTAGGCGCTCTTACGTTAGCAGTTAGCTTGCTCTAGCATTTAGCGCCCTACACTAGGCGCTCTTACGTTAGCAGTTAGCTTGCTCTAGCATTTAGCGCCCTACACTAGGCGCTCTTACGTTAGCAGTTAGCTTGCTCTAGCATTTAGCGCCCTACACTAGGCGCTCTTACGTTAGCAGTTAGCTTGCTCTAGCATTTAGCGCCCTACACTAGGCGCTCTTACGTTAGCAGTTAGCTTGCTCTAGCATTTAGCGCCCTACACTAGGCGCTCTTACGTTAGCAGTTAGCTTGCTCTAGCATTTAGCGCCCTACAATAGGCGCTCTTACGTTAGCAGTTAGCTTGCTCTAGCATTTAGCGCCCTACACTAGGCGCTCTTACGTTAGCAGTTAGCTTGCTCTAGCATTTAGCGCCCTACACTAGGCGCTCTTACGTTAGCAGTTAGCTTGCTCTAGCATTTAGCGCCCTACACTAGGCGCTCTTACGTTAGCAGTTAGTTTGCTCTAGCATTTAGCGCCCTACACTAGGCGCTCTTACGTTAGCAGTTAGCTTGCTCTAGCATTTAGCGCCCTACACTAGGCGCTCTTACGTTAGCAGTTAGCTTGCTCTAGCATTTAGCGCCCTACACTAGGCGCTCTTACGTTAGCAGTTAGCTTGCTCTAGCATTTAGCGCCCTACACTAGGCGCTCTTACGTTAGCAGTTAGCTTGCTCTAGCATTTAGCGCCCTACACTAGGCGCTCTTACGTTAGCAGTTAGCTTGCTCTAGCATTTAGCGCCCTACACTAGGCGCTCTTACGTTAGCAGTTAGCTTGCTCTAGCATTTAGCGCCCTACACTAGGCGCTCTTACGTTAGCAGTTAGCTTGCTCTAGCATTTAGCGCCCTACACTAGGCGCTCTTACGTTAGCAGTTAGTTTGCTCTAGCATTTAGCGCCCTACACTAGGCGCTCTTACGTTAGCAGTTAGCTTGCTCTAGCATTTAGCGCCCTACACTAGGCGCTCTTACGTTAGCAGTTAGCTTGCTCTAGCATTTAGCGCCCTACACTAGGCGCTCTTACGTTAGCAGTTAGCTTGCTCTAGCATTTAGCGCCCTACACTAGGCGCTCTTACGTTAGCAGTTAGCTTGCTCTAGCATTTAGCGCCCTACACTAGGCGCTCTTACGTTAGCAGTTAGCTTGCTCTAGCATTTAGCGCCCTACACTAGGCGCTCTTACGTTAGCAGTTAGCTTGCTCTAGCATTTAGCGCCCTACACTAGGCGCTCTTACGTTAGCAGTTAGCTTGCTCTAGCATTTAGCGCCCTACACTAGGCGCTCTTACGTTAGCAGTTAGCTTGCTCTAGCATTTAGCGCCCTACACTAGGCGCTCTTACGTTAGCAGTTAGCTTGCTCTAGCATTTAGCGCCCTACACTAGGCGCTCTTACGTTAGCAGTTAGCTTGCTCTAGCATTTAGCGCCCTACACTAGGCGCTCTTACGTTAGCAGTTAGCTTGCTCTAGCATTTAGCGCCCTACACTAGGCGCTCTTACGTTAGCAGTTAGCTTGCTCTAGCATTTAGCGCCCTACACTAGGCGCTCTTACGTTAGCAGTTAGCTTGCTCTAGCATTTAGCGCCCTACACTAGGCGCTCTTACGTTAGCAGTTAGCTTGCTCTAGCATTTAGCGCCCTACACTAGGCGCTCTTACGTTAGCAGTTAGCTTGCTCTAGCATTTAGCGCCCTACACTAGGCGCTCTTACGTTAGCAGTTAGCTTGCTCTAGCATTTAGCGCCCTACACTAGGCGCTCTTACGTTAGCAGTTAGCTTGCTCTAGCATTTAGCGCCCTACACTAGGCGCTCTTACGTTAGCAGTTAGCTTGCTCTAGCATTTAGCGCCCTACACTAGGCGCTCTTACGTTAGCAGTTAGCTTGCTCTAGCATTTAGCGCCCTACACTAGGCGCTCTTACGTTAGCAGTTAGCTTGCTCTAGCATTTAGCGCCCTACACTAGGCGCTCTTACGTTAGCAGTTAGCTTGCTCTAGCATTTAGCGCCCTACACTAGGCGCTCTTACGTTAGCAGTTAGCTTGCTCTAGCATTTAGCGCCCTACACTAGGCGCTCTTACGTTAGCAGTTAGCTTGCTCTAGCATTTAGCGCCCTACACTAGGCGCTCTTACGTTAGCAGTTAGCTTGCTCTAGCATTTAGCGCCCTACACTAGGCGCTCTTACGTTAGCAGTTAGCTTGCTCTAGCATTTAGCGCCCTACACTAGGCGCTCTTACGTTAGCAGTTAGCTTGCTCTAGCATTTAGCGCCCTACACTAGGCGCTCTTACGTTAGCAGTTAGCTTGCTCTAGCATTTAGCGCCCTACACTAGGCGCTCTTACGTTAGCAGTTAGCTTGCTCTAGCATTTAGCGCCCTACACTAGGCGCTCTTACGTTAGCAGTTAGCTTGCTCTAGCATTTAGCGCCCTACACTAGGCGCTCTTACGTTAGCAGTTAGCTTGCTCTAGCATTTAGCGCCCTACACTAGGCGCTCTTACGTTAGCAGTTAGCTTGCTCTAGCATTTAGCGCCCTACACTAGGCGCTCTTACGTTAGCAGTTAGCTTGCTCTAGCATTTAGCGCCCTACACTAGGCGCTCTTACGTTAGCAGTTAGCTTGCTCTAGCATTTAGCGCCCTACACTAGGCGCTCTTACGTTAGCAGTTAGCTTGCTCTAGCATTTAGCGCCCTACACTAGGCGCTCTTACGTTAGCAGTTAGCTTGCTCTAGCATTTAGCGCCCTACACTAGGCGCTCTTACGTTAGCAGTTAGCTTGCTCTAGCATTTAGCGCCCTACACTAGGCGCTCTTACGTTAGCAGTTAGCTTGCTCTAGCATTTAGCGCCCTACACTAGGCGCTCTTACGTTAGCAGTTAGCTTGCTCTAGCATTTAGCGCCCTACACTAGGCGCTCTTACGTTAGCAGTTAGCTTGCTCTAGCATTTAGCGCCCTACACTAGGCGCTCTTACGTTAGCAGTTAGCTTGCTCTAGCATTTAGCGCCCTACACTAGGCGCTCTTACGTTAGCAGTTAGCTTGCTCTAGCATTTAGCGCCCTACACTAGGCGCTCTTACGTTAGCAGTTAGCTTGCTCTAGCATTTAGCGCCCTACACTAGGCGCTCTTACGTTAGCAGTTAGCTTGCTCTAGCATTTAGCGCCCTACACTAGGCGCTCTTACGTTAGCAGTTAGCTTGCTCTAGCATTTAGCGCCCTACACTAGGCGCTCTTACGTTAGCAGTTAGCTTGCTCTAGCATTTAGCGCCCTACACTAGGCGCTCTTACGTTAGCAGTTAGCTTGCTCTAGCATTTAGCGCCCTACACTAGGCGCTCTTACGTTAGCAGTTAGCTTGCTCTAGCATTTAGCGCCCTACACTAGGCGCTCTTACGTTAGCAGTTAGCTTGCTCTAGCATTTAGCGCCCTACACTAGGCGCTCTTACGTTAGCAGTTAGCTTGCTCTAGCATTTAGCGCCCTACACTAGGCGCTCTTACGTTAGCAGTTAGCTTGCTCTAGCATTTAGCGCCCTACACTAGGCGCTCTTACGTTAGCAGTTAGCTTGCTCTAGCATTTAGCGCCCTACACTAGGCGCTCTTACGTTAGCAGTTAGCTTGCTCTAGCATTTAGCGCCCTACACTAGGCGCTCTTACGTTAGCAGTTAGCTTGCTCTAGCATTTAGCGCCCTACACTAGGCGCTCTTACGTTAGCAGTTAGCTTGCTCTAGCATTTAGCGCCCTACACTAGGCGCTCTTACGTTAGCAGTTAGCTTGCTCTAGCATTTAGCGCCCTACACTAGGCGCTCTTACGTTAGCAGTTAGCTTGCTCTAGCATTTAGCGCCCTACACTAGGCGCTCTTACGTTAGCAGTTAGCTTGCTCTAGCATTTAGCGCCCTACACTAGGCGCTCTTACGTTAGCAGTTAGCTTGCTCTAGCATTTAGCGCCCTACACTAGGCGCTCTTACGTTAGCAGTTAGCTTGCTCTAGCATTTAGCGCCCTACACTAGGCGCTCTTACGTTAGCAGTTAGCTTGCTCTAGCATTTAGCGCCCTACACTAGGCGCTCTTACGTTAGCAGTTAGCTTGCTCTAGCATTTAGCGCCCTACACTAGGCGCTCTTACGTTAGCAGTTAGCTTGCTCTAGCATTTAGCGCCCTACACTAGGCGCTCTTACGTTAGCAGTTAGCTTGCTCTAGCATTTAGCGCCCTACACTAGGCGCTCTTACGTTAGCAGTTAGCTTGCTCTAGCATTTAGCGCCCTACACTAGGCGCTCTTACGTTAGCAGTTAGCTTGCTCTAGCATTTAGCGCCCTACACTAGGCGCTCTTACGTTAGCAGTTAGCTTGCTCTAGCATTTAGCGCCCTACACTAGGCGCTCTTACGTTAGCAGTTAGCTTGCTCTAGCATTTAGCGCCCTACACTAGGCGCTCTTACGTTAGCAGTTAGCTTGCTCTAGCATTTAGCGCCCTACACTAGGCGCTCTTACGTTAGCAGTTAGCTTGCTCTAGCATTTAGCGCCCTACACTAGGCGCTCTTACGTTAGCAGTTAGCTTGCTCTAGCATTTAGCGCCCTACACTAGGCGCTCTTACGTTAGCAGTTAGCTTGCTCTAGCATTTAGCGCCCTACACTAGGCGCTCTTACGTTAGCAGTTAGCTTGCTCTAGCATTTAGCGCCCTACACTAGGCGCTCTTACGTTAGCAGTTAGCTTGCTCTAGCATTTAGCGCCCTACACTAGGCGCTCTTACGTTAGCAGTTAGCTTGCTCTAGCATTTAGCGCCCTACACTAGGCGCTCTTACGTTAGCAGTTAGCTTGCTCTAGCATTTAGCGCCCTACACTAGGCGCTCTTACGTTAGCAGTTAGCTTGCTCTAGCATTTAGCGCCCTACACTAGGCGCTCTTACGTTAGCAGTTAGCTTGCTCTAGCATTTAGCGCCCTACACTAGGCGCTCTTACGTTAGCAGTTAGCTTGCTCTAGCATTTAGCGCCCTACACTAGGCGCTCTTACGTTAGCAGTTAGCTTGCTCTAGCATTTAGCGCCCTACACTAGGCGCTCTTACGTTAGCAGTTAGCTTGCTCTAGCATTTAGCGCCCTACACTAGGCGCTCTTACGTTAGCAGTTAGCTTGCTCTAGCATTTAGCGCCCTACACTAGGCGCTCTTACGTTAGCAGTTAGCTTGCTCTAGCATTTAGCGCCCTACACTAGGCGCTCTTACGTTAGCAGTTAGCTTGCTCTAGCATTTAGCGCCCTACACTAGGCGCTCTTACGTTAGCAGTTAGCTTGCTCTAGCATTTAGCGCCCTACACTAGGCGCTCTTACGTTAGCAGTTAGCTTGCTCTAGCATTTAGCGCCCTACACTAGGCGCTCTTACGTTAGCAGTTAGCTTGCTCTAGCATTTAGCGCCCTACACTAGGCGCTCTTACGTTAGCAGTTAGCTTGCTCTAGCATTTAGCGCCCTACACTAGGCGCTCTTACGTTAGCAGTTAGCTTGCTCTAGCATTTAGCGCCCTACACTAGGCGCTCTTACGTTAGCAGTTAGCTTGCTCTAGCATTTAGCGCCCTACACTAGGCGCTCTTACGTTAGCAGTTAGCTTGCTCTAGCATTTAGCGCCCTACACTAGGCGCTCTTACGTTAGCAGTTAGCTTGCTCTAGCATTTAGCGCCCTACACTAGGCGCTCTTACGTTAGCAGTTAGCTTGCTCTAGCATTTAGCGCCCTACACTAGGCGCTCTTACGTTAGCAGTTAGCTTGCTCTAGCATTTAGCGCCCTACACTAGGCGCTCTTACGTTAGCAGTTAGCTTGCTCTAGCATTTAGCGCCCTACACTAGGCGCTCTTACGTTAGCAGTTAGCTTGCTCTAGCATTTAGCGCCCTACACTAGGCGCTCTTACGTTAGCAGTTAGCTTGCTCTAGCATTTAGCGCCCTACACTAGGCGCTCTTACGTTAGCAGTTAGCTTGCTCTAGCATTTAGCGCCCTACACTAGGCGCTCTTACGTTAGCAGTTAGCTTGCTCTAGCATTTAGCGCCCTACACTAGGCGCTCTTACGTTAGCAGTTAGCTTGCTCTAGCATTTAGCGCCCTACACTAGGCGCTCTTACGTTAGCAGTTAGCTTGCTCTAGCATTTAGCGCCCTACACTAGGCGCTCTTACGTTAGCAGTTAGCTTGCTCTAGCATTTAGCGCCCTACACTAGGCGCTCTTACGTTAGCAGTTAGCTTGCTCTAGCATTTAGCGCCCTACACTAGGCGCTCTTACGTTAGCAGTTAGCTTGCTCTAGCATTTAGCGCCCTACACTAGGCGCTCTTACGTTAGCAGTTAGCTTGCTCTAGCATTTAGCGCCCTACACTAGGCGCTCTTACGTTAGCAGTTAGCTTGCTCTAGCATTTAGCGCCCTACACTAGGCGCTCTTACGTTAGCAGTTAGCTTGCTCTAGCATTTAGCGCCCTACACTAGGCGCTCTTACGTTAGCAGTTAGCTTGCTCTAGCATTTAGCGCCCTACACTAGGCGCTCTTACGTTAGCAGTTAGCTTGCTCTAGCATTTAGCGCCCTACACTAGGCGCTCTTACGTTAGCAGTTAGCTTGCTCTAGCATTTAGCGCCCTACACTAGGCGCTCTTACGTTAGCAGTTAGCTTGCTCTAGCATTTAGCGCCCTACACTAGGCGCTCTTACGTTAGCAGTTAGCTTGCTCTAGCATTTAGCGCCCTACACTAGGCGCTCTTACGTTAGCAGTTAGCTTGCTCTAGCATTTAGCGCCCTACACTAGGCGCTCTTACGTTAGCAGTTAGCTTGCTCTAGCATTTAGCGCCCTACACTAGGCGCTCTTACGTTAGCAGTTAGCTTGCTCTAGCATTTAGCGCCCTACACTAGGCGCTCTTACGTTAGCAGTTAGCTTGCTCTAGCATTTAGCGCCCTACACTAGGCGCTCTTACGTTAGCAGTTAGCTTGCTCTAGCATTTAGCGCCCTACACTAGGCGCTCTTACGTTAGCAGTTAGCTTGCTCTAGCATTTAGCGCCCTACACTAGGCGCTCTTACGTTAGCAGTTAGCTTGCTCTAGCATTTAGCGCCCTACACTAGGCGCTCTTACGTTAGCAGTTAGCTTGCTCTAGCATTTAGCGCCCTACACTAGGCGCTCTTACGTTAGCAGTTAGCTTGCTCTAGCATTTAGCGCCCTACACTAGGCGCTCTTACGTTAGCAGTTAGCTTGCTCTAGCATTTAGCGCCCTACACTAGGCGCTCTTACGTTAGCAGTTAGCTTGCTCTAGCATTTAGCGCCCTACACTAGGCGCTCTTACGTTAGCAGTTAGCTTGCTCTAGCATTTAGCGCCCTACACTAGGCGCTCTTACGTTAGCAGTTAGCTTGCTCTAGCATTTAGCGCCCTACACTAGGCGCTCTTACGTTAGCAGTTAGCTTGCTCTAGCATTTAGCGCCCTACACTAGGCGCTCTTACGTTAGCAGTTAGCTTGCTCTAGCATTTAGCGCCCTACACTAGGCGCTCTTACGTTAGCAGTTAGCTTGCTCTAGCATTTAGCGCCCTACACTAGGCGCTCTTACGTTAGCAGTTAGCTTGCTCTAGCATTTAGCGCCCTACACTAGGCGCTCTTACGTTAGCAGTTAGCTTGCTCTAGCATTTAGCGCCCTACACTAGGCGCTCTTACGTTAGCAGTTAGCTTGCTCTAGCATTTAGCGCCCTACACTAGGCGCTCTTACGTTAGCAGTTAGCTTGCTCTAGCATTTAGCGCCCTACACTAGGCGCTCTTACGTTAGCAGTTAGCTTGCTCTAGCATTTAGCGCCCTACACTAGGCGCTCTTACGTTAGCAGTTAGCTTGCTCTAGCATTTAGCGCCCTACACTAGGCGCTCTTACGTTAGCAGTTAGCTTGCTCTAGCATTTAGCGCCCTACACTAGGCGCTCTTACGTTAGCAGTTAGCTTGCTCTAGCATTTAGCGCCCTACACTAGGCGCTCTTACGTTAGCAGTTAGCTTGCTCTAGCATTTAGCGCCCTACACTAGGCGCTCTTACGTTAGCAGTTAGCTTGCTCTAGCATTTAGCGCCCTACACTAGGCGCTCTTACGTTAGCAGTTAGCTTGCTCTAGCATTTAGCGCCCTACACTAGGCGCTCTTACGTTAGCAGTTAGCTTGCTCTAGCATTTAGCGCCCTACACTAGGCGCTCTTACGTTAGCAGTTAGCTTGCTCTAGCATTTAGCGCCCTACACTAGGCGCTCTTACGTTAGCAGTTAGCTTGCTCTAGCATTTAGCGCCCTACACTAGGCGCTCTTACGTTAGCAGTTAGCTTGCTCTAGCATTTAGCGCCCTACACTAGGCGCTCTTACGTTAGCAGTTAGCTTGCTCTAGCATTTAGCGCCCTACACTAGGCGCTCTTACGTTAGCAGTTAGCTTGCTCTAGCATTTAGCGCCCTACACTAGGCGCTCTTACGTTAGCAGTTAGCTTGCTCTAGCATTTAGCGCCCTACACTAGGCGCTCTTACGTTAGCAGTTAGCTTGCTCTAGCATTTAGCGCCCTACACTAGGCGCTCTTACGTTAGCAGTTAGCTTGCTCTAGCATTTAGCGCCCTACACTAGGCGCTCTTACGTTAGCAGTTAGCTTGCTCTAGCATTTAGCGCCCTACACTAGGCGCTCTTACGTTAGCAGTTAGCTTGCTCTAGCATTTAGCGCCCTACACTAGGCGCTCTTACGTTAGCAGTTAGCTTGCTCTAGCATTTAGCGCCCTACACTAGGCGCTCTTACGTTAGCAGTTAGCTTGCTCTAGCATTTAGCGCCCTACACTAGGCGCTCTTACGTTAGCAGTTAGCTTGCTCTAGCATTTAGCGCCCTACACTAGGCGCTCTTACGTTAGCAGTTAGCTTGCTCTAGCATTTAGCGCCCTACACTAGGCGCTCTTACGTTAGCAGTTAGCTTGCTCTAGCATTTAGCGCCCTACACTAGGCGCTCTTACGTTAGCAGTTAGCTTGCTCTAGCATTTAGCGCCCTACACTAGGCGCTCTTACGTTAGCAGTTAGCTTGCTCTAGCATTTAGCGCCCTACACTAGGCGCTCTTACGTTAGCAGTTAGCTTGCTCTAGCATTTAGCGCCCTACACTAGGCGCTCTTACGTTAGCAGTTAGCTTGCTCTAGCATTTAGCGCCCTACACTAGGCGCTCTTACGTTAGCAGTTAGCTTGCTCTAGCATTTAGCGCCCTACACTAGGCGCTCTTACGTTAGCAGTTAGCTTGCTCTAGCATTTAGCGCCCTACACTAGGCGCTCTTACGTTAGCAGTTAGCTTGCTCTAGCATTTAGCGCCCTACACTAGGCGCTCTTACGTTAGCAGTTAGCTTGCTCTAGCATTTAGCGCCCTACACTAGGCGCTCTTACGTTAGCAGTTAGCTTGCTCTAGCATTTAGCGCCCTACACTAGGCGCTCTTACGTTAGCAGTTAGCTTGCTCTAGCATTTAGCGCCCTACACTAGGCGCTCTTACGTTAGCAGTTAGCTTGCTCTAGCATTTAGCGCCCTACACTAGGCGCTCTTACGTTAGCAGTTAGCTTGCTCTAGCATTTAGCGCCCTACACTAGGCGCTCTTACGTTAGCAGTTAGCTTGCTCTAGCATTTAGCGCCCTACACTAGGCGCTCTTACGTTAGCAGTTAGCTTGCTCTAGCATTTAGCGCCCTACACTAGGCGCTCTTACGTTAGCAGTTAGCTTGCTCTAGCATTTAGCGCCCTACACTAGGCGCTCTTACGTTAGCAGTTAGCTTGCTCTAGCATTTAGCGCCCTACACTAGGCGCTCTTACGTTAGCAGTTAGCTTGCTCTAGCATTTAGCGCCCTACACTAGGCGCTCTTACGTTAGCAGTTAGCTTGCTCTAGCATTTAGCGCCCTACACTAGGCGCTCTTACGTTAGCAGTTAGCTTGCTCTAGCATTTAGCGCCCTACACTAGGCGCTCTTACGTTAGCAGTTAGCTTGCTCTAGCATTTAGCGCCCTACACTAGGCGCTCTTACGTTAGCAGTTAGCTTGCTCTAGCATTTAGCGCCCTACACTAGGCGCTCTTACGTTAGCAGTTAGCTTGCTCTAGCATTTAGCGCCCTACACTAGGCGCTCTTACGTTAGCAGTTAGCTTGCTCTAGCATTTAGCGCCCTACACTAGGCGCTCTTACGTTAGCAGTTAGCTTGCTCTAGCATTTAGCGCCCTACACTAGGCGCTCTTACGTTAGCAGTTAGCTTGCTCTAGCATTTAGCGCCCTACACTAGGCGCTCTTACGTTAGCAGTTAGCTTGCTCTAGCATTTAGCGCCCTACACTAGGCGCTCTTACGTTAGCAGTTAGCTTGCTCTAGCATTTAGCGCCCTACACTAGGCGCTCTTACGTTAGCAGTTAGCTTGCTCTAGCATTTAGCGCCCTACACTAGGCGCTCTTACGTTAGCAGTTAGCTTGCTCTAGCATTTAGCGCCCTACACTAGGCGCTCTTACGTTAGCAGTTAGCTTGCTCTAGCATTTAGCGCCCTACACTAGGCGCTCTTACGTTAGCAGTTAGCTTGCTCTAGCATTTAGCGCCCTACACTAGGCGCTCTTACGTTAGCAGTTAGCTTGCTCTAGCATTTAGCGCCCTACACTAGGCGCTCTTACGTTAGCAGTTAGCTTGCTCTAGCATTTAGCGCCCTACACTAGGCGCTCTTACGTTAGCAGTTAGCTTGCTCTAGCATTTAGCGCCCTACACTAGGCGCTCTTACGTTAGCAGTTAGCTTGCTCTAGCATTTAGCGCCCTACACTAGGCGCTCTTACGTTAGCAGTTAGCTTGCTCTAGCATTTAGCGCCCTACACTAGGCGCTCTTACGTTAGCAGTTAGCTTGCTCTAGCATTTAGCGCCCTACACTAGGCGCTCTTACGTTAGCAGTTAGCTTGCTCTAGCATTTAGCGCCCTACACTAGGCGCTCTTACGTTAGCAGTTAGCTTGCTCTAGCATTTAGCGCCCTACACTAGGCGCTCTTACGTTAGCAGTTAGCTTGCTCTAGCATTTAGCGCCCTACACTAGGCGCTCTTACGTTAGCAGTTAGCTTGCTCTAGCATTTAGCGCCCTACACTAGGCGCTCTTACGTTAGCAGTTAGCTTGCTCTAGCATTTAGCGCCCTACACTAGGCGCTCTTACGTTAGCAGTTAGCTTGCTCTAGCATTTAGCGCCCTACACTAGGCGCTCTTACGTTAGCAGTTAGCTTGCTCTAGCATTTAGCGCCCTACACTAGGCGCTCTTACGTTAGCAGTTAGCTTGCTCTAGCATTTAGCGCCCTACACTAGGCGCTCTTACGTTAGCAGTTAGCTTGCTCTAGCATTTAGCGCCCTACACTAGGCGCTCTTACGTTAGCAGTTAGCTTGCTCTAGCATTTAGCGCCCTACACTAGGCGCTCTTACGTTAGCAGTTAGCTTGCTCTAGCATTTAGCGCCCTACACTAGGCGCTCTTACGTTAGCAGTTAGCTTGCTCTAGCATTTAGCGCCCTACACTAGGCGCTCTTACGTTAGCAGTTAGCTTGCTCTAGCATTTAGCGCCCTACACTAGGCGCTCTTACGTTAGCAGTTAGCTTGCTCTAGCATTTAGCGCCCTACACTAGGCGCTCTTACGTTAGCAGTTAGCTTGCTCTAGCATTTAGCGCCCTACACTAGGCGCTCTTACGTTAGCAGTTAGCTTGCTCTAGCATTTAGCGCCCTACACTAGGCGCTCTTACGTTAGCAGTTAGCTTGCTCTAGCATTTAGCGCCCTACACTAGGCGCTCTTACGTTAGCAGTTAGCTTGCTCTAGCATTTAGCGCCCTACACTAGGCGCTCTTACGTTAGCAGTTAGCTTGCTCTAGCATTTAGCGCCCTACACTAGGCGCTCTTACGTTAGCAGTTAGCTTGCTCTAGCATTTAGCGCCCTACACTAGGCGCTCTTACGTTAGCAGTTAGCTTGCTCTAGCATTTAGCGCCCTACACTAGGCGCTCTTACGTTAGCAGTTAGCTTGCTCTAGCATTTAGCGCCCTACACTAGGCGCTCTTACGTTAGCAGTTAGCTTGCTCTAGCATTTAGCGCCCTACACTAGGCGCTCTTACGTTAGCAGTTAGCTTGCTCTAGCATTTAGCGCCCTACACTAGGCGCTCTTACGTTAGCAGTTAGCTTGCTCTAGCATTTAGCGCCCTACACTAGGCGCTCTTACGTTAGCAGTTAGCTTGCTCTAGCATTTAGCGCCCTACACTAGGCGCTCTTACGTTAGCAGTTAGCTTGCTCTAGCATTTAGCGCCCTACACTAGGCGCTCTTACGTTAGCAGTTAGCTTGCTCTAGCATTTAGCGCCCTACACTAGGCGCTCTTACGTTAGCAGTTAGCTTGCTCTAGCATTTAGCGCCCTACACTAGGCGCTCTTACGTTAGCAGTTAGCTTGCTCTAGCATTTAGCGCCCTACACTAGGCGCTCTTACGTTAGCAGTTAGCTTGCTCTAGCATTTAGCGCCCTACACTAGGCGCTCTTACGTTAGCAGTTAGCTTGCTCTAGCATTTAGCGCCCTACACTAGGCGCTCTTACGTTAGCAGTTAGCTTGCTCTAGCATTTAGCGCCCTACACTAGGCGCTCTTACGTTAGCAGTTAGCTTGCTCTAGCATTTAGCGCCCTACACTAGGCGCTCTTACGTTAGCAGTTAGCTTGCTCTAGCATTTAGCGCCCTACACTAGGCGCTCTTACGTTAGCAGTTAGCTTGCTCTAGCATTTAGCGCCCTACACTAGGCGCTCTTACGTTAGCAGTTAGCTTGCTCTAGCATTTAGCGCCCTACACTAGGCGCTCTTACGTTAGCAGTTAGCTTGCTCTAGCATTTAGCGCCCTACACTAGGCGCTCTTACGTTAGCAGTTAGCTTGCTCTAGCATTTAGCGCCCTACACTAGGCGCTCTTACGTTAGCAGTTAGCTTGCTCTAGCATTTAGCGCCCTACACTAGGCGCTCTTACGTTAGCAGTTAGCTTGCTCTAGCATTTAGCGCCCTACACTAGGCGCTCTTACGTTAGCAGTTAGCTTGCTCTAGCATTTAGCGCCCTACACTAGGCGCTCTTACGTTAGCAGTTAGCTTGCTCTAGCATTTAGCGCCCTACACTAGGCGCTCTTACGTTAGCAGTTAGCTTGCTCTAGCATTTAGCGCCCTACACTAGGCGCTCTTACGTTAGCAGTTAGCTTGCTCTAGCATTTAGCGCCCTACACTAGGCGCTCTTACGTTAGCAGTTAGCTTGCTCTAGCATTTAGCGCCCTACACTAGGCGCTCTTACGTTAGCAGTTAGCTTGCTCTAGCATTTAGCGCCCTACACTAGGCGCTCTTACGTTAGCAGTTAGCTTGCTCTAGCATTTAGCGCCCTACACTAGGCGCTCTTACGTTAGCAGTTAGCTTGCTCTAGCATTTAGCGCCCTACACTAGGCGCTCTTACGTTAGCAGTTAGCTTGCTCTAGCATTTAGCGCCCTACACTAGGCGCTCTTACGTTAGCAGTTAGCTTGCTCTAGCATTTAGCGCCCTACACTAGGCGCTCTTACGTTAGCAGTTAGCTTGCTCTAGCATTTAGCGCCCTACACTAGGCGCTCTTACGTTAGCAGTTAGCTTGCTCTAGCATTTAGCGCCCTACACTAGGCGCTCTTACGTTAGCAGTTAGCTTGCTCTAGCATTTAGCGCCCTACACTAGGCGCTCTTACGTTAGCAGTTAGCTTGCTCTAGCATTTAGCGCCCTACACTAGGCGCTCTTACGTTAGCAGTTAGCTTGCTCTAGCATTTAGCGCCCTACACTAGGCGCTCTTACGTTAGCAGTTAGCTTGCTCTAGCATTTAGCGCCCTACACTAGGCGCTCTTACGTTAGCAGTTAGCTTGCTCTAGCATTTAGCGCCCTACACTAGGCGCTCTTACGTTAGCAGTTAGCTTGCTCTAGCATTTAGCGCCCTACACTAGGCGCTCTTACGTTAGCAGTTAGTTTGCTCTAGCATTTAGCGCCCTACACTAGGCGCTCTTACGTTAGCAGTTAGCTTGCTCTAGCATTTAGCGCCCTACACTAGGCGCTCTTACGTTAGCAGTTAGCTTGCTCTAGCATTTAGCGCCCTACAATAGGCGCTCTTACGTTAGCAGTTAGTTTGCTCTAGCATTTAGCGCCCTACACTATGCGCTCTTACGTTAGCAGTTAGCTTGCTCTAGCATTTAGCGCCCTACAATAGGCGCTCTTACGTTAGCAGTTAGCTTGCTCTAGCATTTAGCGCCCTACACTAGGCGCTCTTACGTTAGCAGTTAGTTTGCTCTAGCATTTAGCGCCCTACACTAGGCGCTCTTACGTTAGCATTTAGTTTGCTCTAGCATTTAGCGCCCTACACTAGGCGCTCTTACGTTAGCAGTTAGTTTGCTCTAGCATTTAGCGCCCTACACTAGGCGCTCTTACGTTAGCAGTTAGCTTGCTCTAGCATTTAGCGCCCTACACTATGCGCTCTTACGTTAGCATTTAGCTTGCTCTAGCATTTAGCGCCCTACACTAGGCGCTCTTACGTTAGCAGTTAGCTTGCTCTAGCATTTAGCGCCCTACACTAGGCGCTCTTACGTTAGCAGTTAGCTTGCTCTAGCATTTAGCGCCCTACACTAGGCGCTCTTACGTTAGCAGTTAGCTTGCTCTAGCATTTAGCGCTCTACACTAGGCGCTCTTACGTTAGCAGTTAGCTTGCTCTAGCATTTAGCGCCCTACACTAGGCGCTCTTACGTTAGCAGTTAGCTTGCTCTAGCATTTAGCGCCCTACACTAGGCGCTCTTACGTTAGCAGTTAGCTTGCTCTAGCATTTAGCGCCCTACACTAGGCGCTCTTACGTTAGCAGTTAGCTTGCTCTAGCATTTAGCGCCTACACTAGGCGCTCTTACGTTAGCAGTTAGCTTGCTCTAGCATTTAGCGCCCTACACTAGGCGCTCTTACGTTAGCAGTTAGCTTGCTCTAGCATTTAGCGCCCTACACTAGGCGCTCTTACGTTAGCAGTTAGCTTGCTCTAGCATTTAGCGCCCTACACTAGGCGCTCTTACGTTAGCAGTTAGCTTGCTCTAGCATTTAGCGCCCTACACTATGCGCTCTTACGTTAGCAGTTAGCTTGCTCTAGCATTTAGCGCCCTACACTAGGCGCTTTACGTTAGCAGTTAGCTTGCTCTAGCATTTAGCGCCCTACACTAGGCGCTCTTACGTTAGCAGTTAGCTTGCTCTAGCATTTAGCGCCCTACACTAGGCGCTCTTACGTTAGCAGTTAGCTTGCTCTAGCATTTAGCGCCCTACACTAGGCGCTCTTACGTTAGCAGTTAGCTTGCTCTAGCATTTAGCGCCCTACACTATGCGCTCTTACGTTAGCAGTTAGCTTGCTCTAGCATTTAGCGCCCTACACTAGGCGCTCTTACGTTAGCAGTTAGCTTGCTCTAGCATTTAGCGCCCTACACTAGGCGCTCTTACGTTAGCAGTTAGCTTGCTCTAGCATTTAGCGCCCTACACTAGGCGCTCTTACGTTAGCAGTTAGCTTGCTCTAGCATTTAGCGCCCTACACTAGGCGCTCTTACGTTAGCAGTTAGCTTGCTCTAGCATTTAGCGCCCTACAATAGGCGCTCTTACGTTAGCAGTTAGCTTGCTCTAGCATTTAGCGCCCTACACTAGGCGCTCTTACGTTAGCAGTTAGTTTGCTCTAGCATTTAGCGCCCTACACTAGGCGCTCTTACGTTAGCAGTTAGCTTGCTCTAGCATTTAGCGCCCTACACTAGGCGCTCTTACGTTAGCAGTTAGCTTGCTCTAGCATTTAGCGCCCTACACTAGGCGCTCTTACGTTAGCATTTAGTTTGCTCTAGCATTTAGCGCCCTACACTAGGCGCTCTTACGTTAGCAGTTAGCTTGCTCTAGCATTTAGCGCCCTACACTAGGCGCTCTTACGTTAGCAGTTAGCTTGCTCTAGCATTTAGCGCCCTACACTAGGCGCTCTTACGTTAGCAGTTAGCTTGCTCTAGCATTTAGCGCCCTACACTAGGCGCTCTTACGTTAGCAGTTAGCTTGCTCTAGCATTTAGCGCCCTACACTAGGCGCTCTTACGTTAGCAGTTAGCTTGCTCTAGCATTTAGCGCCCTACAATAGGCGCTCTTACGTTAGCAGTTAGCTTGCTCTAGCATTTAGCGCCCTACACTAGGCGCTCTTACGTTAGCAGTTAGCTTGCTCTAGCATTTAGCGCCCTACACTAGGCGCTCTTACGTTAGCAGTTAGCTTGCTCTAGCATTTAGCGCCCTACACTATGCGCTCTTACGTTAGCAGTTAGCTTGCTCTAGCATTTAGCGCCCTACACTAGGCGCTTTTACGTTAGCAGTTAGCTTGCTCTAGCATTTAGCGCCCTACACTAGGCGCTCTTACGTTAGCAGTTAGCTTGCTCTAGCATTTAGCGCCCTACAATAGACGCTCTTACGTTAGCAGTTAGTTTGCTCTAGCATTTAGCGCCCTACACTATGCGCTCTTACGTTAGCAGTTAGCTTGCTCTAGCATTTAGCGCCCTACACTAGGCGCTCTTACGTTAGCAGTTAGCTTGCTCTAGCATTTAGCGCCCTACACTAGGCGCTCTTACGTTAGCAGTTAGTTTGCTCTAGCATTTAGCGCCCTACACTAGGCGCTCTTACGTTAGCATTTAGTTTGCTCTAGCATTTAGCGCCCTACACTAGGCGCTCTTACGTTAGCAGTTAGCTTGCTCTAGCATTTAGCGCCCTACACTAGGCGCTCTTACGTTAGCAGTTAGCTTGCTCTAGCATTTAGCGCCCTACACTAGGCGCTCTTACGTTAGCAGTTAGCTTGCTCTAGCATTTAGCGCCCTACAATAGGCGCTCTTACGTTAGCAGTTAGCTTGCTCTAGCATTTAGCGCCCTACACTAGGCGCTTTTACGTTAGCAGTTAGCTTGCTCTAGCATTTAGCGCCCTACACTATGCGCTCTTACGTTAGCAGTTAGCTTGCTCTAGCATTTAGCGCCCTACACTAGGCGCTCTTACGTTAGCAGTTAGCTTGCTCTAGCATTTAGCGCCCTACACTAGGCGCTCTTACGTTAGCAGTTAGCTTGCTCTAGCATTTAGCGCCCTACAATAGGCGCTCTTACGTTAGCAGTTAGCTTGCTCTAGCATTTAGCGCTCTACAATAGGCGCTCTTACGTTAGCAGTTAGCTTGCTCTAGCATTTAGCGCCCTACACTAGGCGCTCTTACGTTAGCAGTTAGCTTGCTCTAGCATTTAGCGCCCTACACTAGGCGCTCTTACGTTAGCAGTTAGCTTGCTCTAGCATTTAGCGCCCTACACTAGGCGCTCTTACGTTAGCAGTTAGCTTGCTCTAGCATTTAGCGCCCTACACTAGGCGCTCTTACGTTAGCAGTTAGCTTGCTCTAGCATTTAGCGCCCTACACTAGGCGCTCTTACGTTAGCAGTTAGCTTGCTCTAGCATTTAGCGCCCTACAATAGGCGCTCTTACGTTAGCAGTTAGCTTGCTCTAGCATTTAGCGCCCTACACTAGGCGCTTTTACGTTAGCAGTTAGCTTGCTCTAGCATTTAGCGCCCTACACTAGGCGCTCTTACGTTAGCAGTTAGCTTGCTCTAACATTTAGCGCCCTACACTAGGCGCTCTTACGTTAGCAGTTAGTTTGCTCTAGCATTTAGCGTCCTACACTAGGCGCTCTTACGTTAGCAGTTAGCTTGCTCAGCATTTAGCGCCCTACACTAGGCGCTCTTAAGTTAGCAGTTAGCTTGCTCTAACATTTAGCGCCCTACAATAGGCGCTCTTACGTTAGCAGTTAGTTTGCTCTAGCATTTAGCGCCCTACACTATGCGCTCTTACGTTAGCAGTTAGCTTGCTCTAGCATTTAGCGCCCTACAATAGGCGCTTTTACGTTAGCAGTTAGCTTGCTCTAGCATTTAGCGCCCTACACTAGGCGCTCTTAAGTTAGCAGTTAGTTTGCTCTAGCATTTAGCGCCCTACACTAGGCGCTCTTACATTAGCATTTAGCTTGCTCTAGCATTTAGCGCCCTACACTAGGCGCTCTTACGTTAGCAGTTAGTTTGCTCTAGCATTTAGCGCCCTACACTAGGCGCTCTTACGTTAGCAGTTAGCTTGCTCTAGCACTTAGCGCCCTACACTAGGCGCTCTTACGTTAGCATTTAGTTTGCTCTAGCATTTAGCGCCCTACACTAGGCGCTCTTACGTTAGCAGTTAGCTTGCTCTAGCATTTAGCGCCCTACACTAGGCGCTCTTACGTTAGCAGTTAGCTTGCTCTAGCATTTAGCGCCCTACACTATGCGCTCTTACGTTAGCAGTTAGCTTGCTCTAGCATTTAGCGCTCTACACTAGGTGCTCTTACGTTAGCAGTTAGCTTGCTCTAGCATTTAGCGCCCTACACTAGGCGCTCTTACGTTAGCAGTTAGCTTGCTCTAGCATTTAGCGTCCTACAATAGGCGCTCTTAAGTTAGCAGTTAGCTTGCTCTAGCATTTAGCGCCCTACACTATGCGCTCTTACGTTAGCAGTTAGCTTGCTCTAGCATTTAGCGCTCTACACTAGGCGCTCTTACGTTAGCAGTTAGCTTGCTCTAGCATTTAGCGCCCTACACTAGGCGCTCTTACGTTAGCAGTTAGCTTGCTCTAGCATTTAGCGCCCTACACTAGGCGCTCTTACGTTAGCAGTTAGCTTGCTCTAGCATTTAGCGCCCTACACTAGGCGCTCTTACGTTAGCAGTTAGCTTGCTCTAGCATTTAGCGCCCTACACTATGCGCTCTTACGTTAGCAGTTAGCTTGCTCTAGCATTTAGCGCCCTACACTAGGCGCTTTTACGTTAGCAGTTAGCTTGCTCTAGCATTTAGCGCCCTACACTAGGCACTCTTACGTTAGCAGTTAGCTTGCTCTAGCATTTAGCGCCCTACACTAGGCGCTCTTACGTTAGCAGTTAGCTTGCTCTAGCATTTATCGCCCTACACTAGGCGCTCTTACGTTAGCAGTTAGCTTGCTCTAGCATTTAGCGCCCTACACTATGCGCTCTTACGTTAGCAGTTAGCTTGCTCTGCATTTAGCGCCCTACACTAGGCGCTCTTACGTTAGCAGTTAGCTTGCTCTAGCATTTAGCGACCTACACTAAGCGCTCTACGTTAGCAGTTAGCTTGCTCTAGCATTTAGCGTCCTACACTAGGCGCTCTTACGTTAGCTGTTAGCTTGCTCTAGCATTTAGCGCCCTACACTAGGCGCTCTTAAGTTAGCAGTTAGCTTGCTCTAACATTTAGCGCCCTACAATAGGCGCTCTTACCTTAGCAGTTAGCTTGCTCTAGCATTTAGCGCCCTACACTAGGCGCTCTTACGTTAGCAGTTAGTTTGCTCTAGCATTTAGCGCCCTACACTATGCGCTCTTACGTTAGCAGTTAGTTTGCTCTAGCATTTAGCGCCCTACACTAGGCGCTCTTACGTTAGCAGTTAGCTTGCTCTAGCATTTAGCGCCCTACACTAGGCGCTCTTACGTTAGCATTTAGTTTGCTCTAGCATTTAGCGCCCTACACTAGGCGCTCTTACGTTAGCAGTTAGCTTGCTCTAGCATTTAGCGCCCTACACTAGGCGCTCTTACGTTAGCAGTTAGCTTGCTCTAGCATTTAGCGCCCTACACTAGGCGCTCTTACGTTAGCAGTTAGCTTGCTCTAGCATTTAGCGCCCTACACTAGGCGCTCTTACGTTAGCAGTTAGCTTGCTCTAGCATTTAGCGCCCTACACTAGGCGCTCTTACGTTAGCAGTTAGCTTGCTCTAGCATTTAGCGCCCTACAATAGGCGCTCTTACGTTAGCAGTTAGCTTGCTCTAGCATTTAGCGCCCTACACTAGGCGCTATTACGTTAGCAGTTAGCTTGCTCTAGCATTTAGCGCCCTACACTAGGCGCTCTTACGTTAGCAGTTAGCTTGCTCTAGCATTTAGCGCCCTACACTATGCGCTCTTACGTTAGCAGTTAGCTTGCTCTAGCATTTAGCGCCCTACACTAGGCGCTTTTACGTTAGCAGTTAGCTTGCTCTAGCATTTAGCGCCCTACACTATGCGCTCTTACGTTAGCAGTTAGCTTGCTCTAACATTTAGCGCCCTACAATAGGCGCTCTTACGTTAGCAGTTAGTTTGCTCTAGCATTTAGCGTCCTACACTAGGCGCTCTTACGTTAGCAGTTAGCTTGCTCTAGCATTTAGCGCCCTACACATTGCGCTCTTAAGTTAGCAGTTAGCTTGCTCTAGCATTTAGCGCCCTACACTAGGCGCTCTTACGTTAGCAGTTAGCTTGCTCTAGCATTTAGCGCCCTACACTAGGCGCTCTTACGTTAGCAGTTAGCTTGCTCAAGCATTTAGCGCCCTACACTAGGCGCTCTTACGTTAGCTGTTAGCTTGCTCTAGCATTTAGCGCCCTACACTAGGCGCTCTTAAGTTAGCAGTTAGCTTGCTCTAACATTTAGCGAACTACAATAGGCGCTCTTACCTTAGCAGTTAGCTTGCTCTAGCATTTAGCGCCTTACACTAGGCGCTCTTACGTTAGCAGTTAGTTTGCTCTAGCATTTAGCGCCCTACACTAGGCGCTCTTACGTTAGCAGTTAGTTTGCTCTAGCATTTAGCGCCCTACACTAGGCGCTCTTACGTTAGCAGTTAGCTTGCTCTAGCATTTAGCGCCCTACACTAGGCGCTCTTACGTTAGCAGTTAGCTTGCTCTAGCATTTAGCGCCCTACACTATGCGCTCTTACGTTAGCAGTTAGCTTGCTCTAGCATTTAGCGCTCTACACTAGGTGTTCTTACGTTAGCAGTTAGCTTGCACTAGCATTTAGCGCCCTACACTAGGCGCTCTTACGTTAGCAGTTAGCTTGCTCTAGCATTTAGCGCTCTACACTAGGTGCTCTTACGTTAGCAGTTAGCTTGCTCTAGCATTTAGCGCCCTACAATCGGCGCTCTTACGTTAGCAGTTAGCTTGCTCTAGCATTTAGCGCTCTACAATAGGCGCTCTTACGTTAGCAGTTAGCTTGCTCTAGCATTTAGCGCCCTACACTATGCGCTCTTACGTTAGCAGTTAGCTTGCTCTAGCATTTAGCGCCCTACACTAGGCGCTCTTACGTTAGCAGTTAGCTTGCTCTAGCATTTAGCGCCCTACACTAGGCGCTCTTACGTTAGCAGTTAGCTTGCTCTAGCATTTAGCGCCCTACACTAGGCGCTCTTACGTTAGCAGTTAGCTTGCTCTAGCATTTAGCGCCCTACACTAGGCGCTTTTACGTTAGCAGTTAGCTTGCTCTAGCATTTAGCGCCCTACACTATGCGCTCTTACGTTAGCAGTTAGCTTGCTCTAACATTTAGCGCCCTACACTAGGCGCTCTTACGTTAGCAGTTAGTTTGCTCTAGCATTTAGCGTCCTATCCTAGGCGCTCTTACGTTAGCTGTTAGCTTGCTCTAGCATTTAGCGCCCTACACATTGCGCTCTTAAGTTAGCAGTTAGCTTGCTCTAGCATTTAGCGCCCTACACTAGGCGCTCTTACGTTAGCAGTTAGCTTGCTCTAGCATTTAGCGCCCTACACTAGGCGCTCTTACGTTAGCTGTTAGCTTGCTCAAACATTTAGCGCCCTACACTAGGCGCTCTTAAGTTAGCAGTTAGCTTGCTCTAACATTTAGCGAACTACAATAGGCGCTCTTACCTTAGCAGTTAGCTTGCTCTAGCATTTATCGCCTTACACTAGGCGCTCTTACGTTAGCAGTTAGTTTGCTCTAGCATTTAGCGCCCTACACTAGGCGCTCTTACGTTAGCAGTTAGTTTGCTCTAGCATTTAGCGCCCTACACTAGGCGCTCTTACGTTAGCAGTTAGCTTGCTCTAGCATTTAGCGCCCTACACTAGGCGCTCTTACGTTAGCAGTTAGCTTGCTCTAGCATTTAGCGCCCTACACTATGCGCTCTTACGTTAGCAGTTAGCTTGCTCTAGCATTTAGCGCTCTACACTAGGTGTTCTTACGTTAGCAGTTAGCTTGCACTAGCATTTAGCGCCCTACACTAGGCGCTCTTACGTTAGCAGTTAGCTTGCTCTAGCATTTAGCGCCCTACACTAGGCGCTCTTACGTTAGCAGTTAGCTTGCTCTAGCATTTAGCGCCCTACAATAGGCGCTCTTACGTTAGCAGTTAGCTTGCTCTAGCATTTAGCGCCCTACAATAGGCGCTCTTACGTTAACAGTTAGCTTGCTCTAGCATTTAGCGCCCTACACTAGGCGCTATTACGTTAGCAGTTAGCATGCTCTAGCATTTAGCGCCCTACACTAGGCGCTCTTACGTTAGCAGTTAGCTTGCTCTAGCATTTAGCGCCCTACACTAGGCGCTCTTACGTTAGCAGTTAGCTTGCTCTAGCATTTAGCGCCCTACAATAGGCGCTTTTACGTTAGCAGTTAGCTTGCTCTAGCATTTAGCGCCCTACACTAGGCGCTCTTACGTTAGCAGTTAGCTTGCTCTAGCATTTAGCGCCCTACACTAGGCGCTCTTACGTTAGCAGTTAGCTTGCTCTAGCATTTAGCGCCCTACACTATGCGCTCTTACGTTAGCAGTTAGCTTGCTCTAGCATTTAGCGCCCTACACTAGGCGCTCTTAAGTTAGCAGTTAGCTTGCTCTAGCATTTAGCGCCCTACACTAGGCGCTCTTACGTTAGCAGTTAGCTTGCTCTAGCATTTAGCGCCCTACACTAGGCGCTCTTACGTTAGCTGTTAGCTTGCTCAAGCATTTAGCGCCCTACACTAGGCGCTCTTAAGTTAGCAGTTAGCTTGCTCTAGCATTTAGCGAACTACAATAGGCGCTCTTACGTTAGCAGTTAGCTTGCTCTAGCATTTAGCGCCTTACACTAGGCGCTCTTACGTTAGCAGTTAGTTTGCTCTAGCATTTAGCGCCCTACACTAGGCGCTCTTACGTTAGCAGTTAGTTTGCTCTAGCATTTAGCGCCCTACACTAGGCGCTCTTACGTTAGCAGTTAGCTTGCTCTAACATTTAGCGCCCTACGCTAGGCGCTCTTACGTTAGCAGTTAGCTTGCTCTAGCATTTAGCGCCCTACACTATGCGCTCTTACGTTAGCAGTTAGCTTGCTCTAGCATTTAGCGCTCTACACTAGGTGTTCTTACGTTAGCAGTTAGCTTGCACTAGCATTTAGCGCCCTACACTAGGCGCTCTTACGTTAGCAGTTAGCTTGCTCTAGCATTTAGCGCTCTACACTAGGTGCTCTTACGTTAGCAGTTAGCTTGCTCTAGCATTTAGCGCCCTACACTCGGCGCTCTTACGTTAGCAGTTAGCTTGCTCTAGCATTTAGCGCTCTACAATAGGCGCTCTTACGTTAGCAGTTAGCTTGCTCTAGCATTTAGCGCCCTACACTAGGCGCTCTTACGTTAGCAGTTAGCTTGCTCTAGCATTTAGCGCCCTACACTAGGCGCTCTTACGTTAGCAGTTAGCTTGCTCTAGCATTTAGCGCCCTACACTAGGCGCTCTTACGTTAGCAGTTAGCTTGCTCTAGCATTTAGCGCCCTACACTAGGCGCTCTTACGTTAGCAGTTAGCTTGCTCTAGCATTTAGCGCCCTACACTAGGCGCTTTTACGTTAGCAGTTAGCTTGCTCTAGCATTTAGCGCCCTACACTATGCGCTCTTACGTTAGCAGTTAGCTTGCTCTAACATTTAGCGCCCTACACTAGGCGCTCTTACGTTAGCAGTTAGTTTGCTCTAGCATTTAGCGTCCTATCCTAGGCGCTCTTACGTTAGCTGTTAGCTTGCTCCAGCATTTAGCGCCCTACACATTGCGCTCTTAAGTTAGCAGTTAGCTTGCTCTAGCATTTAGCGCCCTACACTAGGCGCTCTTACGTTAGCAGTTAGCTTGCTCTAGCATTTAGCGCCCTACACTAGGCGCTCTTACGTTAGCTGTTAGCTTGCTCAAGCATTTAGCGCCCTACACTAGGCGCTCTTAAGTTAGCAGTTAGCTTGCTCTAACATTTAGCGAACTACAATAGGCGCTCTTACCTTAGCAGTTAGCTTGCTCTAGCATTTAGCGCCTTACACTAGGCGCTCTTACGTTAGCAGTTAGTTTGCTCTAGCATTTAGCGCCCTACACTAGGCGCTCTTACGTTAGCAGTTAGTTTGCTCTAGCATTTAGCGCCCTACACTAGGCGCTCTTACGTTAGCAGTTAGCTTGCTCTAGCATTTAGCGCCCTACACTAGGCGCTCTTACGTTAGCAGTTAGCTTGCTCTAGCATTTAGCGCCCTACACTATGCGCTCTTACGTTAGCAGTTAGCTTGCTCTAGCATTTAGCGCTCTACACTAGGTGTTCTTACGTTAGCAGTTAGCTTGCACTAGCATTTAGCGCCCTACACTAGGCGCTCTTACGTTAGCAGTTAGCTTGCTCTAGCATTTAGCGCTCTACACTAGGTGCTCTTACGTTAGCAGTTAGCTTGCTCTAGCATTTAGCTACCTACAATAGGCGCTCTTACGTTAGCAGTTAGCTTGCTCTAGCATTTAGCGCTCTACAATAGGCGCTCTTACGTTAGCAGTTAGCTTGCTCTAGCATTTAGCGCCCTACACTAGGCGCTCTTACGTTAGCAGTTAGCTTGCTCTAGCATTTAGCGCCCTACACTAGGCGCTCTTACGTTAGCAGTTAGCTTGCTCTAGCATTTAGCGCCCTACACTAGGCGCTCTTACGTTAGCAGTTAGCTTGCTCTAGCATTTAGCGCCCTACACTAGGCGCTCTTACGTTAGCAGTTAGCTTGCTCTAGCATTTAGCGCCCTACAATAGGCGCTCTTACGTTAGCAGTTAGCTTGCTCTAGCATTTAGCGCCCTACACTAGGCGCTCTTACGTTAGCAGTTAGCTTGCTCTAGCATTTAGCGCCCTACACTAGGCGCTCTTACGTTAGCAGTTAGCTTGCTCTAGCATTTAGCGCCCTACACTAGGCGCTCTTACGTTAGCAGTTAGCTTGCTCTAGCATTTAGCGCCCTACAATAGGCGCTTTTACGTTAGCAGTTAGCTTGCTCTAGCATTTAGCGCCCTACACTAGGCGCTCTTACGTTAGCAGTTAGCTTGCTCTAGCATTTAGCGACCTACACTAAGCGCTCTTACGTTAGCAGTTAGCTTGCTCTAGCATTTAGCGTCCTACACTAGGCGCTCTTACGTTAGCTGTTAGCTTGCTCAAGCATTTAGCGCCCTACACTAGGCGCTCTTAAGTTAGCAGTTAGCTTGCTCTAACATTTAGCGCCCTACAATAGGCGCTCTTACCTTAGCAGTTAGCTTGCTCTAGCATTTAGCGCCCTACACTAGGCGCTCTTACGTTAGCAGTTAGCTTGCTCTAGCATTTAGCGCCCTACAATAGGCGCTCTTACGTTAGCAGTTAGCTTGCTCTAGCATTTAGCGCCCTACACTAGGCGCTATTACGTTAGCAGTTAGCATGCTCTAGCATTTAGCGCCCTACACTAGGCGCTCTTACGTTAGCAGTTAGCTTGCTCTAGCATTTAGCGCCCTACACTATGCGCTCTTACGTTAGCAGTTAGCTTGCTCTAGCATTTAGCGCCCTACACTAGGCGCTTTTACGTTAGCAGTTAGCTTGCTCTAGCATTTAGCGCCCTACACTATGCGCTCTTACGTTAGCAGTTAGCTTGCTCTAACATTTAGCGCCCTACACTAGGCGCTCTTACGTTAGCAGTTAGTTTGCTCTAGCATTTAGCGTCCTATCCTAGGCGCTCTTACGTTAGCTGTTAGCTTGCTCCAGCATTTAGCGCCCTACACATTGCGCTCTTAAGTTAGCAGTTAGCTTGCTCTAGCATTTAGCGCCCTACACTAGGCGCTCTTACGTTAGCAGTTAGCTTGCTCTAGCATTTAGCGCCCTACACTAGGCGCTCTTACGTTAGCTGTTAGCTTGCTCAAGCATTTAGCGCCCTACACTAGGCGCTCTTAAGTTAGCAGTTAGCTTGCTCTAACATTTAGCGAACTACAATAGGCGCTCTTACGTTAGCAGTTAGCTTGCTCTAGCATTTATCGCCTTACACTAGGCGCTCTTACGTTAGCAGTTAGTTTGCTCTAGCATTTAGCGCCCTACACTAGGCGCTCTTACGTTAGCAGTTAGTTTGCTCTAGCATTTAGCGCCCTACACTAGGCGCTCTTACGTTAGCAGTTAGCTTGCTCTAGCATTTAGCGCCCTACACTAAGCGCTCTTACGTTAGCAGTTAGCTTGCTCTAGCATTTAGCGCCCTACACTATGCGCTCTTACGTTAGCAGTTAGCTTGCTCTAGCATTTAGCGCTCTACACTAGGTGTTCTTACGTTAGCAGTTAGCTTGCACTAGCATTTAGCGCCCTACACTAGGTGCTCTTACGTTAGCAGTTAGCTTGCTCTAGCATTTAGCGCCCTACACTAGGCGCTCTTACGTTAGCAGTAAGCTTGCTCTAGCATTTAGCGCCCTACACTAGGCGCTCTTACGTTAGCAGTTAGCTTGCTCTAGCATTTAGCGCTCTACACTAGGTGCTCTTACGTTAGCAGTTAGCTTGCTCTAGCATTTAGCGCCCTACACTAGGCGCTCTTACGTTAGCAGTAAGCTTGCTCTAGCATTTAGCGCCCTACACTAGGCGCTCTTACGTTAGCAGTTAGCTTGCTCTAGCATTTAGCGCCCTACACTAGGCGCTCTTACGTTAGCAGTTAGCTTGCTCTAGCATTTAGCGCCCTACACTATGCGCTCTTACGTTAGCAGTTAGCTTGCTCTAGCATTTAGCGCCCTACACTAGGCGCTTTACGTTAGCAGTTAGCTTGCTCTAGCATTTAGCGCCCTACACTATGCGCTCTTACGTTAGCAGTTAGCTTGCTCTAACATTTAGCGCCCTACACTAGGCGCTCTTACGTTAGCAGTTAGTTTGCTCTAGCATTTAGCGTCCTATCCTAGGCGCTCTTACGTTAGCTGTTAGCTTGCTCCAGCATTTAGCGCCCTACACATTGCGCTCTTAAGTTAGCAGTTAGCTTGCTCTAGCATTTAGCGCCCTACACTAGGCGCTCTTACGTTAGCAGTTAGCTTGCTCTAGCATTTAGCGCCCTACACTAGGCGCTCTTACGTTAGCTGTTAGCTTGCTCAAGCATTTAGCGCCCTACACTAGGCGCTCTTAAGTTAGCAGTTAGCTTGCTCTAACATTTAGCGAACTACAATAGGCGCTCTTACCTTAGCAGTTAGCTTGCTCTAGCATTTATCGCCTTACACTAGGCGCTCTTACGTTAGCAGTTAGTTTGCTCTAGCATTTAGCGCCCTACACTAGGCGCTCTTACGTTAGCAGTTAGTTTGCTCTAGCATTTAGCGCCCTACACTAGGCGCTCTTACGTTAGCAGTTAGCTTGCTCTAGCATTTAGCGCCCTACACTAGGCGCTCTTACGTTAGCAGTTAGCTTGCTCTAGCATTTAGCGCCCTACACTATGCGCTCTTACGTTAGCAGTTAGCTTGCTCTAGCATTTAGCGCTCTACACTAGGTGTTCTTACGTTAGCAGTTAGCTTGCACTAGCATTTAGCGCCCTACACTAGGCGCTCTTACGTTAGCAGTTAGCTTGCTCTAGCATTTAGCGCTCTACACTAGGTGCTCTTACGTTAGCAGTTAGCTTGCTCTAGCATTTAGCGCCCTACAATAGGCGCTCTTACGTTATCAGTTAGCTTGCTCTAGCATTTAGCGCTCTACAATAGGCACTCTTACGTTAGCAGTTAGCTTGCTCTAGCATTTAGCGCCCTACACTAGGCGCTCTTACGTTAGCAGTTAGCTTGCTCTAGCATTTAGCGCCCTACACTAGGCGCTATTACGTTAGCAGTTAGCATGCTCTAGCATTTAGCGCCCTACACTAGGCGCTCTTACGTTAGCAGTTAGCTTGCTCTAGCATTTAGCGCCCTACACTATGCGCTCTTACGTTAGCAGTTAGCTTGCTCTAACATTTAGCGCCCTACACTAGGCGCTTTTACGTTAGCAGTTAGCTTGCTCTAGCATTTAGCGCCCTACACTATGCGCTCTTACGTTAGCAGTTAGCTTGCTCTAACATTTAGCGCCCTACACTAGGCGCTCTTACGTTAGCAGTTAGTTTGCTCTAGCATTTAGCGTCCTATCCTAGGCGCTCTTACGTTAGCTGTTAGCTTGCTCCAGCATTTAGCGCCCTACACATTGCGCTCTTAAGTTAGCAGTTAGCTTGCTCTAGCATTTAGCGCCCTACACTAGGCGCTCTTACGTTAGCAGTTAGCTTGCTCTAGCATTTAGCGCCCTACACTAGGCGCTCTTACGTTAGCTGTTAGCTTGCTCAAGCATTTAGCGCCCTACACTAGGCGCTCTTAAGTTAGCAGTTAGCTTGCTCTAACATTTAGCGAACTACAATAGGCGCTCTTACCTTAGCAGTTAGCTTGCTCTAGCATTTATCGCCTTACACTAGGCGCTCTTACGTTAGCAGTTAGTTTGCTCTAGCATTTAGCGCCCTACACTAGGCGCTCTTACGTTAGCAGTTAGTTTGCTCTAGCATTTAGCGCCCTACACTAGGCGCTCTTACGTTAGCAGTTAGCTTGCTCTAGCATTTAGCGCCCTACACTAGGCGCTCTTACGTTAGCAGTTAGCTTGCTCTAGCATTTAGCGCCCTACACTATGCGCTCTTACGTTAGCAGTTAGCTTGCTCTAGCATTTAGCGCTCTACACTAGGTGTTCTTACGTTAGCAGTTAGCTTGCACTAGCATTTAGCGCCCTACACTAGGTGCTCTTACGTTAGCAGTTAGCTTGCTCTAGCATTTAGCGCCCTACACTAGGCGCTCTTACGTTAGCAGTAAGCTTGCACTAGCATTTAGCGCCCTACACTAGGCGCTCTTACGTTAGCAGTTAGCTTGCTCTAGCATTTAGCGCTCTACACTAGGTGCTCTTACGTTAGCAGTTAGCTTGCTCTAGCATTTAGCGCCCTACACTAGGCGCTCTTACGTTAGCAGTAAGCTTGCTCTAGCATTTAGCGCCCTACACTAGGCGCTCTTACGTTAGCAGTTAGCTTGCTCTAGCATTTAGCGCCCTACACTAGGCGCTCTTACGTTAGCAGTTAGCTTGCTCTAGCATTTAGCGCCCTACACTATGCGCTCTTACGTTAGCAGTTAGCTTGCTCTAGCATTTAGCGCCCTACACTAGGCGCTTTTACGTTAGCAGTTAGCTTGCTCTAGCATTTAGCGCCCTACACTATGGGCTCTTACGTTAGCAGTTAGCTTGCTCTAACATTTAGCGCCCTACACTAGGCGCTCTTACGTTAGCAGTTAGTTTGCTCTAGCATTTAGCGTCCTATCCTAGGCGCTCTTACGTTAGCTGTTAGCTTGCTCCAGCATTTAGCGCCCTACACATTGCGCTCTTAAGTTAGCAGTTAGCTTGCTCTAGCATTTAGCGCCCTACACTAGGCGCTCTTACGTTAGCAGTTAGCTTGCTCTAGCATTTAGCGCCCTACACTAGGCGCTCTTACGTTAGCTGTTAGCTTGCTCAAGCATTTAGCGCCCTACACTAGGCGCTCTTAAGTTAGCAGTTAGCTTGCTCTAACATTTAGCGAACTACAATAGGCGCTCTTACCTTAGCAGTTAGCTTGCTCTAGCATTTATCGCCTTACACTAGGCGCTCTTACGTTAGCAGTTAGTTTGCTCTAGCATTTAGCGCCCTACACTAGGCGCTCTTACGTTAGCAGTTAGTTTGCTCTAGCATTTAGCGCCCTACACTAGGCGCTCTTACGTTAGCAGTTAGCTTGCTCTAGCATTTAGCGCCCTACACTAGGCGCTCTTACGTTAGCAGTTAGCTTGCTCTAGCATTTAGCGCCCTACACTATGCGCTCTTACGTTAGCAGTTAGCTTGCTCTAGCATTTAGCGCTCTACACTAGGTGTTCTTACGTTAGCAGTTAGCTTGCACTAGCATTTAGCGCCCTACACTAGGCGCTCTTACGTTAGCAGTTAGCTTGCTCTAGCATTTAGCGCTCTACACTAGGTGCTCTTACGTTAGCAGTTAGCTTGCTCTAGCATTTAGCGCCCTACAATAGGCGCTCTTACGTTAGCAGTTAGCTTGCTCTAGCATTTAGCGCTCTACAATAGGCGCTCTTACGTTAGCATTTAGCTTGCTCTAGCATTTAGCGCCCTACACTAGGCGCTCTTACGTTAGCAGTTAGCTTGCTTTAGCATTTAGCGCCTTACACTAGGCGCTCTTACGTTAGCAGTTAGCTTGCTCTAGCATTTAGCGCCCTACACTAGGCGCTCTTACGTTAGCAGTTAGCTTGCTCTAGCATTTAGCGCCCTACACTAGGCGCTCTTACGTTAGCAGTTAGCTTGCTCTAGCAATTAGCGCCCTACAATAGGCGCTCTTACGTTAGCAGTTAGCTTGCTCTAGCATTTAGCGCCCTACACTAGGCGCTATTACGTTAGTAGTTAGCATGCTCTAGCATTTAGTGCCCTACACTAGGCGCTCTTACGTTAGCAGTTAGCTTGCTCTAGCATTTAGCGCCCTACACTAGGCGCTCTTACGTTAGCAGTTAGCTTGCTCTAGCATTTAGCGCCCTACAATAGGCGCTTTTACGTTAGCAGTTAGCTTGCTCTAGCATTTAGCGCCCTACAATAGGCGCTCTTACCTTAGCAGTTAGCTTGCTCTAGCATTTATCGCCCTACACTAGGCGCTCTTGCGTTAGCAGTTAGTTTGCTCTAGCATTTAGCGCCCTACACTAGGCGCTCTTACGTTAGCAGTTAGTTTGCTCTAGCATTTAGCGCCCTACACTAGGCGCTCTTACGTTAGCAGTTAGCTTGCTCTAGCACTTAGCGCCCTACACTAGGCGCTCTTACGTTAGCATTTAGTTTGCTCTAGCATTTAGCGCCCTACAATAGGCGCTCTTACGTTAGCAGTTAGCTTGCTCTAGCATTTAGCGCCCTACACTAGGCGCTCTTACGTTAGCAGTTAGCTTGCTCTAGCATTTAGCGCCCTACACTAGGCGCTCTTACGTTAGCAGTTAGCTTGCTCTAGCATTTAGCGCCCTACACTAGGCGCTCTTACGTTAGCAGTTAGCTTGCTCTAGCATTTAGCGCCCTACGCTAGGCGCTATTACGTTAGCAGTTAGCATGCTCTAGCATTTAGCGCCCTACACTAGGCGCTCTTACGTTAGCAGTTAGCTTGCTCTAGCATTTAGCGCCCTACACTATGCGCTCTTACGTTAGCAGTTAGCTTGCTCTAGCATTTAGCGCCCTACACTAGGCGCTTTTACGTTAGCAGTTAGCTTGCTCTAGCATTTAGCGCCCTACACTATGCGCTCTTACGTTAGCAGTTAGCTTGCTCTAACATTTAGCGCCTTACACTAGGCGCTCTTACGTTAGCAGTTAGTTTGCTCTAGCATTTAGCGTCCTATCCTAGGCGCTCTTACGTTAGCTGTTAGCTTGCTCCAGCATTTAGCGCCCTACACATTGCGCTCTTAAGTTAGCAGTTAGCTTGCTCTAGCATTTAGCGCCCTACACTAGGCGCTCTTACGTTAGCAGTTAGCTTGCTCTAGCATTTAGCGCCCTACACTAGGCGCTCTTACGTTAGCTGTTAGCTTGCTCAAGCATTTAGCGCCCTACACTAGGCGCTCTTAAGTTAGCAGTCAGCTTGCTCTAACATTTAGCGAACTACAATAGGCGCTCTTACCTTAGCAGTTAGCTTGCTCTAGCATTTATCGCCTTACACTAGGCGCTCTTACGTTAGCAGTTAGTTTGCTCTAGCATTTAGCGCCCTACACTAGGCGCTCTTACGTTAGCAGTTAGTTTGCTCTTGCATTTAGCGCCCTACACTAGGCGCTCTTACGTTAGCAGTTAGCTTGCTCTAGCATTTAGCGCCATACACTAGGCGCTCTTACGTTAGCAGTTAGCTTGCTCTAGCATTTAGCGCCCTACACTATGCGCTCTTACGTTAGCAGTTAGCTTGCTCTAGCATTTAGCGCTCTACACTAGGTGTTCTTACGTTAGCAGTTAGCTTGCACTAGCATTTAGCGCCCTACACTAGGCGCTCTTACGTTAGCAGTTAGCTTGCTCTAGCATTTAGCGCTCTACACTAGGTGCTCTTACGTTAGCAGTTAGCTTGCTCTAGCATTTAGCGCTCTACACTAGGCGTTCTTACGTTAGCAGTTAGCTTGCTCTAGCATTTAGCGCCCTACACTAGGCGCTCTTACGTTAGCAGTTAGCTTGCTCTAGCATTTAGCGCTCTACACTAGGCGCTCTTACGTTAGCAGTTAGCTTGCTCTAGCATTTAGCGCCCTACACTAGGCGCTCTTACGTTAGCAGTTAGCTTGCTCTAGCATTTAGCGCTCTACACTAGGCGCTCTTACGTTAGCAGTTAGCTTGCTCTAGCATTTAGCGCCCTACACTAGGCGCTCTTACGTTAGCAGTTAGCTTGCTCTAGCATTTAGCGCCCTACACTAGGCGCTCTTACGTTAGCAGTTAGCTTGCTCTAGCATTTAGCGCCCTACACTAGGCGCTCTTACGTTAGCAGTTAGCTTGCTCTAGCATTTAGCGCCCTACACTAGGCGCTCTTACGTTAGCAGTTAGCTTGCTCTAGCATTTAGCGCCCTACACTAGGCGCTCTTACGTTAGCAGTTAGCTTGCTCTAGCATTTAGCGCCCTACAATAGGCGCTCTTACGTTAGCAGTTAGCTTGCTCTAGCATTTAGCGCCCTACACTAGGCGCTATTACGTTAGCAGTTAGCATGCTCTAGCATTTAGCGCCCTACACTAGGCGCTCTTACGTTAGCAGTTAGCTTGCTCTAGCATTTAGCGCCCTACACTAGGCGCTCTTACGTTAGCAGTTAGCTTGCTCTAGCATTTAGCGCCCTACACTAGGCGCTTTTACGTTAGCAGTTAGCTTGCTCTAGCATTTAGCGCCCTACACTATGCGCTCTTACGTTAGCAGTTAGCTTGCTCTAACATTTAGCGCCCTACACTAGGCGCTCTTGCGTTAGCAGTTAGTTTGCTCTAGCATTTAGCGTCCTACACTAGGCGCTCTTACGTTAGCTGTTAGCTTGCTCTAGCATTTAGCGCCCTACACTAGGCGCTCTTAAGTTAGCAGTTAGCTTGCTCTAACATTTAGCGCCCTACAATAGGCGCTCTTACGTTAGCAGTTAGTTTGCTCTAGCATTTAGCGCCCTACACTAGGCGCTCTTACGTTACCAGTTAGCTTGCTCTAGCATTTAGCGCCCTACACTAGGCGCTCTTACGTTAGCAGTTAGCTTGCTCTAGCATTTAGCGCCCTACACTGGGCGCTCTTACGTTAGCAGTTAGTTTGCTCTAGCATTTAGCGCCCTACACTAGGCGCTCTTACATCAGCATTTAGTTTGCTCTAGCATTTAGCGCCCTACACTAGGCGCTCTTAAGTTAGCAGTTAGCTTGCTCTAGCATTTAGCGTCCTACACTAGGCGCTCTTACGTTAGCAGTTAGTTTGCTCTAGCATTTAGCGCCCTACACTAGGCGCTCTTAAGTTAGCAGTTAGCTTGCTCTAGCATTTAGCGTCCTACACTAGGCGCTCTTATGTTAGCATTTAGTTTGCTCTAGCATTTAGCGCCCTACACTAGGCGCTCTTACGTTAGCATTTAGTTTGCTCTAGCATTTAGCGCCCTACACTAGGCGCTCTTACGTTAGCAGTTAGCTTGCTCTAGCATTTAGCGCCCTACACTAGGCGCTCTTACGTTAGCAGTTAGCTTGCTCTAGCATTTAGCGCTCTACACTATGCGCTCTTACGTTAGCAGTTAGCTTGCTCTAGCATTTAGCGCCCTACACTAGGCGCTCTTACGTTAGCAGTTAGCTTGCTCTAGCATTTAGCGTCCTACAATAGGCGCTCTTAAGTTAGCAGTTAGCTTGCTCTAGCATTTAGCGCCCTACACTATGCGCTCTTACGTTAGCAGTTAGCTTGCTCTAGCATTTAGCGCTCTACACTAGGTGCTCTTACGTTAGCAGTTAGCTTGCTCTAGCATTTAGCGCCCTACACTAGGCGCTCTTACGTTAGCAGTTAGCTTGCTCTAGCATTTAGCGCTCTACACTAGGTGCTCTTACGTTAGCAGTTAGCTTGCTCTAGCATTTAGCGCCCTACACTAGGCGTTCTTACGTTAGCAGTTAGCTTGCTCTAGCATTTAGCGCCCTACACTAGGCGCTCTTACGTTAGCAGTTAGCTTGCTCTAGCATTTAGCGCCCTACACTAGGCGCTCTTACGTTAGCAGTTAGCTTGCTCTAGCATTTAGCGCCCTACACTAGGCGCTCTTACGTTAGCAGTTAGCTTGCTCTAGCATTTAGCGCCCTACACTAGGCGCTCTTACGTTAGCAGTTAGCTTGCTCTAGCATTTAGCGCCCTACACTAGGCGCTCTTACGTTAGCAGTTAGCTTGCTCTAGCATTTAGCGCCCTACACTAGGCGCTTTTACGTTAGCAGTTAGCTTGCTCTAGCATTTAGCGCCCTACACTAGGCGCTCTTACGTTAGCAGTTAGCTTGCTCTAGCATTTAGCGCCCTACACTAGGCGCTCTTACGTTAGCAGTTAGCTTGCTCTAGCATTTAGCGCCCTACACTAGGCGCTCTTACGTTAGCAGTTAGCTTGCTCTAGCATTTAGCGCCCTACACTAGGCACTCTTACGTTAGCAGTTAGCTTGCTCTAGCATTTAGCGCCCTACACTAGGCGCTCTTACGTCAGCAGTTAATTCGCTCTGGCATTTAGCGTCGAAGATAGAGATTTTGAGATGATCAAGCCCTATCTTGTCCGACCAGATGTTATAGATTATATAAAAAAAAAAGTAAAGTACCCCCCGTCACGCCAAGTGGCGTATAGGGAAATATGGTGTTAGTGACCCTATATTTTACAGACCTTCAGCACATGATTTTTGGGGTAATGTGGTCGGTATTACGCCCGTGCTGCTTTACTTTCCCAGAAAAAATCTGGTACCCATTTAAGGCTGGGTGAACCGGAGCCGTCGGTTGGGATCGAACCCTACCCCTTGTCCGTAGTAGTCCAGTTCACTAACCACTGAGAGTCCTTGATAAATAATCCATACCAGGGTTTGGCACTTTTCGGCTCTCGAGGCTGTAGTTGTAATTGCAATAGAGATCCATTTCTAGAAGACATTGGAGAACCAGGCCGTGGTCGTCCATTGGGCTGTTGCCTAGATCACAAATTAGAGACCGTACCATTTACACCACAACTGGGCAGGCGCTCATGTGATGACAGAGAGAGAGAGAGAGGGAGAGAGAGAGAGAGAGAGAGAGAGAGGAAGAGAGGGAGAGAGGAAGAGACGGAGAGAGAGAGAGTCAATAATGTTTTTATCGCCATCGACGAAGAGAACTCGTTTATGGGTAACAGAGCCAACGCGACCTGCAGGAATGTCCGCATGCCTGTTTGGTCACACTGTTGCTGCCTGCCGGTTTTAATGTTCTTGCTTTCAACTTTCATGTTGATGCTGCGAGTATTATTGCCCGGTTAATGCTGCGACTGGTATTGCCTGGTTGATGCTGCGACTATTATCGCCCGGTTGATGCTGCGACTATTATTGCCCGGTTGATGCTGCCACTAATATTGCCCGGTTGATGCTGCTACTATTATTGCCTGGTTGATGATGCGACTGGTACTGCCCGGTTGATGCTGCGACTATTATTGCCTGGTTGATGATGCGACTGGTACTGCCCGGTTGATGCTGCGACTATTATCGCCCGGTTGATGCTGCTACTATTATTGCCTGGTTGATGATGCGACTGGTACTGCCCGGTTGATGCTGCGACTATTATTGCCCGGTTGATGCTGCGACTATTATTGCCCGGTTGATGCTGCCACTATTATTGCCCGGTTGATGCTGCCACTATTATTGCCCGGTTGATGCTGCCACTAATATTGCCCGGTTGATGCTGCCACTAATATTGCCCGGTTGATGCTGCGACTGGTACTGCCCGGTTGATGCTGCCACTATTATTGCCCGGTTGATGCTGCCACTATTATTGCCCGGTTGATGCTGCCACTATTATTGCCCGGTTGATGCTGCCACTATTATTGCCCGTGCTGCGCCTGGTATTGTCCGGTTGATGCTGCGCCTGGTATTGTCTGGTTGATGCTGCGCCTGGTACTGCCCGGTTGATGCTGCCACTATTATTGCCCGGTTGATGCTGCCACTATTATTGCCCGTGCTGCGCCTGGTATTGTCCGGTTGATGCTGCGCCTGGTATTGTCTGGTTGATGCTGCGCCTGGTATTGGCAGGTTGATTCTGCGCCTGGTATTGACAGGTTGATGCAACGACTGGTATTGTCTGGTTGATGCTGCGCCTGGTATTGTCTGGTAGATGCTGCGCCTGGTATTGTCTGGTTGATGCTGCGCCTGGTATTGTCCGGTTGATGCTGCGCCTGGTATTGTTTGGTTGATGCTGCGCCTGGTATTGACAGGTTGATGCTGCGCCTGGTATTGTCAGGTTGATGCTGCGCCTGGTATTGTCTGGTTGATGCTGCGCCTGGTATTGTCAGGTTGATGCTGCGCCTTGTATTGTCTGTTTGATGCTGCGCCTGGTATTGTCTGGTTGATGCTGCGCCTGGTATTGTCTGGTTGATGCTGCGCCTGGTATTGTCCGGTTGATGCTGCGCCTGGTATTGTCTGGTTGATGCTGCGATTGGTATTGTCCGGTTGATGCTGCGCCTGGTATTGTCGGGTTGATGCTGCGATTGGTATTGTCTGGTTGATGCTGCGATTGGTATTGTCTGGTTGATGCTGCGCCTGGTATTGTCCGGTTGATTCTGCGCCTTGTATTGACAGGTTGATGCTGCGCCTGGTATTGTCTGGTTGATGCTGCGCCTGGTATTGTCTGGTTGATGCTGCGATTGGTATTGCCCGGTTGATGCTGCGATTGGTATTGTCCGGTTGATGCTGTGACTGGTATTGTCAGGTTGAAGCTGCGACTTTTATTGCCCGGTTGATGCTGTGACTGTTATGCTCGGTTGATGCTGCGACTGGTATTGCCCGGCTGATGCCGTGACTGGTAATGTCCGGTTGATGTTGCGACTGGTATTGCCCGTTTGATGCTGCGACTGGTATTGCCCGGTTGATGCTGCGACTGGTATTTCCCTGTTGATGCTGCGACTGGTATTGCCCGGTGATTTTCGTGAAGTCTCCTTTGCTGATCAGCGTTTTACTTACCCCGTCGAGGTAACAAAGTTCGAAAGTCCCCTGTGTTAAGACGACATGTGTGTATGGCCCGTCACAGAGACAATGTACATGGAACAAGCAAATAGTATCAGTCAAAGACTAATTATACAACTTCTGGTTTCTTTAAACTTATTATTTAGTTGAAATATAAAAGTGGCTTTAAATGTTCGCTGATGAAGACCTAACAACAATGATTTGGCTATCTTTTCCAACCATCAACAGGCGACAGTGCGGGTGGGAATTTAGCAGCGGCCGTAGCTCTCCAATTGTCTAGGGAAAAGTCGGACCTGCCTGGTCTTGTGTTCCAAGTTCTGCATTATCCGGCCATGCAAGCCTTTGACCTGCGATTACCGGCCTACATCGACCACAATCATAGCACGCCAATCTTGTCTCAGCATTTTATGTGCGCTTTTTATATATTGTATATGGGTCTGGGTGAGTTTTCTATGTACTATATATGTGTCTTTAATGTGGTTGCATATGGAATTATGAGCGTTTTTGACATGTATATATTGGTACCCTTTTTTCTGTGTTGAAAATTGGACTAAGTAAATCGCGTGTGAGGATTCCTCGCCGTTGCAACGGAGCTCGTGACTGCCTGTTTCTTTTTTTTTTTTTTCTTTTTTTGTGAATCAGGCGGTGTGAATACGACCTTCCTCTGTCTGACGTCATTCTGCGTATTACAACATGAATATCAGAGCTATTCAGTACTTGGGCAGAAGAAAATGAAGAGACAAATTGTTGCCGACTTGATTTGGCGCTCTATGGTTACAGGATGACTGCGAAATCCTTGCTGAAGAGACAAGTTGTTACAGACTTGATTTGGCGCTCTATGGTTACAGGATGACTGCGGCATCCTTGCTGAAGAGACAAGTTTTTACAGACTTGATTTGGCACTCTATGGTTACAGGATGACTGCGGAATCCTTGCTGAAGAGACAAGTTTTTACAGATTTGATTTGGCACTCTATGGTTACAGGATGACTGCGGAATCCTTGCTGAAGAGACAAGTTGTTACAGACTTGATTTGGCGCTCTATGGTTACAGGATGACTGCGGCATCCTTGCTGAAGAGACAAGTTGTTACAGACTTGATTTGGCGTTCTATGGTTACAGGATGACTGCGGAATCCTTGCTGAAGAGACAAGTTGTTACAGACTTGATTTGGCGTTCTATGGTTACAGGATGACTGCGGAATCCTTGCTGAAGAGACAAGTTGTTACAGACTTGATTTGGCGCTCTATGGTTACAGGATGACTGCGGCATCCTTGCTGAAGAGACAAGTTGTTACAGACTTGATTTGGCGTTCTATGGTTACAGGAGGACTGCGACATCCTTGCTGAAGAGAAAAGTTACTCTCAGGTGCGGAGGTTGATCATCTGACTCGATATCAATTTCATCAAGATTCCCTTAAGGCTCGTCGTTGAGCCTATTCGATGCCATGTGACGGTTATAGCGCAGTAGTGGATGGAAAAGGAAGGACTCTCTTTTTCGTTGATGATATTTTGGTGTGTAAATACAGCAAGCGGAAGACCCAGAGAGACACTGAAAAGAACATTGATTAGAACATATTAGTTTTACAAATTATAAGAATTGGATAGTTGCAATTGTCTGAATGATTGCATCTGTACAATGGTCAGTTTAATCATTTTTTTTTTTTTAAATCTTCTTTGGTGAGATAATTTGCACTTTAGTTAAATACATTTGTGCACTGATCAACAAAACTTTAAGTATTGTTTCCCTATTATTTCAGTTCAGGGTTAGTTCACATATGGTTAAGATTCATTATAGCTAGAGCATACTCGGTTTCACAAAAAGGACCAGTCTCTAATATAACAGAACAAATTGTTTGACGCAAGTCATTTACATGTTACAACTCATTAATGTGGATTGCTCCGTCAAGTCAGACGAAGTTTTATCTCTTTAGGGAATTTGCAGCGTGTTTCGATCGTTGTAGGCTGCATTCACTAGAGTAATCAGGAATCTATGGGCGCAGCCATTGTTGTGTGTGCTACGTCATCATAATGGCTCATCGTATATCCCTAGACCGGCCATATGCTAATCTTACAGTCTGTTGTTTGATGTGCGACGGGGATAATCTGACGACTAACTGTGTTTTTTATATATTTGGAATTGGAGTCAAAAACGATGTCCTAACATCATCAAGCGCAATACATTTTAAAAATATGACGACCATAATTTTCAGGAGGACGTGAACTTCCGGTCAATATGCTGGATAGGCGGCAGGAACCATTGAAGGCTATGTATGAAAGTGTTCCTTCTTGCAGTTTCCTTATATTCCAAGTCTGGCTTGTTGCAGGAGCTACTGAGTTAGGTGCTCTGTGCACACCGTGAGCTGTGTGTTTCATCCGTTTTGATCATGTTTCGATATTCCAATTGTTTACGATGAATGGTGATATCGTATGACAGGGAACAGTTGGCTGTGTTCACTTTCTGTGCGGTTTCGCCTTATGTCTTTTGTCGTGTGCTGAGACTGCTATGATGGGGACTACAGCTACCTTTCTTTGTTTGGGAGATGAGTTAGTAATTCGGATGATTCCACTGGCACGGGCGGTTGAGCAATTATGGATTTTAATTCGTTTGCAGTGATACCGGGGCCTTCCATAACCAAATAACAACGTGAAATGAAAGTTGCAAAGCTTTAGTCAACACAAGCAAAACAGCAGTGTAAAACGATTAGCAATAATGTTAGCTCAAGCCTTCTAGTTGTGAGGTGATTAGATGTGAATAGGAGGTAAGTACAATAAAGTACAATAAATATGATGATATATTTAAGAAGGTGAATAGGAGGTAAGTACAACAAATATGATGATATATTTAAGAAGGTGAATAGGAGGTAAGTACAATAAATATGATGATATATTTAAGAAGGTGAATAGGAGGTAAGTACAATAAATATGATGATATATTTAAGAAGGTGAATAGGAGGTAAGTACAACAAATATGATGATATATTTAAGAAGGTGAATAGGAGGTAAGTACAACAAATATGATGATATATTTAAGAGTGTCATTTTCCATAGCTTGCGTTTCAAAGATATAATTAGCCATGTGATAATAGAAGCTCGCAAGAGATTTTTGCCGAAAAGAGCGATGGCAGTTGCCAGTTGCTAGTTCTTTTGTATCGGGGATTAGTCCCTTCGTCCATCAAGTACGCCATTCTCACCATTAATTTTTTCAAACTGACATACTAGAAGAAGGAGTGCAGAATGAAGCCATGTGCATTACACTGGAATGTACGAGAAACACTCATGCATGACGATGTTATCAGAATGTGGAGAAAAGACTCATGATCTGGATAGCAGGAACATAGATAAGTGCGCATCAGGAACATCCGCTACATGAGAAGCTGAGTGAAGATAGAGGAGGGGTAAATCATGGACAGCTCGGACTGAGGAAACAGTTAAATCGGTGCGTGTACTGTCAACATGAATCCTGGGGCAGAATATATGTACATGTGCCTCCACGACTCTGTACTACCTTATTTCTATCATTGCCACACTTGATAGAGGATGCAAAGAACAGAACCTGAATGTAGTTAATGCAGAGGTTAATACCCTCATGTGTGAACGTCCCAGCGACACTGACATAAAAGAGGTGTCCTTGTTTACTATGGCAGGGCTATTCATGGAGACATTACCGCCTGTACAATGATGACATTGCTCTGCAGCATGATGATGGTTGTCATGGCCGTGACTAGACCTTCATCTGCTTAGTCACAAAATGACACTAGTATCTGTGTACAAGATGACTCGGTGAGCTTGGTCCGCAAAGTTCAGCCAGGCTCCATATCCACGCAATGGCTGGAGTCAGCACAGAGGTTAGGGATCTGATGTGTTACCTTCTTATTCCTCCCGGGTCACGATGGTGTTGAATGCAACGAAAGAGCAAATTGGCCGATTCAGCGAGTTTAGCAGAGGGACAAGCAATGGATATGATAGATATCATAACAACCTCAGGGAGATTTGTAGAGTAAAGTAAATTGAAATAAGTGAAACTACATCACTATCTAGCCCGCTTGAACTTGGTGTGGGCATTGGCATTGGCAGAAAAGAGCGGATAATCTGGACGAATGAAAGGAATGGCCGACACCAAACTAGCACAGTTAGTCCTTGTGTACTGGTGAGCATTTTGAGCAGATATGAGCACCTTTGTGAGGTGATCCTAAAATAAATAACATACCAGCATAACAAAGACAATTTACAAATGTTGCATACTTAAACTCAAACTGATAGCTATATTTTTGTATCAAAATTTCACAAATAAAACCATTACGCTCTTGGTATTTTCAGATCTGGAAAACATAGATGACTACATATCTGTCATGGCTGAGAACAGACACCTCCCTGCACATCTTCGGAAATCGAAATTTGCCGAGTTCGTGGACGTCAAACTGTTACCGGTCGAACACCAGTCACCAAGGACGCCAGCTCCGGCAGTAGCGGCTGGGCACGACGAGAAGGTTTATGCAAAGATCAAAGACATTGTGACCAATCCTTTGTTCTCGCCCCTAATGTCTCCAGATTTGACTGCGCTACCCCCCGCCTTCGTCCATGTTGCTGCCTTTGACGTTCTTCGAGACGATGGCTTTTTGTACGCTAGAAGGCTTCAGGACGCAGGCGTGGAAACAGTGGTGCATTTTGGGGCAGGTGGTTTCCATGGAGATGCGTCATTGGGCGGATTCTTACAATCAAATAGTGGCAAGACCGCCTTAAGAGAAGCATATACATTCATACGTAAAAAACTAAGACAGTAAGCAGCTACTTGCAACTGTCAAACATTTGTCTGTCTCTGTCTAAATGTCACATTTTAGTTTCAGACATCAAAATATGACTATGCTTGCGTGTGACAATTTTACGGCACAGAGAATGTGACAACGTATTGTATGTGTGACAGTCTTATGACGGACAATGTGACAACGTCGTATTGTATGTGTGACAGTCTTATGACAGACAATGTGACAACGTATCGTATGTGTGACAGTCTTATGACAGACAATGTGACAACGTATTGTATGTGTGACAGTCTTATGACAGACAATGTGACAACGTATCGTATGTGTGATAGTCTTATGACAGACAATGGGACAACGTATTGTATGTGTGACAGTCTTAAGACAGACAATGTGACAACATATCGTATGTGTGACAGTCTTATGACAGACAATGTGACAACGTATTGTATGTGTGACAGTCTTATGACAGACAATGGGACAACGTATTGTATGTGTGACAGTCTTATGACAGACAATGTGGCAACGTATTGTATGTGTGGCAGTCTTATGACAGACAATGTGGCAACGTATTGTATGTGTGGCAGTCTTATGACAGACACTGTGACAACGTATTGTATGTGTGGCAGTCTTATGACAGACAATGTGGCAACGTATTGTATGTGTGACAGTCTTATGACAGACAATGTGGCAACGTATTGTATGTGTGGCAGTCTTATGACAGACACTGTGACAACGTATTGTATGTGTGATAGTCTTATGACAGACACTGTGACAACGTATTGTATGTGTGATAGTCTTATGGCAGACAATGTGGCAACGTATTGTATGTGTGATAGTCTTATGGCAGACAATGTGACAACGTATTGTATGTGTGATAGTCTTATGACAGACACTGTGACAACGTATTGTATGTGTGATAGTCTTATGGCAGACAATGTGGCAACGTATTGTATGTGTGATAGTCTTATGGCAGACAATGTGGCAACGTATTGTATGTGTGATAGTCTTATGACAGACAATGTGACAACGTATTGTATGTGTGATAGTCTTATGACAGACAATGTGACAACGTATTGTATGTGTGACAGTCTTACGGAGACAGAGAATGTAAAAACAATGTTATTATACAACAAACAAATGTAACTATATATTTTGTTTGACAGCCCTGTGGTACAATGAGACACAAGAAAAATGATTCTGTATGACGATTGTGTGGCCCATTGAGATAACGTGATAGTATGCGTGTGTAACTTTGTTATAGTTTATCATCTCGATAGAACTTGATGTTTTATTTTAACCATATCTGATAACATAGAGTAGTGTAGCACTTACAAGATTACAAGAACTATAATATATGAACATGCATACTGATTTTCAACTTGATAACATTATCTTAACCAAATTATATGTACACACCAAGCACTAATTACTGATATGTTTGTGTACACTATTAAGATCAGCTATACATGCACTACAATGGAATGAATAAGATGAAAGTGCAACTAATATATCAGGAAGAAGCAGCTAAGTAAAGTATAATACCTGCTTGACAAGTCCAATATGAAGGAACTGCTCAAGATCATGACGTTTTCATATTAAACAGATGCCTACCGCAGATATGGCCTGTCCTATAACACACATACTTACATCATCATCATTGAGTGCCGTCTCCGCATCGAAGGTTGTCTACCATAGAGCGCCATTCCGTTTTGTGTCTTGCTTTGATAGTGCAGGTTGTCATAGGCTGACTTGTCCATCTTTTGATGTTAATCGTCCCTGTTAGTATTGGTCTGCCTCTGGCAGGACAAAGTAACCAACTCTAATGTCTTACAGCGAGCCAAACTACCATCCATCATGGCAGGACAAAGTAACCAACTCTAATATCTTACAGCGAGCCAAACTACCATCCATCATGACAACACTTAGGAGTTGAAGACTAAGGTTAAAAAAAAAAGTAAAGTACCCCCATCACGCCAAGTGACGTATAGGGAATATGGTGTTAGTGACCATACATTTTACAGACCTTCGGCACATGATTTTTGGGGTAATGTTGTCGGTATTACGCCCGTGCCGCTTTACTTTCCCAGAAAAAAAATCCGGTACCCATTAAAAGCTGGATGAACCGGAAGCCGTCGGTTGGGATCGAACCCTACCTCTTGTCCTTTGTAGTCCAGTTCACTAACCACTGAGCTATGTAGACTAAGGTGGCTGGGTCATATAAAAAGAATGGCAAACATTAGTATTCCCAAAGAAATATAGTATACCGAAGTTAGGGACGGAAATAGACGAAGGGCGGACCAGTGCTGAGATATAAGGATGTTTGCAGGCCTTCATTTGGCAAATTTTCTATCAATGAAAGAAACTGGGTAAATCTGGCTGCAGATCGTAGAACATGGAGAACAAATTATTTTTTTAAATGGCACAGCAACTTTCGGGGCAGTGCTGATATCATCAAATTCAGAAAAGAGAAGGCGCAGAAAAACAGGAGACGAGGCCAGACACCACGAATACATTTTGTTTGTTCTGCCGATGGGTCTCTATCCAATATTTGGCAGTTTCAGCCACGAGAGAAGCTGTTCAGCAAAGCAGCATCCATCATAAGATACTAATATTTCTTGTCCAAACTATTGACTTAATCATGATTGCTTGCTACCAATCGTCTGTTAAGACGTCAAAGGTCGTGAGTATATATATATATATATATATATATATATATATATATATATACATATATATATACCTTTCGAGCCGTAGCCGGCCCATATGGCGTAGACCAAGATACTCCTTCTCTTATCTGAATTTTTGTTCTAGCAGTTTTTAATTCTGTTTAAAGATATTTCGCCATTTGTCTCTGTTCTGTGCAAGCAGCGAGTATGTATATATTCCCCTCCAAGATTACTTTTAATAGGCTGCCGTGTCTTTTAACATGCCCCAAAAGATCTCATTTGTCTTGTTTGAATTGTGTTTAGTAGTTCTATATTCATTGTTAGCTGTTGTAAGACTTCATCTTTTGTTTTCTTTTCTTTCCATCTAATTCTTCCTTATATTCTATAAACCAACATTTAAAAGGCTACAATTTAATGTTCTGTTTTAATTTACACATACTTTGTCTTTTTTAAAAATGTATTTCTGCTACACATTATCCATTGTTCAATATTGATGTCCCATATCCGTGGATTATATCAAAAGTTGTCCCATTTGATTTACGAATACTTTATTGTTGAAATGATGACATGACAACTGTGCTTACACAATTTGCAACTGTCTCATCGCAAAATCAACTTATTGACAAAGACAACATCAACCCGTTACATATCCCAAAGTTTACTTATTTAGATTGCATCACACTGTTCTTATCTCAAAATTCACTTATTTAAAAAAAGATCAGAAAAAAACTAGTTACTCATTTTATTAAAAATATTTTTTAAAGAAAAAAGATCGCATTAGTCAGTTACTCATCAGAAAATTATCACATTTAACAAAGATCATATTAGACAGTTACTCAGCACAAAATTAACACATATAACAAATAAAGATCGTATTAGTTAGTTACTCGTCAGAAAATTAACACATTTAACAAATAAAGATGGTATTAGTTAGTTACTCGTCAGAAAATTAACACATTTAACAAATAAAGATCGTATTAGTTAGTTACTCGTCACAGCATCACATGTACCAATTCATAATTTTAAAAATATATTAAAACATTTTTAAGTAGCAAAAGTCCGGAGTAGTATACAAGGGTCCATTTGGTTAGCATTTAGGCGCGAATTAACAAAGATATATATAAGAGGCGCCTTTAGCGCCTAATGTACACGAGAGACAAGGGGAGTTAACCATGACTGCTCGTGTCGGGATGTTGACCTCTAGTCCCGGTGACCCCGGAAGTGACCTGTTTATGTCTGCTTTGTGCTGACTTTGGCGTTCTTTATGTACTTGCTCGATAGTGATAGGTTAGTAGATTAAACAACATCAATAAAAAAACGATCAATATAAAACAGAAGACGAAGATATATTTTATTCTTTTATTATCTCAATAGGTGTATAACATACAGTGGATATTATATAACATTACAAACATATTTAGTGCACTGAGTAAATATATAACATTTATTTATAGCTATGTAGTTGGATGTCTGCTTAGCGTTGCACCATAAATGAAGCATAAGGGTGAAACAGTTAGAGATTACTGGGTAGTCTAAGCTGGTAGTGTAAATATGTTTCTCGGTGTTAGTGGTTCGCTATCTCTCTCGCTCTCTCTCTCTCTCTCTCTCGCCCTCTCTCTCTCTCTCTCTCTCTCTCTCTCTCTATCTCTCTCTCTCTACTATTCCAGCCTAGATTTCCCTCCATTGAAACACTTACTCATTCTCTCCATTTATCCCTATCATCGCGCCTTCCTTTTCTCTCTCGCTTTCTCCCCTATCCTCTCTTAAACTTCTAACCTATCAGTCCACCCTCCGCCTCTCCCTTTAGCTCCCCCGCCCTCCCTACTATTTTTAGCGTCCCTCCTATTGTAACACTTGATTATTCTCACCATTAATACATAGCATCTCGCCTTCTTTCTCATAGGCTTCTCTCTCTCTCTCTCGCTCTCTCTCTTCTAACCCCTACTAGACTTCTCTCCTACCATTCCACCTTTCTTCCTCTCTCTCTCAGTTAGAGATTACTGGTTAGTCTAAGCTGGTAGTGTAAATATGTTCCTCGGTGTTAGTGGTTCGCTATCTCTCTCTCTCTCTCGCCCTCTTTCTCTCTCTCTCTCTCTCTCTTTCTCTCTCTCTCTCTCTACTATTCCAGCCTAGATTTCCCTCCATTGAAACACTTACTCATTCTCTCCATTTATCCCTAGCATCGCGCCTTCCTTCTCTCTCTCTCTCTCTCTCTCTCTCTCTCGCTTTCTCCCCTATCCTCTCTTAGACTTCTAACCTATCAGTCCACCCTCCGCCTCTCCCTTTAGCTCCCCCGCCCTCCCTCATATTTTTAGCGTCCCTCCTATTGTAACACTTGATTATTCTCACCATTAATACATAGCATCTCGCCTTCTTTCTCATACGCTTCTCTCTCTCGCTCTTTCTCTCTCTCTCTCTCTCGCTCTTCTAACCCCTACTAGACTTCTCTCCTACCATTCCACCTTTCTTCCTCTCTCTCTCTCTCTCTTTACCTCGCCTAGCGTTCCGCCTTCATTCGTATTTTTACCTTACCACCAGTGTAACACATTAATAACATTGAATATCAATTACAAAAAGACTTGAAATATCTACTTTTTAAAGAACCAATAAGATAAACATATGAAAAACGAAGGAATAATACACTCGACAAGGCTTAACAGACGTACTTTATACACATCACCATTAATACAACTGAAATTCCTTTAATGATAACCTATCACATCGTTATGAGCTAAGAGAAAAACAGAAAAAAAATTCAACTTACACCGTAAAATATTCCACTACAACACAGACCGCTAGACTGAACAGTACTACGAAAATAAACGTCCGTGAATCAAGCGCGCTTATAACACGAAGTCTCACATCCGACTAGTTTAAATATAATCTGGTAAATAAAATTTGGACGATACTATTCCACCCTCGACTAATATCTAGGTTAACCAATCAGAGAAGAAGATTTCTATCGGACACCCATCAACGAAATGACTGACCTCTGGATTAACTAATCGGAGAAGAGGATTACTGTTATCGTGATAACTGACCTCATTTTCAACTTGAAGTGCTGTCGAGTCTGATGCATGGGTTACTTTAAATCGATTCGGCCCCTGATACAATCCACCTAGCGGGTCAATGGCGGGGGAAATAATACAAGTGGCGGGTTACTTGAACGCGTTTTGACCCCTGCTGCAATACCAGGAGTTCCATGACAGTTATAAATAGTTGGATACAACAAGCAGGAAGTTATATTAAGGACAGAAATCTAGCAGGCAATAACAGAAACCTAAGAGGCAAGGACAGAAAACTAGGGGGGTCGTGGTTCGTGGTTCGGTAAGTCCGTGGTTCGTTAAGTCCGTGGTTCGTGGGGTTGTGGTTCGTGGTTCGTTAGTTGATGGTTCGTTAGTTGATGGTTCGTTAAGTCCGTGGTTCGTGGGGTTGTGGTTCGTGGTTCGTTAGTTGATGGTTCGTTAAGTCCATGGTTCGTAGGGGTTGTGGTTCGCGGTTCGTGAGTTGATGGTTCGTTAAGTTCGTGGTTTGTTAAGTTCGTTGTTCGTGAGTTTGTGGTTCGTTAGTTGATGGTTCGTTAAGTCCGTGGTTCGTGGGGTTGTGGTTCGTTAGCTGATGGTTTGTTAAGTCCATGGTTCGTAGGGGTTGTGGTTCGCGGTTCGTGAGTTGAGGTTTCGTTAAGTCCGTGGTTCGTGGGGTTGTGGTTCGTGGTTCGTTAGTTGATGGTTCGTTAAGTCCATGGTTCGTGGGGTTGTGGTTCGCGGTTCGTGAGTTGAGGGTTCGGTAAGTCCGTGGTTCGTGGTTTGTTAAGTTCGTTGTTCGTGAGTTTGTGGTTTACTAAGTTTGTAGTTTGTTAAGTGCGTGGTTCGAGAGGTCGTGGGCAAGGGCAGAAACCTAAGAGGCAAGGGCAGAAACCTAGGAGGCAAGGTCAGAAACCTAGGAGGCAAGGGCAGAAACCTAGGAGGCAATGGCAGAAACCTAAGAGGCAAAGACAGAAACCTAGGAGGCAAGGTCAGAAACCTAGGAGGCAAGGGCAGAAACCTAGGAAGCAAAGGCTGAAAAACACTCGTACTGACTAAGGCTTCCAAGGTGTATTTGATTGTCGCCCTATTTTTGTCTGTATAACCTAATATATCACTTTCATTTAATCTATCGATAAACGTTTCAAAGTCATTTCTGTTGTTAACTAACAAGGGTTTGTCTAATCCTGTCGCGTTATTTGAGCTTGTGTGTGAAAGTAACGCAGCCAAATAGAACTGACCACTGAGGCAATACCGGATGTGTTACTAAAAAGATTTTGACGTATGATGGCAATTTTATGAGTTTACCCCCTGATCATTTTTTAGGGATACGCCCATGAAATCGGTAAAAATCGTAAATTTTCACTCTAGGCATACCCCAAACTCTATTTTAGACATCCCCATTGCAAAAATTTACATTAAAAACCACTTTTAGGATTTTACCACCTTAGCATTTTTTGAGGGTTACGCCCATGGAATCGATAAAAAGCGTTAATTTAGCACGCAGGCTTACCTAAAACTTTATTTTAGACATCCCCACACCAAAAATTTACTTAAAAATCACTTTTGAAATTGTTACCCCCTTACCATTTTTTAGGGTTACGCCCATAAAATTGATAAAAATCGTAAATTTAGCACGTAGGCATACCTAAAACTTTATTTTAGACATCCCCACGCCAAAAATTTACTTAAAAATCACTTTTGAAATTGTAACCCCCTTACCATTTTTTAGGGTTACGCCCCTGAAATCGATAAAAATCGTTAATTTAGCACGTAGGTTTACCTAAAACTTTATTTTAGACATCCCCACACCAAAAATTAACTTAAAAATCACTTTTGAAATTGTTACCCCCTTACCATTTTTTAGGGTTACGCCCATGGAATTGATAAAAAATTGAATCATAACCTCAAGGCATACCCCAAACTTTATTTTAGACATCCCCATAACAAAGATTTACATTAAAAACCACTTTTAGGATTTTACCCCCTTACCATTTTTTAGGGTTACGCCCATGGAATTGATAAAAAATTGAAATATAACCTCAATCATACCCCAAACTTTATTTTAGACATCCCCATAACAAAGATTTACATTAAAAACCACTTTTAGGATTTTACCCACTACCATTTTTTAGGGTTACGCCACTTAAATCGATAAAAATCGTAAATTTAGCACGTAGACTTACCTAAAACTTTATTTTAGACATCCCCACACCAAAAATTAACTTTAAAATCACTTTTGAAAATGTAACCCCCCCTTACCATTTTTTAGGGTTACGCCCCTGAAATCGATAAAAATCGTAAATTTAGCACGTAGACTTACCTAAAACTTTATTTTAGACATCCCCACACCAAAAATTAACTTAAAAATCACTTTTGAAAATGTAACCCTTTTACCATTTTTGAGGGTTACGCCCCTGAAATCGATAAAAAATTGAAATATACCCTCAAGGCATACCCCAAACATATTTTTTGACACCCCTACATATAAAACTCCATCAAAAAATCAACAAAAAACTAGTAGTGAGTAGTGTGTTTGGAGCCGTACATACTACGCAGATGTATCGGGCAAAAGGCCTATGCCAAAATGTTAAAATCCTTGCTCAAAACACCCTTGTATACTACTAGTTTTTTGTTGATTTTTTGATGGAGTTTTATATGTAGGGGTGTCAAAAAATATGTTTGGGGTATGCCTTGAGGTTATATTTCAATTTTTTATCGATTTCAGGGGCGTAACCCTCAAAAATGGTAAGGGGGTTACATTTTCAAAAGTGATTTTTAAGTTAATTTTTGGTGTGGGGATGTCTAAAATAAAGTTTTAGGTAAGTCTACGTGCTAAATTTACGATTTTTATCGATTTCAGGGGCGTAACCCTAAAAAATGGTAAGGGGGTTAAATTTTCAAAAGTGATTTTTAAGTTAATTTTTGCAATGGGGATGTCTAAAATAAAGTTTTAGGTAAGTCTACGTGCTAAATTTACGATTTTTATCGATTTCAGAGGCGTAACCCTAAAAAATGGTAAGGGGGTTAAATTTTCAAAAGTGATTTTTAAGTTAATTTTTGCAATGGGGATGTCTAAAATAAAGTTTTAGGTAAGTCTACGTGCTAAATTTACGATTTTTATCGATTTCAGTGGCGTAACCCTAAAAAATGGTAAGGGGTAAAATCCTAAAAGTGGTTTTTAATGTAAATTTTTGCAATGGGGATGTCTAAAATAGAGTTTGGGGTATGCCTAGAGTGGAAATTTACGATTTTTACCGATTTCATGGGCGTATCCCTAAAAAATGATCAGGGGGTAAACTCATAAAATTGCCATCATACGTCAAAATCTTTTTAGTAACACATCCGGTATTGCCTCAGAGGTCAGTTCTATTTGGCTGCGTTACTTTCACACACAAGCTCAAATAACGCGAAAGGATTAGACAAACCCTTGTTAGTTAACAACAGAAATGACTTTGAAACGTTTATCGATAGATTAAATGAAAGTGATATATTAGGTTATACAGACAAAAATAGGGCGACAATCAAATACACCTTGGAAGCCTTAGTCAGTACGAGTGTTTTTCAGCCTTTGCTTCCTAGGTTTCTGCCCTTGCCTCCTAGGTTTCTGACCTTGCCTCCTAGGTTTCTGTCTTTGCCTCTTAGGTTTCTGCCCTTGCCTCCTAGGTTTCTGCCCTTGCCTCCTAGGTTTCTGACCTTGCCTCCTAGGTTTCTGCCCTTGCCTCTTAGGTTTCTGCCCTTGCCCACGACCTCTCGAACCACGCACTTAACAAACTACAAACTTAATAAACCACAAACTCACGAACAACGAACTTAACAAACCACGAACCACGGACTTACCGAACCCTCAACTCACGAACCGCGAACCACAACCCCACGAACCATGGACTTAACGAACCATCAACTAACGAACCACGAACCACATCCCCACGAACCACGGACTTAACGAACCCTCAACTCACGAACCGCGAACCACAACCCTACGAACCATGGACTTAACAAACCATCAGCTAACGAACCACAACCCCACGAACCACGGACTTAACGAACCATCAACTAACGAACCACAAACTCACGAACAACGAACTTAACAAACCACGAACTTAACGAACCATCAACTCACGAACCGCGAACCACAACCCCTACGAACCATGGACTTAACGAACCATCAACTAACGAACCACGAACCACAACCCCACGAACCACGGACTTAACGAACCATCAACTAACGAACCACGAACCACAACCCCACGAACCACGGACTTAACGAACCACGGACTTACCGAACCACGAACCACGACCCCCCTAGTTTTCTGTCCTTGCCTCTTAGGTTTCTGCCATTGCCTGCTAGATTTCTGTCCTTAATATAACTTCCTGCTTGTTGTATCCAACTATTTATAACTGTCATGGAACTCCTGGTATTGCAGCAGGGGTCAAAACGCGTTCAAGTAACCCGCCACTTGTATTATTTCCCCCGCCATTGACCCGCTAGGTGGATTGTATCAGGGGCCGAATCGATTTAAAGTAACCCATGCATCAGACTCGACAGCACTTCAAGTTGAAAATGAGGTCAGTTATCACGATAACAGTAATCCTCTTCTCCGATTAGTTAATCCAGAGGTCAGTCATTTCGTTGATGGGTGTCCGATAGAAATCTTCTTCTCTGATTGGTTAACCTAGATATTAGTCGAGGGTGGAATAGTATCGTCCAAATTTTATTTACCAGATTATATTTAAACTAGTCGGATGTGAGACTTCGTGTTATAAGCGCGCTTGATTCACGGACGTTTATTTTCGTAGTACTGTTCAGTCTAGCGGTCTGTGTTGTAGTGGAATATTTTACGGTGTAAGTTGAATTTTTTTTCTGTTTTTCTCTTAGCTCATAACGATGTGATAGGTTATCATTAAAGGAATTTCAGTTGTATTAATGGTGATGTGTATAAAGTACGTCTGTTAAGCCTTGTCGAGTGTATTATTCCTTCGTTTTTCATATGTTTATCTTATTGGTTCTTTAAAAAGTAGATATTTCAAGTCTTTTTGTAATTGATATTCAATGTTATTAATGTGTTACACTGGTGGTAAGGTAAAAATACGAATGAAGGCGGAACGCTAGGCGAGGTAAAGAGAGAGAGAGAGAGAGGAAGAAAGGTGGAATGGTAGGAGAGAAGTCTAGTAGGGGTTAGAAGAGCGAGAGAGAGAGAGAGAAAGAGCGAGAGAGAGAAGCGTATGAGAAAGAAGGCGAGATGCTATGTATTAATGGTGAGAATAATCAAGTGTTACAATAGGAGGGACGCTAAAAATATGAGGGAGGGCGGGGGAGCTAAAGGGAGAGGCGGAGGGTGGACTGATAGGTTAGAAGTCTAAGAGAGGATAGGGGAGAAAGCGAGAGAGAGAGAGAGAGAGAGAGAGAGAAGGAAGGCGCGATGCTAGGGATAAATGGAGAGAATGAGTAAGTGTTTCAATGGAGGGAAATCTAGGCTGGAATAGTAGAGAGAGAGAGAGAGAGAGAGAGAAAGAGAGAGAGAGAGAGAAAGAGGGCGAGAGAGAGAGAGAGATAGCGAACCACTAACACCGAGGAACATATTTACACTACCAGCTTAGACTAACCAGTAATCTCTAACTGAGAGAGAGAGGAAGAAAGGTGGAATGGTAGGAGAGAAGTCTAGTAGGGGTTAGAAGAGAGAGAGCGAGAGAGAGAGAGAAGCCTATGAGAAAGAAGGCGAGATGCTATGTATTAATGGTGAGAATAATCAAGTGTTACAATAGGAGGGACGCTAAAATATGAGGGAGGGCGGGGGAGCTAAAGGGAGAGGCGGAGGGTGGACTGATAGGTTAGAAGTCTAAGAGAGGATAGGGGAGAAAGCGAGAGAGAAAAGGAAGGCGCGATGATAGGGATAAATGGAGAGAATGAGTAAGTGTTTCAATGGAGGGAAATCTAGGCTGGAATAGTAGAGAGAGAGAGAGAGGGCGAGAGAGAGAGAGAGAGAGAGAGAGAGAGCGAGAGAGATAGCGAACCACTAACACCGAGAAACATATTTACACTACCAGCTTAGACTACCCAGTAATCTCTAACTGTTTCACCCTTATGCTTCATTTATGGTACAACGCTAAGCAGACATCCAACTACATAGCTATAAATAAATGTTATAAATTTACTCAGTGCACTAAATATGTTTGTAATGTTATATAATATCCACTGTATGTTATACACCTATTGAGATAATAAAAGAATAAAATATATCTTCGTCTTCTGTTTTATATTGATCGTTTTTTTATTGATGTTGTTTAATCTACTAACCTATCACTATCGAGCAAGTACATAAAGAACGCCAAAGTCAGCACAAAGCAGACATAAACAGGTCACTTCCGGGGTCACCGGGACTAGAGGTCAACATCCCGACACGAGCAGTCATGGTTAACTCCCCTTGTCTCTCGTGTACATTAGGCGCTAAAGGCGCCTCTTATATGTATCTTTGTTAATTCGCGCCTAAATGCTAACCAGTGGACCCTTGTATACTACTGTCCGGGTCTCTTAAATGATGATTCTTCTGTGTTCGCTAAACTGCTGTATGATGTGCGCACTTCAATGGGTCTTATTTGGGTGCATTTACGTCACGTTGTGGCTACAACAGGTGAGTGGATATTGTGGGACACCATTGAATAAACAGAGCTGTGTGAGCAGTGCGAGTCTCTTTAAACATCTGAGAGAGCAGTGTGTGACTCCTGTCTAATAAACAGCTGAGAGAGCAGTGTGTGACTCCTGTCTAATAAACAGCTGAGAGAGCAGTGTGTGACTACTGTCAAATAAACAGCTGAGAGAGCAGTGTGAGACTCCTGTCAAATAAACAGCTGAGAGAGCAGTGTGTGACTCCTGTCTAATAAACAGCTGAGAGAGCAGTGTGAGACTCCTGTCTAATAAACAGCTGAGAGAGCAGTGTGTGACTCCTGTCAAATAAACAGCTGTGATAACAGTGTGAGACTCCAAATAAACAGCTGTGAGAACAGTGTGAGATCCTATCAAATAAACAGCTGTGAGAACAGTGTGAGATCCTATCAAATAAACAGCTGTGAGAACAGTGTGAGACTCCTGTCAAATAAACAGCTGTGAGAACAGTGTGAGATCCTATTAAATAAACAGCAGAATTAAGAAAGTAAACATCTTGACAGTATTGACCCCATGTCATGAGAGTGCAGGGGTTTCCATATGACTGTAGCATAATGTTCAAGTGAACGCACGTGAAATATATATATATATATATATATTATATATATATATATATATATATATATATATATATATATATATATATATATATATATATATATCATAATCCCCTTCCCCCCATTTTTTTCATGTCGCCATACAAATAATAACAAAGAAACATTATGGGGACGCCCATGGAGACATCTGTGGCAGGTACATGGGTGCTATTTTCCGACCAACATTCGCTCACGGAGGAACTGAAAGTAGTACAGTAAAGAGCCCCCGACACGCCAAGTGGCGTATAGAGAATATGGTATTATTGACCATAAATTTTACAGACCTTCAGCACATGATTTTTGGGGTAATGTGGGCGGTATTACGCCCCTGCCGTTTTACTTTCCCATAAAAAAATCCGGTACCCTATTAAGGCTGGGTGAACCCGGAAGCCGTCGATTGGGATCAAACGGAACCCTACAAATAAACTACGTGTTTTTTCATTACATGTTCTCTTTCTTAGGTGTACTAGTTTTAGTTACATTTCAACTTATAATTATTTCCATGTTTGTGTCTCTTCGTTTTTGTTGTGCCGTTTTCTGAGGAAGGGCGCATATAGGCCCAAATGTTAATAGTTTGTTTTGTCCTCGTATGTAAAGTTGTAACCACACACCGTCTTCAACTAATTCCCTACATATCAGCGTTACCGCAGCTTTGTATCTTTGTGCATGTCCCCAGCGCACATGATGATTGTTAACAGACTAGACTCAAATTCGAACCGAAGTGGGCAAGATGAATTCATTCCTTGAGTCCACTATTTCCTTCTTCAAAACCACCCCCCTTCCCCTGCCCCACCCACCCTACCAACCCTTTCCAATCCTACAAAATAAATAAAAGTACCTAAAGCCGGCAGATTCCTGAAGTTGTCCATTCCCACCTAAGATATGAGACTCGAGAACAGACTGAGGGACTAATTTGGTTACGTTACAAGCCATTGTTTGAACATTCTTACTATCAAAGCAACAAAAGCAAAAAGACTGAATCAATTGTCCCAATAAAGCCTCCCCTAGAAGCATAATTAATGTCAATGGGAACAGTATTAAAACAGGTCAATTCTTCTTCAACAATCAGCTATTGATGTGGTTAGATATTTAGGCCAGAGTGGGTCACCCACAGGACGGTTCGTTTAAGTCTTCACCTGTTCCCCAATAACGTGTCATGCAGGAGAGAGACCTCGGTAACCTAGTTAGGAAAACCAACCCAATAACGTGTCATGCACGAGAGACCTGGGTAGCCGAGTTGGGAAAAACCCAATGATCATGTTCTTTTACAATTTTCTATTCACAGTGCATCGTATCAATTATGTTTTTGACTGTTTTCCGTGCCACTACACTAAGCCATTTAGTATTTTCTCTCTTTGTCGTCCGCGATCTTTATTTCCCTGTATTTTGCCAGTTGTAACCAAGTATTCCAACTTTCCTCTTCTTATGATGTGCCCGAAAAATGTTGAATGTTCCTTTCTGATGTTCCTTAGGAGCTCCCTTTTTGTGTTGGCCTCTTTGAGAAGGTCCTCATTTGTCTTTTTAGTCCTCCAGGGAACTTTCAAGAAATTCCATCTCTGTGGTTTCTAATCAACTTTTCACTTGTTTGTCCATGATTCGTTTCCACAGGTCAGAATTGGCTCTATATAGCACAAATGAGCCCTCTTCCTCACTTCTATTGTCATAGATTTGTTGCATAAGACGTTTTTAATGTTCATGAAATGCTACTTTGGCTGAGCTATTCTGCTTGTTATTTCTGTGGTGCATCTCCCGTATGAGGTTATTATTATGCCGAAGTATTTGACGCGTTGTATTTGTTTCAGATTTGTTCTGTTTGTTTTTATGCTGCATGATGGTGATGATTGTTTCTTCGATATGACCATTACTACTGTTTTCTTACTATTCAGACTGAGACCTTTCTTGTTGCTTTTCTTTAACTATCATATCTGCGTATCATTTCTTGTAGTTCATTCTCTGTCTCTGCTATTAAGACTGTATCACCCGCTTATCTCAAATTGTTCACGTTGTGACCGTTGACTTCAATTACTTTGTCTACTCATCATCATCATTGAGTGCCGTCTCCGCAACGAAGGTTGGCTACCATGGAGCGCCATTCTGCTCTATCTCTTGCTTTGATGGTGCAGGTTGTCATCGGTTGATTTGTCAATCTTTTGATGTTACTCGTCCATGTTAATCTTGGTCTGCCTCTGCCTCTTTTACCTTGTATTTTCCCCTCCAGGATCACTTTCAGTAGGCTGTTGTGTCTTTTAACATGGCCTAAGAATCGCATTTGTCTTGTTCTAATTGTGTTCAGAAGTTCTCTTTTCATTTTTAGTTGTTTTAAGACTTCGTCGTTTGTTTTCTTTTCCTTCCATCCAATTCTACCTATTCTTCTATATATCCACATTTGTGCTGTTCTGAAACAGCTATGCCATGCTACCCTAGAATTGCCTTTAATGGGATTACTGTGACCACAAACCACTCTCCATGTGTGTGCCACATATTTACACCCCAGAAAGAAATACTGAATATAACAACATCATGTGCCTTCTGTGATATTAATGACCACAGACCAGGAGCCTCCAGTATGATTGATACAACTGTTGCACCAAGCACTTCATCAGCAGAGCCATATCTATGGAATGTTAATCTGACATTGTTCTTGAATGATGCCCAAGTTAATGAGACATCAGAATCGTGTGGCAGCAGCTACAAGAAGGGAGCGGAGAACATCAAGTTCTGCTGCTATAAAGGAGACTTGCCTTGCTATCCCAGAATTGCCTTAACTGGAATCACTGTAGTTGAAAACTTCTCCTCTTGTGTTAACTACACATTCACATCTAAGAGTGAATCAGTGAAGGTCACAAAATCATATTCTCTCTGTGGTTTTACTAACTACAGGTCATGTGGCTTCTGTTGGATTGGAAATGACAAATTATCACCACTGTGTGTCTATATGTTTGGAATTGGAGTCATCAATGACGGCCTAACATCATCAAGTGCTATGACGATCATCATTTTCGGGAGGACGTGAACTCCCATGGTATATGGTGGATAGGCGGCAGGAACCATTGAAGGCTATGTCTGAAAAGTGTTCCTTCTTGCAGTTTCCTCATATTCCAAGTCCGGCTTGTTGCAGGAGCTACTGAGTTAAGTGCTCTGTGCACACCGTGAGCTGTGTGTCTCATCCGTTTTGATCCTGCTTCGATATCCCGCTTGTTTACGATGAATAATGATATCGTATGACAGGGAACAGTTGGTTGTGTTCACTTTCTGCGCGGTTTCGCCTTATGTCTTTTGGCGTGTGCTGAGACTGCTACGATGGGAACTACAGTTACCTTTCTTTGTTTGGGAGATGAGTTGGTAATTCGGATGATTCCACTGGCACGGGCGGTTGAGCAATTATGGATTTTAATTCGTTTGCTGTGATGCCGAGGCCTTCCATAACCAATAACCAATCCACATTTCAAAGGCTTCAATTCTCTGTTCTGTTTTCTTGTCTAATGTCCATGTTTCAGCACCATATAGGAATATTGAGAAGATGTAACATTTTGCTATTCTTAGTTTTAGCTCTGGTGATATTTGTTTTGATGTTAGTATGTCCTTCATGACATTAAAATTACTTTTTGCCATTCCTATTCTTTTGTTTATTTCAGTTGTACATTTTCCATCACTGGTTATAGTATGTCCAAGGTAGTTATAGTTCTGAACTGTCTCAAGGTCTATTCCTTCAATTTTGATATCCACTTGTGGGTTTTGAGTATTTTCTTTGTTTATGATCATAGTTTTAGTCTTTTTGATATTCATATCTAGTCCATATTTGTTGCTTGTCGTGTTTATTTCATTAAGTAATTGTTGTAGGTCTTTAGGATTTTCTGCTAGTAGTACAGTATCGTCAGCATATCTTAGGTTATTGATTATCTTTCCATTAATTTGTAGGCCCGGCATCTCTATGATGTTTTTAAAGATTTGCTCAGTGTATAGATTGAACAAGCTTGGTGATAGGATGCATCCTTGTCTTACTCCTCTTTTTATATCAATGGGTGTAGAGAACTCTTTGTTATATTTTATTATTGCTGTTTGCTCCCAGTATAGATTGCATATTAGTCGTATATCCATGTCATCTAGATGTATCTCTTTTAGGCATTCTATAAGTTGTTTGTGGTGTACTCTATCAAAAGCTTTGGTGTAGTCTATGAAGCAGGCATATATTGGTTTGTTTACTTCTGTGTATTTTTCTATTAATGTTCTCATGCAGAATATGGCTTCTTTTGTCCCGCTATTTTTCCTAAATCCAAATTGCTGCTCATCTAATTCAGTATTGATTTTATTCTGAATCCTTCCTTGTATAACTTTTAGCAAGATTTTTGTAATATGGCTCATTAGGCTTATTGTTCTAAAGTCACTGCATTCAACTGCACAATTCTTTTTAGGCAATGCAATGAAAGTTGATGTTTGTAGTTCATTTGGTATGTATCCTGTGTGGTATATGTCGTTGCATATGTCTGTAATCACTTCAATGCCATAATCTTCAAGTGCCTGTATCATCTCTATCTGTATGCTTTCAGGTCCTGCTGCTTTTCCCCTTTTCATTGTTTTTATAGCTTTTTCCACCTCAGATTTTAAGATTTTATAGCCTGATGTACATTTTATAACTGGTTTCTTGTCCCTTTGATCATGAAATAGTTCTGTTATATATTCCTGCCATCTATCTATGATATCCTTATTGTCTGTTAGCATTTTTCCTTTTTTGTCTGCAATGCATCCACCTTCTGTGGCTTTTTTTATTTTTATTAGTCATTCTCTTTATTTCTGTGTGCATTCCTCTTAGGTCTTGTTTGCTTTCCATAGTTTCTATTTCTCTACATTTTTGGCTGAGCCAGTCTTCTTTTGCCTTTTTGCACATTTTGCGTATCTCATTATCTATTTTATTGTATTGGCCAGTGTTCTTCGCTTGTCTCCTTTCTTCCATTTTTTCTAAGATGGTGTTAGTTATCCATTTTTGTTTTTGTTCTTTTCTCTTTTGGGTAAGGTGTCGCAGGCTTTTTGTATGCTTTTCTTTATGCATTGCCATTTGGTTGTTACTTTTTCATCAAGATTTTCTCTTCTGTATTGTTCAATTCCTTCCTCTAGCAGCTTCTGGTATGTGTTCTTTACTTGTATTGTATAGGCATCTTTAATATCTTTTTGATTTAAAGCTGTTATGTCGAGTGGGTTTGTTGATGAATTCGATTTTTGCCTGTTTCTCTTTAGTTTGATTTTCATTTTAATCATTACAGGATTGTGATCAGAATTAATATCTGCTCCTGGGTAGGTTTTGGCTTTCTTTACGCTGTTACGGGACCTTTCTTTTATCATTATGTAATCTATTTGATTCCTCTTCCTATCTCCAGGGCTTTTCCATGTGTATAGTTTCCTTTTCTCTTGCTCAAAGTAGGTGTTACATATCATCAGCCTGTTTTCTTCACAGAATTGTATTAATCTTTCTCCTCTGTCATTTCGTTTTCCTAAACCATGATTTCCTATAATTGTCTTATATCTACCTTTTCCTACTTTAGCATTCATGTCACCCATTACAATCAAGATGTCTGAAGATTTCACTTGCTTCATAACTTTATTTAGGTCTTCATAGTATGCCTCTATTTGTTCATCTGTGTAGTCTTGAGTCTACTATTGATCTCATAATATGTTCGCTGTAAAGTGAAAACAAATCCGGCGACAGAACACAGCCTTGTCTGACTCCTTGTTTTATATATTCGCATTGTCCTGTTTGGTTGTTAATTCGTATAGCTGCTGTTTGTTGCCAGTATATGTTGTTTTTTTATGATTCTCGGTTCCTTGCCATCAATGTTTAATTTCTCCAGCATATTGATTATTTCTACATGCTTTACTTTGTCAAATGTTATAGCGTAGTCCATGTATAAATCTTTCTTTACCTCTAAAGCTCTTGCTATCAAAAGTTCTCAAGATGTATATTGCCTTATTAGTGCCTTTCCTTCCACAAATCCACATTGTTCCTCACTTATTGCTGGTTTTAATTGTGTTCCTTACACGTCTCATGATGATTCATAGTAAATGTTGGCCATATTGCTCATGAGACTAATATTGCGATGGTCTTTAAAATTAGAGGCGTATGATTTCTCTGGGATGGCTAAAAAACCTTTTAGTAGATCTTCAGGTATTTGTCCAGTGTTATATATGTCATTAAGTAGTTTTGTTATGACTTGTACTCCTAGCTCTCCTAATGCATTTATCTCTTCGATTGTTATATTGTCAGGACCTGGAGCTTTGTCTCTATTCATGTATTGAATTGCCCCTCCACTTCACTCTGTATTATTGATGCGCCTGTGTCTTTGTTAGAACTGTTTAGCTCTGGTTCATCATCATAGAGTTGACTGATATATTCTGTCCATCTTTCTGTTATCTTCGCCTGTCCCATTATTATATTTCCTTCCTTTGATCTCACACATCCTGAAACTTTGAATTGTTTTCTTTCCTTTAATACATTTAACTGAACGTACACAAATTAAGTATCCTTTTTTGTGTTGATTTCTTCACATTTCTGCTTTAACCATCCTTTCTTTGCTTCACTGCATTTGTTTTGGATTTCATTGTGCAATATATGGCCCTTTTCGTCTGGTCAGATGTTACAGGGGAGGCTATTGTGTATTTTGTTGTTGTTGAGGTTTTGTTTTTGTCGAGCAGTTTCTCTCGTGGCTAATTCTACCAATGTTTGACAAACACACACGGCCACAGAATGAACAAGTCAGGCCCACTCTCTTTTTTCTTATAAGTTTTGCCTTAGCACAGTCTCAAATGATGTTATACCATTCCTTATACATGCTCTCCATGATGTGCGATCACTTGCCAGATGTTCCCAGTCATTTTCACAGATGGAGAAGTCATTCAAAGATGATTTACAGATATGTTTATAAAAAGTAAAAGTAAAGTACCCCCCGTCACGCCAAGTGGCGTATAGGGAAATATGGTGTTAGTGACCCTATATTTTACAGGCCTTCAGCACATGATTTTTGGGGTAATGTGGTCGGTATTACGCCCGTGCTGCTTTACTTTCCCAGAAAAAATCCGGTACCCATTTAAGGCTGGGTGAACCCGGAGCCGTCGGTTGGGATCGAACCCTACCCCTTGTCCGTAGTAGTCCAGTTCACTAACCACTGAGCTATCGCGGCTCCCACTAATTTTTAGGGAATTAGTAAAACCCAGGTGTCCTCGCCAGGGTACGAACCCGGCTGTTGCCGTGGTAAGCCAACCGAGATATGTTTATATCATAGTTTAAGTCTGCCGATTTGTCTTTTGTTCCGAGTATGTGCAATAGCTAGTCAAAAACAATATTTTGGAGCGGGTTTTTTATCTTTACCCAACCTTCCCCCCCCACCCCGGCCCCTACATCGCACACACACCTTTATTTTCCCCAACTATTCGCGTCACTCCCTTCTCTCACACCACATATGTCCCCTTTTGTGATATCATTTTACATGTTGGATGTTCCTGGCCCGCCCCACTCATAACACGCCCACGACATGACGGAACATGATATTGGATCTAGCAACTAATGAGAACAGAGTTGGGCAGAGTTTTCATTCATGATTAATGTCTAAGAGAAATAGATAGCCACCAGTGAACACAAGCTTGGAAAACGAATTTATTTTGTGAACATTGTGGTTCTTACATCTAAGACACACCTTATATATATATATATATATATATATATATATACCTTGTAGTCTCATGGTTTGGTTAATAGTGCAACACTTTATCAACTGAAGATATTGCAAGTTAGGAATTTTTTTAAATGGTAAGTTGTTTTATTTGTCCGCTTCATCACAGCATTTCCTATAACTTTAAAACTGTTTGATCATTGGCCGACCATCTAGTCACTAGCCGACCATCGAGTCATTAGCCGACCATCTAGTCATTAGCCGACCATCGAGTCATTAGCCGACCATCTAGTCATTAGCCGACCATCTAGTCATTAGCCGACCATTGAGTCACTAGCCGACCATCGAGTCATTAGCCGACCATCTAGTCATTAGCCGACCATCTAGTCATTAGCCGACCATCTAGTCACTAGCCAACCATCTAGTCACTAGCCGACCATCTAGTCATTAGCCGACCATCGAGTCATCAGCCGACCATCGAGTCATTAGCCGACCATCTAGTCACTAGCCGACCATCTAGTCATTAGCCGACCATCTAGTCATTAGCCGACCATCTAGTCATTAGCCGGCCATCTAGTCATTAGCCGACCATCTAGTCATTAGTCGACCATCTAGTCATTAGCCGACCATCGAGTCATTAGCCAACCATCTAGTCATTAGTTGACCATCTAGTCATTAACCGACCATCGAGTCATTAGCTAGTCATTAGCCGACCATCGAGTCATTAGCCGACCATCGAGTCATTAGCCGACCATCTAGTCATTAACCGACCATCTAGTCATTAGCCGACCATCTAGTCATTAGCCGACCATCGAGTCATTAGCCGACCATCTAGTCATTAGCCGACCATCGAGTCATTAGCCGACCATCTAGTCATTAACCGGCCATCTAGTCATTAACCGACCATCGAGTCATTAACCGACCATCTAGTCATTAACCGACCATCTAGTCATTAACCGACCATCTAGTCATTAACCGACCATCTAGTCATTAACCGACCATCGAGTCATTAACCGACCATCGAGTCATTAGCCGACCATCGAGTCATTAGCCGACCATCTAGTCATTAGCCGACCATCTAGTCATTAACCGACCATCGAGTCATTAGCCGACCATCTAGTCATTAGTCGACCATCGAGTCATTAGCCGACCATCGAGTCATTAGTCGACCATCGAGTCATTAGCCGACTATCGAGTCATTAGCCGACCATCGAGTCTTTGGCCGACCATCGAGTCATTAGCCGACCATCGAGTCATTAGCCGACCATAGAGTCATTAGCCGACCATCGAGTCATTGGCCGACCATCGAGTCATTAGCCGACCATCGAGTCATTAGCCGACCATCGAGTCGTTAGCCGACCATCTAGTCATTAGCCGACCATCGAGTCATTAGCCGACCATCGAGTCATTGGCCGACCATCGAGTCATTAGCCGACCATCGAGTCATTAATCGACCATCGAGTCATTAGCCGACCATCGAGTCATTAGCCGACCATCGAGTCATTGGCCGACCATCGAGTCATTGGCCGACCATCGAGTCATTGGCCGACCATCGAATCATTGGCCGACCATCAAGTCATTGGCCGACCATCGAGTCATTGGCCGACCATCTAGTCATTAGCCGACCATCGAGTCATTAGCCGACCATCTAGTCATTAGCCGACCATAGAGTCATTAGTCGACCATCGAGTCATTAGCCGACCATCGCGTCATTTGCCGACCATCGAGTCATTAGTCGACCATCGAGTCATTAGCCGACCATCTAGTCATTAGACGACCATCGAGTCATTAGCCGACCATCTAGTCATTAGCCGACCATCTAGTCATTAGCCGACCATCTAGTCATTAGTCGACCATCGAGTCATTAGCCGACCATCTAGTCATTAGCCGATCATCTAGTCATTAGCCGACCATAGAGTCATTAGTCAACCATCGAGTCATTAGCCGACCATCTAGTCATTAGTCAACCATCTAGTCATTAGCCGACCACCAAGTCATTAGCCGACCACCGAGTCATTAGCCGAACATTGAGTCATTAGCCGACCACCAAGTCATTAGCCGACCATTGAGTCATTAGCCGACCACCAAGTCATTAGCCGACCATTGAGTCATTAGCCGACCACCGAGTCATTAGCCGACCATTGAGTCATTAGTCAACCATCGAGTCATTAGCCGACCATCGAGTCATTAGCCGACCATCGATTCATTAGCCGACCACCGAGTCATTAGCCGACCATTGAGTCATTAGTCAACCATCGAGTCATTAGCCGACCATCGAGTCATTAGTCAACCATCGAGTCATTAGCCGACCACCGAGTCATTAGTCAACCATCGAGTCATTAGCCGACCATCGAGTCATTAGTCAACCATCGAGTCATTAGCCGACCATCGAGTCATTAGTCAACCATCGAGTCATTAGCCGACCATCGAGTCATTAGTCAACCATCGAGTCATAACCGAAAGCCCCGTGGTCTAAAGATAAAATGTCGGTCTCTGGATCAAATGGTTGCAGGTTCAAACCCCGCCACTGGCGGTGGGAAGTTGGTCTCCTTGAATCTGTGCTTTCTTCGTGGCCTCCTCCCATCTGAGAGCAATGAGATGTTATCTGAAGAGATTATCTGAGAGCAATGAGATGTTATCTGAAGAGATTATCTGAGAGCAATGAGATGTTATCTGAAGAGATTATCTGAGAGCAATGAGATGTTATCTGAAGAGATTATCTGAGAGCAATGAGATGTTATCTGAAGAGATTATCTGAGAGCAATGAGATGTTATCTGAAGAGATTATCTGAGAGCAATGAGATGTTATCTGAAGAGATTATCTGAGAGCAATGAGATGTTATCTGAAGAGATTATCTGAGAGCAATGAGATGTTATCTGAAGAGATTATCTGAGAGCAATGAGATGTTATCTGAAGAGATTATCTGAGAGCAATGAGATGTTATCTGAAGAAATTATCTGAGAGCAATGAGATGTTATCTGAAGAGATTATCTGAGAGCAATGAGATGTTATCTGAAGAGATTATCTGAGAGCAATGAGATGTTATCTGAAGAGATTATCTGAGAGCAATGAGATGTTATCTGAAGAGATTATCTGAGAGCAATGAGATGTTATCTGAAGAGATTATCTGAGAGCAATGAGATGTTATCTGAAGAGATTATCTGAGAGCAATGAGATGTTATCTGAAGAGATTATCTGAGAGCAATGAGATGTTATCTGAAGAGATTATCTGAGAGCAATGAGATGTTATCTGAAGAGATTATCTGAGAGCAATGAGATGTTATCTGAAGAGATTATCTGAGAGCAATGAGATGTTATCTGAAGAGATTATCTGAGAGCAATGAGATGTTATCTGAAGAGATTATCTGAGAGCAATGAGATGTTATCTGAAGAGATTATCTGAGAGCAATGAGATGTTATCTGAAGAGATTATCTGAGAGCAATGAGATGTTATCTGAAGAGATTATCTGAGGGCAATGAGATGTTATCTGAAGAGATTATCTGAGAGCAATGAGATGTTATCTGAAGAGATTATCTGAGAGCAATGAGATGTTATCTGAAGAGATTATCTGAGAGCAATGAGATGTTATCTGAAGAGATTATCTGAGGGCAATGAGATGTTATCTGAAGAGATTATCTGAGAGCAATGAGATGTTATCTGAAGAGATTATCTGAGAGCAATGAGATGTTATCTGAAGAGATTATCTGAGAGCAATGAGATGTTATCTGAAGAGATTATCTGAGAGCAATGAGATGTTATCTGAAGAGATTATCTGAGAGCAATGAGATGTTATCTGAAGAGATTATCTGAGAGCAATGAGATGTTATCTGAAGAGATTATCTGAGAGCAATGAGATGTTATCTGAAGAGATTATCTGAGAGCAATGAGATGTTATCTGAAGAGATTATCTGAGAGCAATGAGATGTTATCTGAAGAGATTATCTGAGAGCAATGAGATGTTATCTGAAGAGATTATCTGAGAGCAATGAGATGTTATCTGAAGAGATTATCTGAGAGCAATGAGATGTTATCTGAAGAGATTATCTGAGAGCAATGAGATGTTATCTGAAGAGATTATCTGAGAGTAATGAGATTTATGTATTTTAATTTGCAGTGATGGTTATGGGGCCTTCCATAACCAAAGAACCAATGAGATTTTTAAAAGCTGACAAATCTGTCGATGTCAAAGACGGATGTGTCGGGCCACAGATATTTCGACTTTCAGTCAACGATAATGACATATAGGACACAACGACTTCACAGCCACTTCAGTGAAGAAACACTGAGAAGTGTCCTGAACGAGGCTGCTAGCACGGGCCAGGTGTCTCGCTGATCAAGTTAACAACTGTCTTGTGAGCGTGAATCGTTGGCTTCTGAAGCAGCCGGGACATGTTTTATAGGCAGGCGCGCGCGCGCGTGTGTGTGTGTGTGTGTGTTATGAGTGTGTATGTGTGTGTGTCTGTGCGTGCGTGCGGGTGTATGTGCATGTGTGTATGTGTGTGTGCGTGTGTGCGTGTGTCGGTTTTAGTCGGAGAGCACCTGACATTATCACAGGCTTACATTGGAGGGGACTGAACATTGACATGAGTGCTCCTATACCAAAAACTGTAGAAATTCTTATCTTAAAACAAAAATATCCCTACAAACAAATGATTGATCATTGGTTGACCTGGAAGATCCATGGTACATGATTTCCTATGTTATTTATGGTGGCCGACCTACTTGGATGACTTCATGGTAATCTGTTGGCATAAATTGGCCCTGAATTTTCATGATTTCGTAAACGTTCCTTTTCCTTGCATTAGCGATCTCCTCAAATACCTCATTCTTCATGAACTGATGGTCTGTTCGTACTACTTTAAGGGTCCCGAAATATATATTGTATGAGTCATCGAAAACTGGAATTGTCGCCAATTACCGCTCCTGTCGTGGTCGTTGACAACAAATATAAGTAGACCAGGGCTGAAGTGCTCCGGTACGTGATGACTTTCTCATTTTATGGAATGGATGATATAGATCCTCTAATTTTGTATCTTGTAAAAAGCACTGATGATGACCAAACACGGGTCAAAATCTTATAAGCATTTTTGTGTGAGAAAACAGTTTGAAATCATGAATCGAATCAATGCACCGAAGATAAACCGTAAACATGAGGAAAGCAATATCCCTCTATTTATGTTCCCCTAGCTACAAGATATACTTGTATATCTGCCTAAAAGATATACATCTAGATGACTCAGACATACGACTAATATGTAATTTATATTGGGAGCAAACAGCAATAATAAGATATAACAAAGAGAATACGCCTATCAAGTAATTGTTGTGGATCTTTAGGATTTTCTGCTAGTAGAATAGTATCATCAGCATATCTTAGGTTATTGATTATCTTTCCATTAATGTTTAGGCCTGGCATCTCTCTGGTGTTTTTACAGATTTGCTCAGTGTATAGATTGAACAAGCTTGATGATAGGATGCATCTTTGTCTTCATCATCAACATTATTGAGTGCCGTTTCCGCATCGAGGGTTGGCTATCATCGAGCGCCATTCCACTCTGTCTCTTGCTTTGATTGTGCAGATTGTCATAGGTTGACTTGTCCATCTTTTGATGTTACTCGTCCATGTTAGTCTCGGTATGCCTCTGCCTTTTTTACCTTGTATTTTCCCTTTCAATATTACTTTTATTAAGATGTGTCTTTTAACATGCCCCAAAATTCCATTTGTCTTGCTCTAACTGTGTTTGGTAGTTCTCTTTTCATTTTTAGTTGTTTTAAAATTTTGTCGTTTGTTTTTTTTTTTCTTTCCACCCAATTCTACCTATTCTTCTATAAATCCACATTTCAAAGGCTTCAATTTTCTGTTCTGTTTTCTGGTCTAATGTCCAGAATGGTTTATATCTTTTAGGCAGTCCATAAGTTAATTATGGTGTATTCTATCAAATCTATTGGGCTTTCGAGCCGTAGCCGGCCCATAGGGCGTAGACCAAGATACTCATTCTCTTATCTGAATTTTTGTTCTAGCAGTTTACAATTCTTTTAAAGATATTTTATAAAATCTCGTCATTTGTCTCTGTTCTGTGCAAGCAGCTCTATCTCATTGAGGGAGCCGATGCCTGCTGCTCTTGCTTCTCTCATCAATGTTCTTCTCCGTGTCTCTCTGGGTCTTCCTCTTTTTCTCTTACCTGTTGTTTCCCACATGAGGGCTTGCTTTGCTATTCGGTTATTATCTCTTCTCATCACATGTCCAACGTATGACCATCGTCTTTCCTTTATCACTGAAGATATTAGTGGTTGATTGGCGATTTCTCTAATTTCCTCGTTTGTTTTCAATTCGTTCCACGCTATACCAAGTATTTTCCTTAGACATTTATTTTCGAATGCGTTCAACTTTGTTGATACTTTCTATATCTCTTGTTGTTTTCCAGCTCTCACTCCTACGTAAGGGTTAATTCTATCAAATGCTTTGGTGTAATCTATGAAGCAGGCATATATTGGTTTGTTTACTTCTATGTACTTTGTCTTACTCTTTATGTTAGGGAAATAAACATGACAAGCATAAACTATGGATTAGACATGAATATCAAAAAGATTAAAACTATGATCATAAACAAAGATAATATTCAAAATCCACGAGTGGATATCAAAGTTGAAGGAATAGACACGGAGACAGTTCAGAGCTACAACTATCTTGGGCATACTATATTCAGTGATGGAAAATGTAAAACTTAAATAAACAAAAGAATAGAAATGGCAAAAACAATTTTAAAGCCTTGAAAAATATATTAACATCAAAACAAATAACACCAGGGCTAAAAATAAGAATAGCAAAATGTTATATCTTCTCAATATTCCTGTATGATGCAGAAACATGGACATCAGACCCAAAAAAAAACAGAACAGAAAATTGAAACCTTTGAAAAGTGAATTTATAGAAGAATAGGAATTGGATGGAAAGAAAATAAAACAAATGATGAACAACTAAAACAACTAAAAATAAAAAGAGAACTACTAAACACAATTCAAACAAGAACAATTGGATTCTTGAGGCATGTTAAAAGACATACCACCTATTGACAGCGATTTTGTAAGGGAAAATACAAGGTAAAAGAGGCAGACCAAGACTATTACGGACGAGTAACATCAAAAAAAGGAAAAGTCAGCCTATGACAACCTGCGCTATCAAAGCAAGAGACAATGGCACTCCATCGTAGCCAACCTTCAATGCGGAGACGGCACTTAATGTGGATGATGATCTACAAGATGTATTGGATATATATGGCAGATATGTTATAAACTATTTTATTTCTTAGAATAAAGCTTTTATATACACAGGTGGGTCAGATGTTCGACATAGGCGCAGGTCGGAGAAGACTTGTCATGAAAGGCAGTGCTTCGTTTATCTTGACAAGTAGATTGATGGTGGAGGTCACAGCAGTAAAGAAATCAACAAACCGTTCAACTGGAGACAGATTTATACCAAACGATGCCATTGTAGAATTGTAGTGACAATCACATTTACAAGATAGATCCATCGCTGTGAAACAGATTATTCCACTCTTGTGACGTACTCGTGCTGACATTTGAGAGCTGGAAATACATTCCAGGTTTAAACAAGGGGCTGTCTTTGATAATAGATGTCTTCAAAGTATCTGGAAATGCTTCATAGGATTGTTGCAGAAACAATCTCACCTAGCACTTAGGATTGTTGCAGAAACAATCTCACCTAGCACATAGGATTGTTGCAGAAACAATCTCACCTAAAACTTAGGATTGTTGCAGAAACAATCTCACCTAGCACTTAGGATTGTTGCAGAAACAATCTCACCTAGCACTTAGGATTGTTGCAGAAACAATCTCACCTAGCACTTATGATTGAAGCAGAAACAATCTCACCTAGCACTCATGATTGAAGCAGAAACAATCTCACCTAGCACTCATGATTGATGCAGAAACAATCTCACCTAGCACTCATGATTGAAGCAGAAACAATCTCACTTTGCACTCATGATTGATGCAGAAACAATCTCACCTAGCACTCATGATTGAAGCAGAAACAATCTCACCTAGCACTCATGATTGAAGCAGAAACAATCTCACTTAGCACTCATGATTGAAGCAGAAACAATCTCACCAAGCACTCATGATTGTTGCAGAAACAATCTCATCAAGTACTCAGGATTATTGCAGAAACAATCTCATCAAGTACTCAGGATTGTTGCAGAAACAATCTCATCAAGCACTTATGATTGATGCAGAAACAATCTCATCAAGTACTCAGGATTGTTGCAGAAACAATCTCATCAAGTACTCAGGATTGTTGCAGAAACAATCTCATCAAGTACTCAGGATTGTTGCAGAAACAATCTCACCGGGCACTTATGATTGAAGCAGAAACAATCTCACTGAGCACTCATTATTGATGCAGAAACAATCTCACCGGGCACTCAGGATTGATGCAGAACCGATCTCACAGGGCACTCAGGATTGACCAGAAACAATCTCACCGGGCACTCAGGATTGATGCAGAAACAATCTCACCGGGCACTCAGGATTGACGCAGAAACAATCTCACCGGACACTCAGGATTGACACAGAAACAATCACACCGGCCACTCAGGATTGATGCAGAAACAATCTATCCAGGCACTCAGGATTGACGCAGAAACAATCTATCCAGGCACTCAGGATTGATGCAGAAACAATCTATCCAGGCACTCAGGATTGACGCAGAAACAATCTCACCGGGCACTCAGGATTGACGCAGAAACAATCTCACCGGGCACCCTGACTCAGAAATAATGACAAAAACTGCCATGACGTTAACACTGGAGAGAAAATGCACAAGATAGAGTCCAAATAATTTAAGGGGAAGAAGTATGAAGTAGACTTGGGTTAGCCTGTAAAATATTGTATAGGAATTTAATCGAGATAGATAGTAGTTGTTGCCTTGCTTTGGTGAACATGGTCTGCAGTTGGTACGTTTCGAGTGTCTTGGTAATGTCCTACATAACGGACATGTCTTGTGGGGCATTGACTGTCTTGTCCAAGAGACGGAGAGGAAGAAAATCTTGACAAGCATAACATCAACACGTCGCGTTTACCAAAACTATGTCCCCAATCAAGTGGATGAGAAAAAAATGGAGAAGAAAACACACATCATTATCTGAATCACAACGAGCTGTTGAGTAGAGCACCATACTTGAATCAATACAAGTTGTTGAGTGTAGAACCATACTTGAATCATTACGACATGTTGAGTAGAGCACCCTATCTGAATCCCTACGAGTTGTTGAGTAGAGCACCATACTTGAATCATTACAAGTTGTTGAGTATAGAACCATACTTGAATCATTACATGTTGTTGAGTAGAGCACCCTATCTGAAACACTACGAGTTGTTGAGTAGAGCATCATACTTGAATCAGTGCAAGTTGTTGAGTAGAGCACCCTATCTGAATCACTACGAGTTGTTAAGTAGAGCACCATACTTGAATCAGTACAAGTTGTTGAGTAGAGCACCATACTTGAATCAGTGCAAGTTGTTGAGTAGAATACCATACTTGAATCATTACGAGTTGTTGAGTAGAGCACCCTATCTGAATCACTACGAGTTGTTGAGTAGAGTACCATACTTGAATCATTACAAGTTGTTGAGTAGAGCACCCTACCTGAATCACTACGAGTTGTTGAGTAGAGTACCCTACTTGAATCATTACAAGTTGTTGAGTAGAGTACCATACTTGAATCACTACGAGTTGTTGAGTAGAGCACCCTATCTGAATCACTACGAGTTGTTGAGTAGAGTACCATACTTGAATCATTACAAGTTGTTGAGTAGAGTACCATACTTGAATCACTACGAGTTGTTGAGTAGAGTACCATACTTGAATCATTACAAGTTGTTGAGTAGAGCACCCTATCTGAATCACTACGAGTTGTTGAGTAGAGCACCCTATCTGAATCACTACGAGTTGTTGAGTAGAGCACCCTATCTGAATCACTACGAGTTGTTGAGTAGAGTACCATGCTTGAATCATTACAAGTTGTTGAGTAGAGCACCCTATCTGAATCACTACGAGTTGTTGAGTAGAGCACCCTATCTGAATCACTACGAGTTGTTGAGTAGAGCACCCTATCTGAATCACTACGAGTTGTTGAGTAGAGTACCATACTTGAATCACTACGAGTTGTTGAGTAGAGCACCCTACCTGAATCACTACGAGTTGTTGAGTAGAGCACCCTATCTGAATCACTACGAGTTGTTGAGTAGAGTACCATACTTGAATCATTACAAGTTGTTGAGTAGAGCACCCTATCTGAATCACTACGAGTTGTTGAGTAGAGTACCATACTTGAATCATTACAAGTTGTTGAGTAGAGTACCATACTTGAATCATTACAAGTTGTTGAGTAGAGCACCCTACCTGAATCATTACAAGTTGTTGAGTAGAGCACCCTATCTGAATCACTACGAGTTGTTGAGTAGAGTACCATACTTGAATCATTACAAGTTGTTGAGTAGAGCACCATACTTGAATCATTACAAGTTGTTGAGTAGAGTGCCATACTTGAATCATTACAAGTTGTTGAGTAGAGTACCCTACCTGAATCATTTCGACTTATTGAGTAGAGAACCACACCCCGAGTCCGCCCAGTTGGACAATTGAACCGAATAGCAAGTGAAGCTACCTTCGATAGTGGCCCCTCCCAAAACTGCAAGGCATCTTAGAAACTTCACATTCCACAAACAAGATAACATTGCGTCGTATAAATCTAGTAGTAGGGTTGACTGTTTGGTGTCAGAACATAATACCTACCATAGACACACACAAATGACGCACGATGCAGCCGTAGATTGGGAAGGTCTCATACAGTTCGTCCAGGACATGTCAGCCTCTACCTTCCAGGCAGTACATTACAAGAAACTTGACTCCTAAAATAGGAAAAAATATCCAGGCTTTGTTATCGACTCAAGAGGGCAAATGTATTAAAGAAATATTCAAAGTTCCAACTTGTGAACGCCGAAAGCAACAATTAGTATTCGGTAACGTTGAAATCACGAGTCAAGCAAGGATGTGTTCTGTCACCGGATTTGTTCTCACTTTACACCGAAAATATAAAATCAACAGTAGACAAAAAAAAAAAAAGTAAAAAGGAATAGAAGTCAACGGTCACAACGTAAACAATTTGCGGTATGCTGACACAGTCTTAATAGCAGAGACGGAGGATGAATTACATATTAGTGAAAGAAAGCAATCTTTAAAAAACATCACAAAGATGCCAGGCTTAAAAATTAATGGAAAGATAATCAATAACCTAAGATATGCTGACGATACTGTAGTACTAGCAGAAAATCCTAAACATCTACAACAATTACTTAATGAAATAAGCATGACAAGCAAATAATATGGACTATATATGAATATTAAAAAGACTAAAACTATGATCATAAACAAAGAAAATACTCAAAACCCACAAGTGGATATCAAAATTGAAGGAATAGACCTTGAGACAGTTCAGAACTACAACTATCTTGGACATACTATAACCAGTGATGGAAAATGTACAACTGAAATAAACAAAAGAATAGGAATGGCAAAAAGTAATTTTAATATTATGAAGAACATACTAACATCAAAACAAAAAACACCAGGGCTAAAACTAAGAATAGCAAAATGTTATGTCTTCTCAATATTCCTATATGATGCAGAAACATGGACATTAGAGAAGAAAACAGAACAGAGAAATGAAGCCTTTGAAATGTGGATATATAGAAGAATAGGCAGAATTGGATGGAAAGAAAAGAAAACAAACGATGAAGTCTTAAAACAAATAAAAATGAAGAGAGAACTACTAAACACAATTTAAACAAGACAAATGCAATTTTTGGGCCATGTTAAAAAACACAACAGCCTACTAAAAGTAACCTTGGAGGGTAAAATACAAGGTAAAAAAGGCAGAGGCAGACCAAGACTAACAAGGAGTAACATCAATAGATGGACAAATCAGACTATGACAACCTACACCATCAAACCAAGAGACAGAGCAGAATGGCGCTCCATGGTAGCGGAGATGGCACTCGATGCTAACTTTCATTGCAGAGGAAGAGTTGTTAACTTTTGTAGCAGAGGAAGAGTTGTTAACTTTTGTAGCAGAGGAAGAGTTGTTAACTTTTGTAGCAGAGGAAGAGTTGCTGACTTTCATAGCAGAGGAAAAGTTGCTAACTTTCATAGCAGAGGGATAGTTGCTAACTTTCATAGCAGAGGAAGAGTTGCTAACTTTCATAGCAGAGGAAGAGTTGCTAACTTTCATAGCAGAGGAAGAGTTGCTAACTTTCATAGCAGAGGAAGAGTTGCTAACTTTCATAGCAGAGGAAGAGTTTTTAACTTTCATAGCAGAGGAAGAGTTGTTAACTTTCATAGCAGAGGAAGAGTTGTTAACTTTCATAGCAGAGGAAGAGTTGCTAACTTTCATACCAGAGGAAGAGTTGCTAACTTTCATAGCAGAGGAAGAGTTGCTAACTTTCATAGCAGAGGAAGAGTTTTTAACTTTCATAGCAGAGGAAGAGTTGTTAACTTTCATAGCAGAGGAAGAGTTGTTAACTTTCATAGCAGAGGAAGAGTTGCTAACTTTCATAGCAGAGGAAGAGTTGTTAACTTTCATAGCAGAGGAAGAGTTGCTAACTTTCATAGCAGAGGAAGAGTTGCTGACTTTTGTAGCAGAGGAAGAGTTGCTAACTTTCATAGCAGAGGACGAGTTGCTAACTTTCAAAGCAGAGGAAGAGTTGCTATCTTCATAGCAGAGGAAGAGTTGCTGACTTTTGTTTCAGAGGAAGAGTTGCTGAATTTTGTTTCAGAGGAAGAGTTGCTGACTTTTGTAGCAGAGGAAGAGTTGCTGACTTTTGTTTCAGAGGAAGAGTTGCTGACTTTTGTAGCAGAGGAAGAGTTGTTAACTTTTGTTTCAGAGGAAGAGTTGCTAACTTTCATAGCAGAGGAAGAGTTGCTAACTTTCATAGCAGAGGAAGAGTTGCTAACTTTCATAGCAGAGGAAGAGTTGCTAACTTTCATAGCAGAGGAAGAGTTGCTAACTTTTGTAGCAGACGAAGAGTTGTTAAATTTTGTAGCAGAGGAAGAGTTGCTAACTTTTGTAGCAGACGAAGAGTTGTTAACTTTTGTAGCAGAGGAAGAGTTGCTGACTTTTGTAGCAGAGGTAGAGTTGCTAACTTTCATAGCATAGGAGGAGTTGTTAACTTTTGTAGCAGTGGAAGAGTTGCTGACTTTTGTAGCAGAGGAAGAGTTGTTAACTTTCATAGCAGAGGAAGAGTTGCTAACTTTCATAGCAGAGGAAGAGTTGCTAACTTTCATAGCAGAGGAAGAGTTGCTAACTTTCATAGCAGAGGAATAGTTGCTGACTTTTGTTTCAGAGGAAGAGTTGCTGAATTTTGTAGCAGAGGAATAGTTGTTGACTTTTGTAGCAGAGGAATAGTTGCTGACTTTTGTAGCAGAGGAATAGTTGCTGACTTTTGTAGCAGAGGAATAGTTGCTGACTTTTGTAGCAGAGGAATAGTTGCTGACTTTTGTAGCAGAGGAATAGTTGCTGACTTTTGTAGCAGAGGAAGAGTTGCTGACTTTTGTAGCAGAGGAAGAGTTGCTGACTTTTGTTTCAGAGGAAGAGTTGCTGACTTTTGTAGCAGAGGAATAGTTGCTGACTTTTGTAGCAGAGGAAGAGTTGCTGACTTTTGTAGCAGAGGAATAGTTGCTGACTTTTGTAGCAGAGGAATAGTTGCTGACTTTTGTAGCAGAGGAATAGTTGCTGACTTTCATAGCAGAGGAATAGTTGCTGACTTTTGTAGCAGAGGAATAGTTGCTGACTTTTGTAGCAGAGGAAGAGTTGCTGACTTTTGTAGCAGAGGAAGCGTTGCTGACTTTTGTAGCAGAGGAAGAGTTGCTAACTTTTGTAGCAGAGGAAGAGTTGTTAACTTTCATAGCAGAGGAAGAGTTGCTGACTTTTGTAGCAGAGGAAGAGTTGCTGACTTTTGTAGCAGAGGAAGAGTTGCTGACTTTTGTAGCAGAGGAAGAGTTGCTGACTTTTGTAGCAGAGGAAGAGTTGCTAACTTTTGTAGCAGTGGAAGAGTTGTTAACTTTTGTAGCAGAGGAAGAGTTGCTAAGAGTTGTTAACTTTTGTAGCAGAGGAAGAGTTGCTGACTTTTGTAGCAGAGGAAGAGTTGCTGAACTTTTGTAGCAGAGGAAGAGTTGCTGACTTTTGTAGCAGAGGAAGAGTTGTTAACTTTTGTAGCAGAGGAAGAGTTGTTAACTTTTGTAGCAGAGGAAGAGTTGCTGACTTTTGTAGCAGAGGAAGAGTTGCTGACTTTTGTAGCAGAGGAAGAGTTGTTGACTTTTGTAGCAGAGAAAGAGTTGCTGACTTTTGTAGCAGAGGAAGAGTTGTTAACTTTTGTAGCAGAGGAAGAGTTGTTAACTTTTGTATCAGAGGAAGAGTTGTTAACTTTTGTAGCAGTGGAAGAGTTGTTAACTTTTGTAGCAGAGGAAGAGTTGCTGACTTTTGTAGCAGAGGAAGAGTTGCTGACTTTTGTAGCAGAGGAAGAGTTGTTAACTTTTGTAGCAGAGGAAGAGTTGCTGACTTTTGTAGCAGAGGAAGAGTTGCTGACTTTTGTAGCAGAGGAAGAGTTGTTAACTTTTGTAGCAGAGGAAGAGTTGCTGACTTTTGTAGCAGAGGAAGAGTTGCTGACTTTTGTAGCAGAGGAAGAGTTGCTGACTTTTGTAGCAGAGGAAGAGTTGCTGACTTTTGTAGCAGAGGAAGAGTTGCTGACTTTTGTAGCAGAGGAAGAGTTGTTAACTTTTGTAGCAGAGGAAGAGTTGCTGACTTTTGTAGCAGAGGAAGAGTTGCTAACTTTCATAGCAGAGGAAGAGTTGCTAACTTTTGTTTCAGAGGAAGAGTTGCTAACTTTTGTAGCAGAGGAAGAGTTGCTAACTTTTGTAGCAGAGGAAGAGTTGCTGACTTTTGTAGCAGAGGAAGAGTTGCTGACTTTTGTAGCAGAGAAGAGTTGCTGACTTTTGTAGCAGAGGAAGAGTTGTTAACTTTGTTTCAGAGGAAGAGTTGCTAACTTTTGTAGCAGAGGAAGAGTTGCTAACTTTCATAGCAGAGGAAGAGTTGCTAACTTTCATAGCAGAGGAAGAGTTGCTAACTTTCATAGCAGAGGAAGAGTTGCTAACTTTCATAGCAGAGGAAGAGTTGTTAACTTTTGTTTCAGAGGAAGAGTTGCTGAACTTTTGTAGCAGAGGAATAGTTGTTGACTTTTGTAGCAGAGGAATAGTTGCTGACTTTTGTAGCAGAGGAAGAGTTGCTGACTTTTGTAGCAGAGGAATAGTTGCTGACTTTTGTAGCAGAGGAATAGTTGCTGACTTTTGTAGCAGAGGAATAGTTGCTGACTTTTGTAGCAGAGGAAGAGTTGCTGACTTTTGTAGCAGAAGAAGAGTTGCTGACTTTTGTAGCAGAGGAAGAGTTGCTGACTTTTGTAGCAGAGGAATAGTTGCTGACTTTTGTAGCAGAGGAATAGTTACTGACTTTTGTAGTAGAGGAATAGTTGCTGACTTTTGTAGCAGAGGAAGAGTTGCTGACTTTTGTAGCAGAGGAATAGTTGCTGACTTTTGTAGTAGAGGAAGAGTTGCTGACTTTTGTAGCAGAGGAAGAGTTGCTGACTTTTGTAGCAGAGGAATAGTTACTGACTTTTGTAGTAGAGGAAGAGTTGCTGACTTTTGTAGCAGAGGAAGAGTTGCTGACTTTTGTAGCAGAGGAATAGTTGCTGACTTTTGTAGCAGAGGAATAGTTGCTGACTTTTGTAGCAGAGGAATAGTTACTGACTTTTGTAGTAGAGGAAGAGTTGCTGACTTTTGTAGCAGAGGAAGAGTTGCTGACTTTTGTAGCAGAGGAAGAGTTGCTAACTTTTGTAGCATTGGAAGAGTTGTTAACTTTTGTAGCAGAGGAAGAGTTATTAACTTTTGTAGCAGAGGAAGAGTTGCTGACTTTTGTAGCAGAGGAAGAGTTGCTAACTTTCATAGCAGAGGAAGAGTTGTTAACTTTTGTAGCAGTGGAAGAGTTGCTGACTTTTGTAGCAGAGGAAGAGTTGCTAACTTTCATAGCAGAGGAAGAGTTGTTAACTTTTGTAGCAGAGAAAGAGTTGTTAACTTTTGTAGCAGAGGAAGAGTTGCTGACGTTTGTAGCAGAGGAAGAGTTGCTGACTTTTGTAGCAGAGGAAGAGTTGCTGACTTTTGTAGCAGAGGAAGAGTTGCTAACTTTCATAGCAGAGGAAGAGTTGTTAACTTTTGTAGCAGTGGAAGAGTTGCTGACTTTTGTAGCAGAGGAAGAGTTGCTAACTTTCATAGCAGAGGAAGAGTTGTTAACTTTTGTAGCAGAGAAAGAGTTGCTGACTTTTGTAGCAGAGGAAGAGTTGTTAACTTTTGTAGCAGAGGAATAGTTGTTAACTTTTGTATCAGAGGAAGAAGAGTTGTTAACTTTTGTAGCAGTAGAAGAGTTGTTAACTTTTGTAGCAGAGGAAGAGTTGCTGACTTTTGTAGCAGAGGAAGAGTTGCTGACTTTTGTAGCAGAGGAAGAGTTGTTGACTTTTGTAGCAGAGGAAGAGTTGCTGACTTTTGTAGCAGAGGAAGAGTTGCTGACTTTTGTAGCAGAGGAAGAGTTGTTAACTTTTGTAGCAGATGAAGAGTTGTTAACTTTTGTATCAGAGGAAGAGTTGTTAACTTTTGTAGCAGTGGAAGAGTTGTTAACTTTTGTAGCAGAGGAAGAGTTGCTGACTTTTGTAGCAGAGGAAGAGTTGCTGACTTTTGTAGCAGAGGAAGAGTTGTTAACTTTTGTAGCAGAGGAAGAGTTGCTGACTTTTGTAGCAGAGGAAGAGTTGCTGACTTTTGTAGCAGAGGAAGAGTTGCTGACTTTTGTAGCAGAGGAAGAGTTGCTGACTTTTGTTTCAGAGGAAGAGTTGCTGACTTTTGTAGCAGAGGAAGAGTTGCTGACTTTTGTAGCAGAGGAAGAGTTGCTGACTTTTGTAGCAGAGGAAGAGTTGCTGACTTTTGTAGCAGAGGAAGAGTTGCTGACTTTTGTAGCAGAGGAACAGTTGCTGACTTTTGTAGCAGAGGAATAGTTGCTGACTTTTGTAGCAGAGGAAGAGTTGCTGACTTTTGTAGCAGAGGAAGAGTTGTTAACTGACCTCGTATGCACATATGACCAGAAGTAGGCACAAAATAACGATACTATTTCTAGGCAACAATTCTGGTCGAATCTACGGTCTTTACCCGGACGTATACTTGTCTTAGCTTTAACCCAGCACATTGATGTCGTCTTCGTGATGGTAGCAGTCTGAAATGGCTTGTAATTGGAACGTCCTCTTATATAGACTCGCGCACACGCTGCTTTTTGTCATGGCGTAATTTGGCAGGCAAGAAGAAGATCAGAAAGTATTAATAGGTGATAAAGATAGATCAGACTGTGAACTGTATTCCTTTCAATTGTCGGTATTTCAAAACGTCTGGTGTGGCTCACCATAGGCCGATGAGGTAATTTCTTATCGCTTATTGTCCGCGCCTGGAATATTCAAGGATTAAACAATCGCTATGCTGTTGACTTACGTGGGAGTCAGTAGTGGTCGATGTGTAGATTAGTCGCCTAATCGTCTGAACATCAGATTATTCTGAGATTGTTGATATGTCTCGGTTTCGTCAGAGCCAGCGTGATGTTCTTTCGGCAGACTCAGCAAAAGCCATCATTGTTCTTGTTCGCATTCCCCACATAATCCCTAGCCTCTCTAGTAAGTCGTAGAGGGATGAGGTCGTGAGTCCTCTGGCATTATTTTCCACAGCGAACACTCTAACCTGAAACCCCTGCTGTCTCATCTCGGTGGCAAGATCCTTGTATTTGGCTGATTTAATATGTGTGTTGTTCCTCTATCTTGGATTTGGATGGCACTGTGAGCTCTATTAAGATGACGTGTGTCATATCTGACGTATCAAGTGCAGTGTCCGGGAGCATTTTAGATCTTTTGATACACTCTGGGTACTTCCCTCAACCTGGAAGGTCAACAGCCATCTCCAAGATTCGCTATGTCCAGGATCGTTGAGTCGTTCCAGTTGTTTTCTTTGGGAGTGTGGCCTGTCCAGCTGTGAAGAGATAAGAGTTTGTTGTAGCTGATCAAACTTCTGTAATGTTAGTCCTCATTCGCACCACGTCCACGACGGCAGCCAACTCATGCAGCATTTTGTTGAGTCGTCACGTGTACCGCCCTTGGCCTAGTGCTCTCTTCAACTGAGGAAAGAACATGCTCCATTGTCTGTCTCCTCTTCAACTGAGGAAAGAACATGCTCCATTGTATGTCTTCTCTTTAACTGAGGAAAGAACATGCTCCATTGTCTGTCTTCAACTGAGGAAAGAATATGCTCCATTGTCTGTCTTCAACTGAGGAAAGAACATGCTCCATTGTCTGTCTTCAACTGAGGAAAGAACATGCTCCATTGTCTGTCTTCAACTGAGGAAAGAATATGCTCCATTGTCTGTCTTCAACTGAGGAAAGAATATGCTCCACTGTCTGTCTTCAACTGAGGAAAGAACATGCTCCATTTTCTGTCTTCAACTGAGGAAAGAATATGCTCCATTGTCTGTCTTCAACTGAGGAAAGAATATGCTCCATTGTCCGTCTTCAACTGAGGAAAGAACATGCTCCACTGTCTGTCTTCAACTGAGGAAAGAACATGCTCCATTGTCTGTCTTCAACTGAGGAAAGAATATGCTCCATTGTCTGTCTTCAACTGAGGAAAGAACATGCTCCATTGTCTGTCTTCAACTGAGGAAAGAACATGCTCCATTGTCTGTCTTCAACTGAGGAAAGAACATGCTCCACTGTCTGTCTTCAACTGAGGAAAGAACATGCTCCATTGTCTGTCTTCAACTGAGGAAAGAATATGCTCCATTGTCTGTCTTCAACTGAGGAAAGAATATGCTCCATTGTCCGTCTTCAACTGAGGAAAGAACATGCTCCACTGTCTGTCTTCAACTGAGGAAAGAACATGCTCCATTGTCTGTCTTCAACTGAGGAAAGAATATGCTCCATTGTCTGTCTTCAAATGAGGAAAGAACATGCTCCATTGTCTGTCTTCAACTGAGGAAAGAACATGCTCCATTGTCTGTCTTCAACTGAGGAAAGGACACACCAATTGGCATCAGAATTTCGCCACTTCTCAAGGTTGCAAGCTGATGGTAGAAGGTTGTACATATATCTGATTATGTATCTGAGCCGCAGCGGTGCCATATGGCATTCCATGTTAGTGTTCTCTGCAAGGACTCAAGGATATAGAATAGGACTATAATATAGGAATATAAGAAGAGGCCATATCAGTTTAGGTATCAACATGAACTGAAGGCACCAGATTTTGTACTTTCCTAAAAATCTGCTCCGATCAATGATCTGTAGCCTTTGGTCTGTCATCTCTCTTACTCTATGGATGACCTTCGTGTCCTTCAATGAGGCGTTATACACCCTGCCTAGACTCTTTATTGGCTCCTCGTGGACGGTTGGGGTCAATAATAAACAGCTTAAGAGAATGGTTTGATATGTAATCAACCGTCCACGAGGAGCCAATAAGGAGTCTATGACGCCTCATTGAAGGTCGTCCATAGAGTAAGAGAAATGGCAGACCAAGGGCTACAGATCATTGATCGGAGCAGATTTTTAGGAAAGTACAAAATCTGGTGCCTCCAATGTATGTTGATACCTAAACTGATATGGTCTATACTGATATACGAAATCAGCTCAAGTATGATGTAAGGGATAGAGAGCAATATTAACAAGTACATTATTTAGTAAGTTATTAGTAAGTTTTGTTTTGTAATGTTGTGACCAGACATGACCTTCCAACATTCAATGGCACAGTACATTGATGATGAACTTCTCATTGATAAACGTTAACATGACTGCACTTTCTTCCAACCTTCGTCAACTGCCTCTGGAACACTGCAACGTTTTCAAAGTCATCAGGCTTGCTGTCACTTGCTTTAAGATCATTCATTTTCTTCCTCATCTTTCTTCTCCTAGTATTTGTTGGCCTCCCTCTAGGACTCACTTCCAGGGGATTCTATCGAAGGGCCTAGTGTGTCATATACTCACATTTTAGTGTAGTTGTTGTAGTTAGTCGAAGGCCCCGGTATTACTGCCAACGAATTACAATCCATAATTGCTCAACCGTCCGTGCTAGTGGAATCATCCGAATTAACACCTCATCTCATTGAAGGATCCGAACAAAGAAAGGCAGTAACCGCACCGAAAATGAACGCAGCAAAACTGTCCGTCGTCATACGATATCATTATTCATCGTAAGCAATCGGAATATTGAAACGCGATCCGGATGAAAAACACAGCTCACGATGTGTACTGAGCACTAAACTCAGTAGCTCCGGCGCCTAGCTGGACTTGGAAAATGAGGAAACTACAACAAGGAACACTTTTCAAACAGAGCCTCAGCGGTTCCTGTCGCCTATCCGCCATATTGACCGGAAGTCCAGATTTCAATGTATTCAGGCCATCCACTTTGTCACATATCTTTTTTCCCATAAGTGTTTCTTCTTCTTCCTATACTCCAAATAAGTTAAAAAATCACTACCATAGTTACTAGCTTGATACAATACTGCCTATGTATCCTTCAATGAAAGTCGGTATTTCCCACTCTCAAACCAGTCTGATCTAGCGAGCTGAGAGAGGCAAGGCATTCTGGTAACTAAAAATGGCATCCTTGAAAACGATGTGCCGGGCTGAATGGGTCAGACATAAACAGCTTGCCGTAAGTCTGAACACAGTGTATCTGGGGCCAATAAATGTACTTTGATGAGCAGACGATAACGATTAGTAGTTGTCGGGCAAGGCTTGTAAGTAGAAGGCGGAGGAGAAGGATGTGACGGAGCAGGAGAAAGAGGGGGGGGGTATACAATGAGAAGGGGAAAGAGGATAAGGAACATGAGGTGAAGGAAAAGAAGAATGATGAGGAGGACGCGGAGGACTAGAAGAAATGGGAGAAGGATATATAGGAGAAGAAGCAACGATCTAGTGCATCCAAGTCACGGACTGTAGGTTGATATCCAGATTGATGCCATGCACAACATTACTGACTGGTCGGTTAATCCACAGTTTGTCCTCATCTATGATTGATGATAGCGACACCATCTGCCTGCCCTGCCACAAGATGACCGGTCCCATGGTTAGCTTCGGCTACTGTTTCCTCCTGGGAGGCGTTACTGTGGACATTATCTCCATCGCCAGCAATCAGTGGACGACTTTCCCTGGTGGGTCTAGATCCGGTCTGTGGAAGCTCTGCACCTCTGCCGGCTCGTGTACGCCTATACATAAAACTGGCAAGTATATCTTCTTCTATATTATTTCTAAACACGAGCATAATAGTAACTCATCCAGTAACATAACATACTCCCTCTTTGAGTTCTAGCAAAAGTTATCCTACAAAAATATACTACATCGTAAAGGTAAAGTTAAACGGGCGGGATGGGAGCTGCGGCAAGGCTGGTATAACAGACAGGACAAATAGAAACGATGAAAAAAGTAGTTTGATTACAGTTTGACTATAATTAATTAGCAAAGATGATAGCAGTAACACGGTATCCATGACATTTTTGCTTCCCCTTATTTGGGTTCCATTCTTCTTAAGAACAAGATGGTGTGTGCTTGTATGAACCGTAGACAATCTTGTAAACAATAATAAAGACAGTTCACTCAAAACAAAATATTGCTGAACAATCCGTACGATACTTTGGAGAATGAAAAAAGAGAAACGAAAAAATATTCAAAGATCTAAATATCGAAAATAACTGGCTTGTAAACATCTTACAGAGGAAATTAAAACACTATGTGTTTACCTCAAAATACACAGTTGGTTGGAAATAAGAGTAATGGAAGATACGGCTGCAGGAAGATGAGACAGGCGCACCCCAAGAAGGTGGTTTCAAGACATCAAAGAGGACTAACATGAGATGTTCCCACAAAGAAGTGGGAGATATGGCTAGAGACAAACAGATTTTTTTTAGACGGGCTGTGGTGAGAGCAACATTCTGTGGGAGATCTGGCTAGAGACAAAAGATTTTTTTCAGACGGGCTGTGATGAGAGCAGCATTATGTGGGAGATCTGGCTAGAGACAAACAGATTTTTTCTTAGACGGGCTGTGGTGAGAGCAACATTCTGTGGGAGATCTGGCTAGAGACAAAAGATTTTTTTCAGACGGGCTGTGATGAGAGCAGCATTATGTGGGAGATCTGGCTAGAGACAAACAGATTTTTTCTTAGACGGGCTGTGGTGAGAGCAACATTCTGTGGGAGATCTGGCTAGAGACAAACATATTTTTTAGACGGGCTGTGGTGAGAGCAGCATTATGTGGGAGATCTGGCTAGAGACAAACGATTTTTTATTAGACGGGCTGTGGTGAGAGCAACAGTCTGTGGGAGATCTGGCTACAGACAAACAGATATTTTTTAGACGGGCTGTGGTGAGAGCAACATTCTGTGGGAGATCTGGCTAGAGAAAAAAAGATTTTTTTCAGACGGGCTGTGCTGAGAGCAACATTGTGTGTGAGATCTGGCTAGAGACAGATTTTTTAAGACGGACTGTAGTGAGAGCAACATTATGTGGGAGATCTGGCTAGAGACAGATTTTTTAAGACGGGCTGTAGTGAGAGCAACATTATGTGGGAGATCTGGCTAGAGACAGATTTTTTAAGACGGGCTGTAGTGAGAGCAACATTGTGTGGGAGATCTGGCTAGAGACAGATTTTTTAAGACGGGCTGTAGTGAGAGCAACATTATGTGGGAGATCTGGCTAGAGACAGATTTTTTAAGACGGGCTGTAGTGAGAGCAACATTATGTGGGAGATCTGGCTAGAGACAGATTTTTTAAGACGGGCTGTAGTGAGAGCAACATTATGTGGGAGATCTGGCTAGAGACAGAGATTTTTTAAGACGGGCTGTAGTGAGAGCAACATTATGTGGGAGATCTGGCTAGAGACAGATTTTTTAAGACGGGCTGTAGTGAGAGCAACATTATGTGGGAGATCTGGCTAGAGAAAGAGATTTTTTAAGACGGGCAGTAGTGAAAGCAACATTCTGTGAGCAATCTGGCTAGAAACAGAGATTCTTTCAGACGGGCTGTGGTGAGAGCAACGTTCTCCCCGATTCTCCTGAAGCTGAAGCAGACAATTCTTCCATGTTAAATGGCATCAGTGTTGAGGTATGAATGTGAATCCTGAACAATAAGACAACACACAAGAAACTGGCTAGAGGACAAAGAAACGCGGCTCTTGTGTAAGAATGTTGACCACTCTTTGGGCAGCTAAATAACGTCATGAGAACATACTGACAAACAAGGTGAAAGCAACAAGAAAGCTTAGCATCAATTGAAAACAAACTCTATTGTTCATGTAATGAGAGAGGAACAGCTGGAATATCTTGAGACAGCATGAATAATGAAGAGAAGAAGAGATTGAAGATTTAAAAGAGTGGTTTGATGGTAATCAACATAGAAATAATAGAAAGCTGTAGAGATAGAAAGTGGTGGTGACTCGCGCTACTTGGTGCTGATGATGAAAGCTAAACCAAAAGATGGTTCCAAGTATGTGTATATTTCTCCCTCCCCTCCCAAATCCTCTGCAACCAGATCCACTCACAACCTAACAGTTTTGCTTTCCTACCATCAGCGGCGCTTGACGGTGTGAGGGCTATGATGGTTCTCAGCATCCTCCTCTCCGCGACAGCCCTGCTCATCCTTTCATTATACATCGTGTACGTGTGCAGGAAGGCGGCCACCAAACGATGGGTTCACATCTTGCTACCTGTCACGATACTCTCCACAGGTTAGATACATTATGTATGCATATGTTTGTATATACGAAACATAGAACATTAGGGTACTTAAAGGTGCAGCAATCTAGTTCGCCTGGGAACACACACGTCATATCCACACCTTCCTTTCTTAGTTCAATAGAACTCTGGGGAAATATCTGGCAGAGAGTCACAGATACAGTATCTCTCAGAAATGTGTCAGCCTCTAAAAGAAAGTCAACATAACATAAATATTTTAATGTAAGTACAAAAGTAGTTTCCCTCCATTTTCTATTACCCCGGCACATTTTTGGGTTATGTGGTCGGTATCATGCCAGTCCTCTTTATTTCCCAGAAAAATCTCTGGTACTCATTATTAGAGGATAGGTGAACCCCGGAGTATTGTTTGCCCGGAAAAAAAAATCTGCAACTTCTGGGGATCGAACTGGGACACTTGTGATCAGGAAGTGAGTAGATTAATCACTGAGCCACCGAAGCTGTACTTGTTACAGAAAGTCAGTGATATAGTAAATCACATCATCATACCAAGCACTTAAAGTCAATGATAAAGTTAATCTAAAACGATGTCCAATGCTCTTAAAGAAAGTCAATGATACTGTAAATCTCACAAATGTACCAGCCACTTAAAGAAAGTCAATGATACTGTAAATCTCACAAATGTACCAGCCATTTAAAGAAAGTCAATGATACTGTAAATCTCACAAATGTATCAGCCACTTAAAGAAAGTCAATGATACTGTAAATCTCACAAATGTACCAGCCACTTAAAGAAAGTCAATGATACCGTAAATCTCACAAATGTACCAACCATTTAAAGAAAGTCAATGATACTGTAAATCTCACAAATGTATCAGCCACTTAAAGAAAGTCATTATAAGCACAAATCAACGCTCTCTCTCCGATCACACAAGAATCATCATATCACTGACGTTATAATCACAAATGAACTCTCTCTGGTTCTGGTATGTTTATTGTGTGATTGCAGTGAAAGAGAGAGATGATTTGTGATTTTAACATCGATGACACGATGTTTATTGTGTGATTGCAGTGAAAGAGAGAGATGATTTGTGATTTTAACGTCGATGACACGATGTTTATTGTGTGATTGCAGTGAAAGAGAGAGATGATTTGTGATTTTAACATCGATGACACGATGTTTATTGTGTGATTGCAGTGAAAGAGAGAGATGATTTGTGATTTTAACGTCGATGACACGATGTTTATTGTGTGATTGCAGTGAAAGAGAGAGATGATTTGTGATTTTAACGTCGATGACACGATGTTTATTGTGTGATTGATGAGAGAGACAGATGATTTGTGAGTGTATTGATGACATGACATTTATTATGTACTAAAGTTAGCTTGTTGTATTGTAACTTCATTTAGTTTCTGGTAGAGACTATACTGCTGGCCGCACCTAACAGCCATGTCTTTATCACCTTTCTCTTTAACAAACTTTTCTCATCTGTATGTAATGTCTACCCGTAGTTATTTTTATTGTTGTAGATTTAGTTGTAAAAAAGAAAGTAAAGAGCCCCGTCACGCCAAGTGGCGTATATATGGTGTTGGTGGCCATAATTTTTACAGACCTTCGGCACATGATTTTTGGGGTAATGTGGTAGGTATTACGCCTGTGCCACTTTACTTTCACATAAAAAATCCAGTACCCATTTAAGGCTGGGTGAACCTGGAAGCTGTCGATCTGTATTGAACCTGACCTCTGGTCCTTTGTAGTTCAGTTCACTAATCACTTAGCTCAAAATTAAATAATTTGGTTTGTGATAGCATTGTGGAATTATGTGTTAAAAATGAACATGAAAAATCTCCATGTAGTGCTGCAACAAACCAGGATTAGATACAGTATCTCTCTCTCTCTGCGATCAAATCTCAATCAAAGTAGGATTCCAGACTCTCTTATGAAGTCAGCTGTCAGTTTAAGTGATTCGATTGCCCCATATAGTTTCTCTTCCAGTGAGGTGGGTGTGGACCACATTGCTCTTCTCAGGTCTAGATACAGTATAAGACAAAATTAGGATGCTTCAGCTGTGCAAACAAGACAATAGTCAACAAAGAACCCAACATTTCCACAGAAAGGTCTTCAAATGGGACATAAAAACTGATAAGAAAACCAGCTGAAGAAGACCTTTTGCTGGAAACATTGGTTCTCTGTCTTGTTTGCACATCCTAAGTATCTTTTATTGTATTATACGATAGCGCTTCCTCTTCTGGGTACACCTCTTGACATCAATATTAATAAGTTCAAACAAGAAGCGTTGGTCGGCTCAAAGGTGGTGACACCTCCATACAACTTGTTCTGGTATGTACCTGCGATGGCGTATTATGTTATAGTTTATTGCTGGTCTTCTCTCTCACTGTACATTTTCCCATGTGTGTATTAATAGTGTCTATGTCTTCAAGCATAGTATTCCACATAAATAAGTCACAGAACAATGAAACCTTCAATATAATCACACGGATGACTGACACCACTAGCTTCAACCAACAAAACATATCTAGTTATGAACAAATTGTTTCACAACTCAATCTAAACACATGAATTGTCCTGACTGACACCACTAGCTTCAAGCAACAAAACATTTCTAGTTATGAACAAATTGTTTCACAACTCAATCTAAACCACCAGGTGAAGCTAATCTCAAGTTACTGCTACTAGGTACCATACTTTAACAAACCCGTATAACTTCAAGAAATACCACCTCCTTTGCAAGAGGTAAAATATACTATGAGTATATGTGATGTCTTTACTCATCTACTTATGAATAAACCTTTGTCTAAATAAATTTCCTCCTCATCCGTCACCATCTTGTCTAATTCTTAACTTATTGGAGACTTACTTTCTAACACCCTCCAGGACTAATTATCTCCTTCCCAACCGTGTATTTTCACCCTCCAATGTTGACATCAATCTTCCTGTTGATAGTTGTAGTTTATGTTTCTTTAAGCTGACTACTCCACCCTCTCTCAGTTTTATCATTCCCCTTTGATGTTGCCAACTCTTTCCTCTGTTGCACCCATGGGAGAAGTCAATCTGTTTTCCTAATTCTCTGGCCATCAACAAACTTGTTATGCCCCACTAGTTATTTCTAGAACCTTCACAACTCCATTCACGCAAGTCTTTTTTCCCCACATTTTTCTCTCAACTTCACCATGTGTTGTTACAGAGGTTAGTTAGTCTTGGATTGTCCTTATTGCACATTGAACAATTGTCAATAAGTGCTCAAATCACCTCCCCTGCAAATCCCACTGTGTAAAGCGATAAACTGGTTCACAAGTCCACCCCCATTCTCATCGTAGCTCTCCTGAATTTAGGTTACATTCTTCTTGACTAACATAAAGATTGAGTAGTTGTACCAGGGCTACATATTTAAGAGCAGCATCAAAATCTTTATCATCCCATCCTTCATTACAAGTGTATGGTTGGATTAGAGATATATGATCCTCTAATATGATGATGTAGAACACACACTATTGATATCAATGGATGCACCAACAAGGCTTGATTCACTCTAAAGAACACAGCCAGGATCCAGAACAGTGGTAGCAGTGGTGCAGAATCCTTAAAGTAAAACCTTTGGATGACTTGGCAAACAATCTATATTAAGGAGCTGAAAGTAATCATTATAGTCAGCCTATTTACAACTTCTTCACAAGATTTATAACTTTTTTATCTTCCAACTTATCATTCCTTCCCTTCTGCCCCATTTATGTACCTTTGTCTACCATAAAAAAATCTCCTGTTTTTATGTTTCACTGTAATCATTCTATCTTCTTTTTCTATGTCATTACTCGCTCACTTAGAACACTATAATGCAATAATGTAAAAAAAAAAATGTAAAATAAAGTTTACAAAAGTATACCAAATGATGTCAAACACAATTTTGATATAAAAAAGATGTATTAAGCTATATTTTAATATAATAATAAATAATGTATAATGATACTTTCTTTTACTGCATACAATTCAGATCCGTTCAGGGAGTATATAATAAAGTACAGCTGGAAATGATAGAGTACAAATATAATTGAAATAATAGAGTACAAACATGATTGAATATTCTGGATTATTCATATATAAAGTCAATCAATAAATTGAACATAGTGTACAGTTAATTAGAGTGTAAAGTATGATACTCCAGAGATCAAGACAATGAGATAGTTTGAGCAGCTGACAAATGTTTGCTCCACTATAAACTATAGAAACAGATTTGTACACAATAACTTTAGATGTTCCATGTCACATTAGTTCAAGTGAATACACCTCGTGTGCATCATGTTCAAGTTGAGACTTATTTCTGCTTCAATGAGTAATTTTCTACTGAATGTTTCAGCTCTGCTGGCCCTGGTTGGGATACTGGTTTACTACAGAAATATCTGGACTGAAACTAAGAAGCAGGTTGGGAACGTTCACCATGGTTACTCCTTCTGGTTAGGTGTGGCTACTATTCTCCTGTTCTTTCTATCAGGGATTTCCCTCCTGCTTTCACAAATGATGTGGCACAGATCTCAGAAAAAGAAGCAGGAGACAGACAGCAGCTTCCCAGTTGTTTACTACAATCATATATTTAAAACTCCAAACAAAAATGTGCATTCACTCAATAATCCCTTTAGTGACTCTGTGACAGATCCACAGGGATATAAGATACCTCCTTCCAAGAATGACTTCTTATACTCTGACACAACCAATCTATCACCTGGAATCCACAGTTATCCCTGGTCACATGACAACACATACAACTCAGATTACCATACACCTCAGGCTGTTTATTTTTCCCCACCAGTTGTTTGGGTAGCCTAGAAACCCAAGAATAAAGAACAGAGAGAAACGAGTATTGAATAACAGGATTCTAATGACAACCGCCACCTTGCTTGCTTTTACAGGAATGTTTAGAAAAGTATATCACAATATACTTCATGAAACACACATTTAGAGTTGGTACATTTAATTTCAACAACTGAAAGTTTGATAAAGTACCTCACAATATACACACATTGAGGATTTAATTTCAACATGAATCCTATTTTTTACATTCACCTGCAGCACAATTTGATCAACTTAGATACATTGCTCATGTACATTACAGTTAGCACAACAACATCTTGCCAGTCTTAGAAGATAGTAGATATATACCCTCTGCTGGGTTTTTGTCTGATGTCTTTCATTGACTCAGTATAAGATGTACATCTCACCAGTTGTCAGACTATTACTTCTCTAAGCTACCCGGTTAGTCTGATGTACACACCAACTAGCTTCATTCAAACAATTATACTAAACGTCTCTGTGCCAATCCCTCAGGCTCTCTCAGCCCCATACATTATGACATGGATTCACCATCAAGTTGTAAAATACTCAAAAATATTATGTGCTAAGCTACACAACTAAAATTTAAAAAAAAACACCTGCACGTGTGCGCATGCACATACACACATGTATGAAAGCTGAAAAAACAACAAAAGAGATTGAGAATAGACACTTTTGAAGACAAATGCCTAAGAAAGATACTCTGTGTACAATGGAATGAATTCAAAACTATTAGAGGGAGATAAGAGAAAGGGAGTTGGCTGTGCCACTAACGATCTCATCTACAATTAGAAAGAGAAGATGGACATATGTTGGACCATGTGTTGAGAAGAGGCAACAAGAGAATACAAAAACAGGCTCTTCTATGGGAAACAACAAGACACAGAAAAAGAGGAAAACCTAGAGAGACACTAAAGAGAATACTTATAAGATAAGCAAAGTTGAAAAGCATTAGATAAGATCAAATATATCGCCAAGAATAGAGATGGATGGTGAAAAATACTACAAACCCTATGCGATGTCCAGCAGCACTGGAAAGATCAAGAATATATATAAATATATATATGTACATACCATTAATTGTATAATTAAAAACATTATATTGTTATCTGCCTATATTTTTGTTTCTAATACTCATCATCATATAAAAATCAATATAAATGTATATTAAACATATATATTAAATCACTGGTGTGAGAGATAATCACATGTGACATAAAAAAATAAGCATTTGCTTGATAAGTAAGAAAATATCATGAAACACATCTGAAAGTTCATACAATTGTACATAAGTCAATAAAGACTTGTGATGTGTATATGTTTATGTATATACCTCTCCAATCAGTGCCTCTCAATAGTCAGATAATAAGCAAACGTTGATTATCCTCATTTAGAAAATTAATTGTTATCACCCCTTTACTGTTATTCTCTATTGTTGAAGCAGTCTATCAATATCTGTATCAAATATTACCAAAAAGTTATATTATTGATATGAGAAATCAACTTTGCATTTCAATATTTAAAAAACATTAATATGAGAAAACATTTCAAAGTTAACTCATAATGTAAACAGCCTTATAAAAAGAGTATATTTTCTGTGACTCATTCGTTAGTGATCTCTATCCCCATTTCATTTTTTCCCTTAGCCACCATTCTGTTGTATTATCTCTCTCTCTCTCTCTCTCTGCGATCAGGACTCAGTCAGAGTAGGATTCCAGACTCCCACATGAAGTCAGCTGTCAGGTTAAGTGTGTTGATCGCCCCCACAGACAGAACGTCACATTTAGAGTCCGCCAGATCCACTCTGACTGAACACCCGTTAATACGTTGCACTGTGTTCTGCGCCAGTGGCCCAGTGCATCCGATTTCAGCCAGCATTTTTTCAGGTTTGCTTTCCTTAGCCTTTGATTCTCCCCAATCTTCCTGCAAGGCAGCAGATTGTCTTTTCTGTAGGGGGATTCTGCCCTTAGGTGGTCGGCCCTCCCAGGTTTACGAGCACCATCTGCCCGAGTCACTAGAGGTGACTAACACAGACATGCACACACAAAGATATGAGATGTGAATAACACAGACATGTACACAGCGATACAAGCCATGACTAACACCGACACACATCAAGATATATGACACATGACTAACATAGACATGCACATAAAGATATGAGATATGACTGACTTAGACATGCACACACAAAGATATGACACATACCTAACATAGACATACACACAAAGATATAAGATATGACTAACATAGGCATGCACACACAAAGATATGAGATGTGACTTACATAGCCATGCACACACAAGAATATGAGATGTGACAGACACAGACATGTACGCACAAAGATATGAGACATGACTAACATAAACATGCAAACAAGCATAATCTATATTCTTTAACATATTTGTGATCTCTCAAATTAGAAAAACTAGAATTTAAAACAAGCAGAGACATGTAACAAATTACAATTATTACACAAAATGACAAATCCTTTCAGACTTATTGCAGCAACAGAATAATGAGAAAATTGAATGAAGGTCTGCTAATGATCTGTTACGCATATTTATATTTAGAGCTAGGTACAGACGTATGAGCAATTTATCAAATAATTCAAAGAGAATCATATCCAGTTACAAAAATATAAATGTCATTACTAATGTACATAATGTACATAATGAATATAACTGCACCACTTTCTTGACAATAATAAAGTAACAAAACATTTCATTAACTCTTTTTGTATTGATTTGGTACAAATTCTTCAATCTCAAAATGATATAGGCTCTCACAGTGAGCCACAAATATTAAAAAGCTTGACATATCAATGTCTGATGTTTGTTCTATTTACTTTGCTTCCATGTCATTAGATGCTTGCAGGGATTGGGTAGTCTAGAAATAAGATAGTGGCCTCTGAACAAGAAGCTCTCAGGTTTTAATCCTGCCACAACCAATGGAAACCCTTGGCATTAAAAAGTCTAAATGAGGTCAAAAATGATTGCTGCCTTAGATGTGTTGGGCCAAAAGGAGCAGATATCACAGCTTGTACTAAACTAGTAACACAATGTATTAATGCCCATTTAATGGGCGAACACTAAGAAGAAAAATAATTATTTACTCTCATAGTAAATGTTAAAAATTGAATGAGTGCGCAAGCATAAATTCAAACATAAAGTCACTTTGAAATGGAGCCTGCCTGTTTAATTTACTAAAAGGAAACATATTTTTTTTTCATTTGCCAGCTTTGACTCCTGACGAACCCTAGAGACTAGGAAATGAATTTTGCATGTTAATCCGTTTTTCCCTGGCAGCTGTGTGGCAGCACTGGCCGATAACTCTGTCTTCGGAGGTATTCATATTTTTTCCATCCATGAGTAATTGACATTTCAAGCCGGGCCTTGCTGCTGAGATCCAAGGTGGTTGCCCCAGAGAGAAATCATAAATAAAAATCTCAACTGGTGCAGCCAGGATTTGAACCAACAACTTCTCTGTCTTGAGGCCAGCATCTTGCCTCGAGAACAATCAGTCCCCCAAAGGAAACATATGAGTTATTGTGCAGGACATAGTAATAATTTTGTCAAGCAAATTTACTAGTTATTCTAAAAATGGATACTTCAATGGTGCTGTCCAGCTCATCACTTTTTCTATGTAAATAGCACATCCAAAACTTTAGCAGATCTATTATATAGCAGTTTATGATAGTCTCTAGTTTCAGATCTTAAATAAAATTCTTGTGTATTTCATCCAATTCAGTAGCTTGAAAGTCATTTTTGGATATCCAATTTTGTAAAAGTTGTACGTTTGCAATCTGTAGAGGTTTTGTTCAGTTTTATTTAACAACCAATGAGGTATTTTCAACGTAAGCCAATTTCTTCCTAGAAGAAAATGGCTTCCTCATCTCATGAACATGTAGTAAGCAGAGATTTTCTGTTAAAAAAGGCTTGACAATGAATTAATTTGTGGACTCTTGATGGCAATGGACAAGACAGTTTATCAAGGAAGGAAATATTCAGATTTGTTAGTTGAGTGATGTCATCACAACACAGACATAAAAGGTGAAGCCCTTTCCTTGTACTAGATCTAGAAAATGCAAGTGCATTATGAAAGTTATGAAATAGTAAATGAAAAAGGAAGACAAAAAAAATAAAGATCCTCTCCTCTTTGATATGCACCTGTTTCCTAATGAGCCTTTGCGGATACTAAGATGGACTTAACTCTTTCCTTCCGTATGTTTCAATGCACTGTGCACCATGACGATTTTGGCCGCATATGTTTCACCACATACTGCGTCACTCTCAATTTGATTAGCATGAACCGTCATCAAACCATATTCATTTTACAAGTCTTGTATCATATTGGCATTAGCGAAATCTAATAGCATGTTCCATTATCTAAATATTCATATATAATATGTTATAAGTTAGATAAATATAAATATGTAGATTGATTCTTAAAACCATTAAAAACTTTGTCTCTGAAAACGTTTCCGTTGCATTGATAAAAAGCTTCCGCATGTAAAGAGTTAAGCACTGAAGTTGAAATTGGACAAAATTATTATGTGGCATTAAAAAAACAGAAATTTTATTTTTTAGTAGAAACAATAAAAACTATACCATATTGTGCATATATTTTGCAACAATTATCATTTCTGGAATTACTATAAGTATAATTTGAAGAGCAGTTTTTGTGCTTTAAAACTGTAAGTTATTCTTCATTAGGTTTATCACAGCCCTTTTTTCTGTTATAAAATGTTTGTCAATAAAAGTAAATTAAAGAGCCTCATCATGCCAAGTGGCATATAGGGAATATGGTGTTAGTGACCTTCATTTTTATAGACCTTCGGCACATTATTTTTGGGGTAATGTGGTCAGTGCAACTTTACTTTCCCAGAAAAAATCCAGTACCCATTTAAGGCTGGGTGAATCAGGAAGCTGCCATCAATCAGGATTGAACCTTACCTCTTGTTGTAAAAATAAATTTGAATATATAATGCACCAAAACAATATCTGAAGTTAAAGAAAATTTTACGACGTCATGTTGTGCACTCAAGTCCTTATTTTTTTTTTCTTTCTTGTTTTTGCATAGTAAAGACTGACCAAATACATGGATTTAGGCATGTACACTAATTAGTTAACATAACACTCAAATCTGCTATATCAACAATAACAATTATCAACCACTAAAGCTGCTATAAAAGCTTAAGACATTCATACCAAATAATTTGGTGTTACAGCTATTTGTACCAATTTGTACTGCTATGATGGGGACTACAGCTACTTTTCTTTGTTTGGGAGATAAGTTAGTAGTTTGGAAGATTCCACTGGCACGGGCAATTGAGCAATTATGGATTTTAATTCGTTTGCAGTGATACTGGGGCCTTCCATAACCAAAGTACCAATATGTGAGATGATTTTGTAAAGCCACATCAATCTTCAAACACTGTTATAGTTTCAATAATAAATCAATAAAAAATGTGCTACTCATACAGAGTGGCCACATTTCAAGCACCTACTCTCAAATCTCCCTTTCTCTTCAACTACTGTAATTTAGCATTTACACCACAAATTTAGATTTCAGTTACAACTAAAAATTAACACATTGTAGACAAGGACCCTGGCCAACCATTTTACTGTTATCTGCTGCCTGTAAATATAATAAAATCTGAAGGCAAATACCACATGATAAGATTGATGAATCACATGGAAGATTATGTTGTAAGGTTCTGATTGTCATGATGTTTTAAAGCCTGTCTTGTATGGCAGCAGCTGAAGTACCAGAGATGAAAACCCAAAAAGGAATGTAGAAAACACCCATTTTATAGTTGCAGATGTTGCCATACCTCTGTCACTGTAAAATTGCAACAACAACAAATTAATTAAAAAAAAAAAAATAGAGAAAAAGTGTCTATTGTAAACCACATGTTGTATTATTAGTTGTTTTTTTAAATTTCAATCTTCAATACACATCAGAGGTAAAATAAAAATTAAAAAATGGCCATTTGTCTGTTCTGCTTCCATGGAAAATCCATCTTTCAGAAGGTCTTCTTTTTCTGCTGTTATACGCAATTGTTAATACTGCTGCAAATTACCATTTGCTTTTAACTATATTGTATGTCTAAACTATTTGTTATTTCTGGATCTAACTCAGAATTTGCATTACAACAACTCTTCATCTATCTTCATCTCCGATTCTGTTTCCTTTTGTTGTATTCAGTGTGCTTCCAAGAAAAGCTAACTTCCATACTGTGATAATTTTATATGTATTTTGCTGTCAGTATTGAAAGTAGACAATGGATGACTAAAATATGACTTACACATACTATCACTGAAATCTGGAAAAAACGTAAAAGAACTAGATTTAAAAAAGAAAACATTGAAATAAACCAAAAATAATGTGAAATTAAAATAATCAGGTCAGTAAAGGGATCATATTTTTCAATTCAAATCTAATTAGAAAAATATTTCACAACTAAAAATGTAAAGTCATGTGATGTATTGACAATAAGTATTGTGATCTTGAGAGCTATAATTCACACAAGACAATATAGCCCATAACCCTTTCTAAATCATATTTGGCCTTGTTAATGAAACAATGGCATCAAAATGTAAAAGTTTCATCATCACTTGAAAAATGTACTGCAGTAAATCTCCAATAATTTCAAACTTGTTATTTCATATTCTTTTTTTTATACAAAGCATTCTCATTGTCACCTTAAGCTACCAGTGCCAAACCATGGCCACTCAAAACAGGTCAAAAATGAAATTTTCCACACAAAAAAATGAGATGTGTGAAAAAAGTGACCAGAAGAGACAGAATGAGAACTACATCATAACAGAGTTTGCAAATAATCTTTTTTGAACAGGATAAATCAATAAAATATTCTGCCACCAAAAAGCATGTATAAAATGAGGGAAAAGACACAGACACAGTTCAATAGAGAACTAAACCTGGGTGAAGTGGTAACATGAAGGAAACTCTACAACAGAATCTATTGACAACAGATGCCATCAGAAAAAAGCAAACACTAGAATGATATATCTTCCTCAACACTAGAGAGGGTAGAAGTGAAGATGAAGCAGATTCTTATAGATTTATTGAATGATGCTAAATTCTTTATCTCTAGACAGGTCATCCTTACAATATTTGCTGTCAAACCTTCCCTCTGGTAAGTTTTTTAACAGGGTGTCACGTATGCAAATATATGCTGCATGGTTATTTTGTCTAATAGTTCATGTCCTAAAAAATGATATTCTTAGAAAATAAAGAGATGTGTTACACAAAGAGAAGTTGATCAACCTTGTCCTTACTAAAGAAGAAAGCCCTACCTATAACACTGAGCCCAACACAGTTAAGACTGCACACTGACTAACTTGATGACAAGGAGAGTCATGAACTAGCAGGAGAGAACACAAATTGTATTAGCTGTGTTGTCTGCACACATTCATAAATAGCTATATTATGCAATAATTAGCATTTAATCTATAATAGTCCATGGGGGCGGGTCCCGCCAATAAACAAATGTATTGTATTTTAATGCAAGATAAGCTTGATTAACTTTAAACAACTTACTGACAGACTTTTCCAGCATATGCTGCTTGTAAAGTGTGAATAACAAGTGTCAATGCACATCTGTATACAGAAAAAAAAACGTTTTCGAAGATGCACCTGAAGAAATTAAGTTCACAAGTTTGTCTATGATAAGCATATAATGATATGTATACAAATAAATACAGAGAAATGAAGATTTCAGTGATTTTTTAATGATACCAAGTAGCTGGTAAGATAATGTATTAATAGAATGACCACTGGGGGCCATGGCATCGGTCCTGTCCTGAGCTGAGTGAGGTCAGCGACCCACAGCAGACTGCATGTTTCAGGATTGGTGAACAACAGAGCTGATCAAGACTCTGCTCCACCTCCCAGTGGTTCTACTGGAAACTAATCTGGCCATGCGAGTAGGGGTCGAAGAGGGGAGGTAACCCAGTACTCAAAAGTGCTGTGATGAATGGGCCAAAAGGCACAATAAAGAGCAACACAGCGCATCTACGCCCACTTAATGTTCTTTTAAAGACGGAGGGTGTAGAGGACTACTAATTCTTTAGGAGCCATTGAGTTAACACCAGAAAGACAGAAAGAGTATATTAATAGATTAATTCAACAGCATTTGAAGTATTAAATAAATAGCATGTGTTCTGTTCACGTCACTGTCATCACATGCCTTATAGCATAAGGGAAAATGACATGCAATACTTGCCCAATCCATAATGGGGCATGCCATAATGCTCTCGTAGTCTGAGTTATCATCTCCTACCCTGGTGTTAAGGTCACTCATCAGTATCTTTAAGTCCTTTCTTGGTGTTCTATCTACTATTGTCTGTAAGATGTTGTAAAAGTTGTCCTTTTCCTCCTCTGATGCCATGTTTGTTGGGGCATAACATTGTATGATTGTCACTTTCATTCCTTTTGCATTAAACCAGGCTGATAGAGTTCATAGTGATACATGGATCAGTGACATTTTATGTACAGAAACATGTATTACTAGTGTGTAAAAATTCACATTTCAAGCAAACAAGCTTGCGTAGATGTAGTCACGCCAATTTTAACTTAGAAAAATGGCATTTTCTATGAAAATTAAGTATGCAAATTAAAAGTAGACAAGTAATTACTCTAAGTGAAGACTACAGAACAAAAGTGATAAATGCTTCAATCAGAGGCATAGCAAAGATCTCTCTCTCTCTCTCTTCACTTCCTCTATACCTCTTTGGGTGTCAAGGGAGATACAAAGTTCTAGTTCCTGCCTTCCTGGCAGCCTCAACCATTAAAATTGATGATAGTATAGCATTTCTTGGATGTTGTCAGTTTATTTTACTCTATGTCTGTCATGAGCTCCTCATCAATCTCCTCTTTTAATATATGTCTGGTACAGAATATCTTGGCAATTCCTTCTAGATGAACAAACCACTTCATCCCTTGTCTTGGTATGTAGTTTAGAATTTATTCAATGCCCAATATCTCTCTTATGACATCATTCCTAATTCTGTCTCTTCTCCAAGAATTTTTCTAAAAAATCCCAACTCTGCGGTGATTAGCTTCCCTTTATGTTTATTCATGAGTGGCAATGCTTGGCACGAATAGCACAAAGTGGGAATGTATATACTCTATATAAGATGATTCTTTGTGATGATATGAATGAAGTACTAAAATTTAACTCAGTGCTGAACCACTGGTAAACACAGGCAAGAAACAAAGTTCTCATACTTACAAGTATACGCACAAGTTAGGATAAGTGGTCTTCATGTACTGTCCAAAAGTTGCTACAGGTCCCAAAAATGATGGAAGGCTTCCTGGTGACACTGTTAAAGTCTGGTAATCATAGAGAAAAGAGAAAAGGTTAACAAATATAGCAATAATATAAACAACCTCCATCAAGGCCAGCTACTTGTCATGGGGATGGGGCTTAACAGTCACCAGGGACTGAAAACCAAGACTGGCCTGGCCTTCTTACACCTGAGCAAGACCACAGTCTGATCTAGCAAGTTTAAGTGCTGAAGTTGGAGGCAACCAGTCAAAAGGCACAGCACAGCAATCAGGCTGCGATGCACTCATGCCAATGGGCAATATGTCTATAACTGCAAATCAATATGGCATTTACCCCATTATGGACACTCAGGCAGGTGCAGTGCTGGGCCCTTAGCTTCAAAAGGGCCCAACCACTACTACTGGATATCCTTCTCAACTGCCCCGTGGAGTTAGGGGACAAGAGAATAGAGCTGCTGGTCAATCAAAAACTATCTATCTATCTATTGACCTTTCGAGCCGTAGCCGGCCCATAGGGCGTAGACCAAGATACTCCTTCTCTTATCTGAATTTTGTTTTATCAGTTTTCAATTCTTTTAAAGATATTTTATCAAATCTCACCATTTGTCTCTGTTCTGTGCAAGCAGTTCTATCTCACTGAGGGAGCCGAAACCTGCTGCTCTTGCCTCTCTCATCAATGTTCTTCTCAGTGTCTTCCTCTTTTTCTCTTACCTGTTGTTTCCCACATGAGGGTTTGCTTTGTTATTCGATTATTATCTCTTCTCTTCACATGTCCAACATATGACCATCGTCTTTTCTTTATTACTGAAGATATTAGTGGTTGATTGGCGATTTCTCTAATTTCCTCGTTTGTTTTGAATTCGTTCCACACTATACCAAGTATTTTCCTTAGACATTTATTTCCGAATGTGTTCAACTTTGTTTCTATATCTCTTGTTGTTTTCCAGCTTTCACACGCATATGTAAGGGTTGATAGTACATTTGATTTGAATAGTCTAAGTTTTGTATTTGTGCTGATGAGTTTTGATTTCCATAACTTTTCAAGGCTTCTGAAAGACATTGCTGCTTTAGCTATTCTGATTCTAATTTCTTTGATCCCCTTCTCGATCAATGTGACTTCCAAGATAGATAAAGTGATCGATCTCTTCCACTGGTTTGTTTTCCATGTATATTTTGTCGTCTGTTGGAATTAAGCTTTTCATGACTTTGGTCTTTTCATGATTGATCTCAAGCCCAATTTTGCTGGCTATTGATGATAGTTCATTTGTGTTTTCTTACATCGTTTTTATCTAACTACTGATGAGAACTATGTCATCAACAAAGTCAAGGTCCTCCAAATGGTCTCCTTGTATCCATTCGATGCCTTTACTACCAGTGCAGCATTTCTTCATTATGAAGTCCATAACAATTCCAAATAACAAGGACGATAAAATACATCCTTGTTTAACTCCAGTCTCTATTGGGAAACATTCGCTCAGTCCTTCCTCTGTTAGAACTGCACATGTGTAACCATCATACATGTCTTTGATAATATTTATGATTTTTTATGGTAAGCCATATTGCTTCGGTTTCCGGTTGTTTCCAAAATGGAGGAATTATTTTTCTCCGGCTTGGTATAGAACCGTTGATCAGAGGTTTAACAAGCCGCTATCGTAAAAACGATGTTGTTAATGAAACGTAGACCTGATACAGAATGTGTAAATTAGCAGTAGATAGTAGTGATAGTTTTTTCGGCCCTAAAACAACAACAAAAATAGGATTCTGGAATGTGCGAACAATGGCCGCTCCGACGAAACATGCACAGGTCGCGAGCGAGATGGACAGATACGATCTAGATATTTTAGGATTAAGCGAAATGCGCTGGCCTGGAACAGGTAGGAGATCTATTGATAATAAAATAGTAGTTTTTTCTGGAAGGGAAGATGGAAAACACCGTGAAGGAGTAGGCATAATGATGACAGACAAAGCTGCAAGAAGTTTATTAGAATGGGAACCGGTAAATAGCCGTCTGATACGAACACGATACAAAACAAAACATGGAAGACTTTCAATTATTCAATGTTATGCGCCTACTAACGAAGCTGATGATGAAGTTAAGGATGATTTTTATAACCAACTGCAACAACTTATAAACAAAATACCAAAACACGATCTTTTAATTGTAATGGGAGACTTCAACGCCAAAGTAGGACAAGATAACGCAGGAGTGGAACATGTGATGGGGAGAGAAGGCTGTAATACAACAAGTCAGAATGGAGAAAGATTAATAGAATTATGTTTAATAGAAAATTTAGTTATAGGTGGGACATTATTTCCACATAAAAATATCCACAAAACAACATGGATATCTCCTGATGATAGAACATCAAATCAAATTGACCACCTATGTATTAAACAACAATTCAGATCATCATTAATAGATGTAAGAGCATACAGAGGTGCTGATGTTAATAGTGACCACAACCTGTGCATTGGGAAAATAAGATTAAAATTTAGAAACCAACAGAAGAGGTCAATTACACATAAAATTGATAGTCATAAACTGAAAGATGAAGCAATAAAGGAAAAGTTTAACATAGAGCTAAGTAATTGTTATTCAGCACTTGGTGAAATAGACTTAGATATCAATGAAATGTGGGACTCACAGAGCAAAATACTAATGACAGCAGCAGAAGCAAGTGCTGGACTGAAGAAAATGGAAAAACGAGCTTGGATCTCAGACACCACATGGAAATACATCAAAGAAAGAAGAGAAGCGAAGAGAGCCATGACTAATGTAAAGACAAATCTTGGAAAGGTTCTGGCAAAAGCAACATACAAAGAATTAGACAACAAAGTGAAAAGTTCGGCAAGAAGAGATACAAGAGCTTATATAGACAACTTGGCAGAGAAAGCAGAGACAGCTGCAATTACAGGAGACAGCAGAACTCTTTATACTGTACAAAAGATGCTGACAAACACCTATACATCCAGTGGAACACCAATTCTAGACAAATCTGGATTAATGCTAACAACAAGCGCAGACATAAAAGCCCGTTGGGCGGAACACTTCAAAGAAATTCTTAACCGTCCACTACCTCACAGTTTAATAGATTTTGAAGCTGAAACACCAGCAGCAGAATTAGATGTAAATTTAGATGACTTCACCTTGAGTGAAATAGAAACCACCTTAAAGCTAATGACCAATAACAAGGCTGCTGGAGAGGATAAGTTAACAGCTGAGATCCTCAAGGCAATTGATAGCCATAATTTAATACATCTCCAAAAAATGTTCAACATCATTTGGAAAACAGAGAAGACGCCTCATAAATGGAAAAAAGGAATCATTGTTAAGATCCCAAAAAAGGGCAATCTTAGAGATTGTAACAATTGGAGAGGCGTGACACTTTTGTCAGTTGCCTCAAAATTATTCTGTAAAATCATCCTAAATAGAATAAAGGATTCAATAGATACAGTAATGCGTGAAGAACAGGCTGGGTTTAGAAAAGGGAGAAGCTGTCTTGACCACATTTTCACTCTACGACTTATATTGGAGGAACACATTGAAAAGCAAAAACCTTTTGTACTTAACTTCATCGACTTCAAAAAAGCATTTGATAGTATTCATAGAGATTCTTTGTGGAAAATTCTGAAGCAATATGGCTTACCATCAAAATCATAAATATTATCAAAGACATGTATGATGGTTACACATGTGCAGTTCGAACAGAGGAAGGACTGAGCGAATGTTTCCCAATAGAAACTGGGGTTAAACAAGGATGTATTTTATCGCCCTTGTTATTTGGAATTGTTATGGACTTCATAATGAAGAAATGCTGCACTGGTAATAAAGGCATCGAATGGATACAAGGAGACCATTTGGAGGACCTGGACTTTGCTGATGACATAGTTCTCATCAGCAATCAGATAAAAACGATGCAGGAAAACACAAATGAACTATCATCAATAGCCAGCAAAATTGGGCTTGAGGTCAATCATGAAAAGACTAAAGTCATGAAAAGTTTAATTCCAACAAGTGACAAAATATACATGGAAAACAAACCAGTAGAAGAGATCGATCACTTCATCTATCTTGGAAGTCACATTGATCGAGAAGGGGATACAAGCAAAGAAATTAGAATCAGAATGGCTAAAGCAGCAATGTCTTTCAGAAGCCTTGAAAAGTTGTGGAAATCAAAACTCATTAGCACAAACACAAAACTTAGGCTATTCAAATCAAATGTACTATCAACCCTTACGTATGCGTGTGAAAGCTGGAAAACAACAAGAGATATAGAAACAAAGTTGAACGCATTCGAAAATAAATGTCTAAGGAAAATACTTGGTACAGAATGGAACGAATTCAAAACAAACGAGGAAATTAGAGAAATCGCCAATCAACCACTAATATCTTCAGTAATAAAGAAAAGACGATGGTCATACGTTGGACATGTGATGAGAAGAGATAATAATCGAATAGCAAAGCAAGCCCTCATATGGGAAACAACAGGTAAAAGAAAAAGAGGAAGACCCAGGGAGACACTGAGAAGAACATTGATGAGAGAGGCAAGAGCAGCAGGAATCGGCTCCCTCAATGAGATAGAACTGCTTGCACAGAACAGAGACAGATGGCGAGATTTGATAAAATATCTTTAAAAGAAAACTGCTAGAACAAAAATTCATATAGGAGAAGGTGTATCTTGGTCTACGCCCTATGGGCCGGTTACGGCTCGAAAGGTCAATAGATATTGCTTCAGAATTTTCCACAAAGAATCTCTATGAATACTATCAAATGCTTTTTTGAAGTCGATGAAGTTAAGTAGAAAAGGTTTTTGCTTTTCAATGTGTTCCTCCAATATAAGTCGTAGAGTGAAAATGTGGTCAAGGCAGCTTCTCCCTTTTCTAAACCCAGCCTGTTCTTCACGCATTACTGTATCTATTGAATCCTTTATTCTATTTAGGATGATTTTGCAGAATAACTTTGAGGCAACTGACAAAAGTGTCACGCCTCTCCAGTTGTTACAATCTCTAAGATTGCCCTTTTTTGGAATCTTAACAATGATTCCTTTTTTCCATTCATGAGGCGTCTTCTCTACTTTCCAAAGAGATGTTGAACATTTTCTGGAGATGTATTAAATTATGGCTATCAATTGCCTTGACAACGTTGTGCTACCAATGCCAGACCTGGACTCTAGATGCAAGAACAATAAGAAAAATAACCTCTACAGAGATGAAATGAGTTAGACGAATGACAGGTAGGCCTGTGCAATCTGAGAGATAAGATCAGAAATGAAGAACTGAGAAAAAAGCTAGGAATAGCCCCCGCCCTAGAATATATAAGGAAACAACAGATAAAATGGTTTGGCCACGTGACAAGGCAGAAAGAACAAAAAAACACAACGAGCCTTCAACAAACGTAGTGAGAACACCAGACGTGGTGGTCAACCACGTAAAAGATGGGTCGATGGAATATTAGAAGCACTAGGAAACATAACAGCAGCAGAGGCGAACAGAAGAGCAAAAGACCGCTAATTACATCTCCCCTCGACGCTGAAAGGCAGATGAGGAAGGAAAGAAGAAGAAGAGAATTGCCTTGAGGATCTCAGCTGTTAACTTATCCTCTCTAGCAGCCTCGTTATTGGTCATATGCTTTAAGGTGGTTTCTATTTCGCTCAAGGTGAAGTCATCTAAATTTACATCTAATTCTGCTGCTGGAATCAAAATCTAAAACTAAGACTACTTAAAATAATGCACTGGAATGCTGAAGGCATCAACTGCAAAAGAGATGAGTACAGTAAAAACATAGAGTTGGAAAATATCCTACATGAAGAACAAGTAAGCATCTTCTGTTTGCAGAAAACCCATCTAAACAAAGACATAGCCTTGAAGATTAGGGGATACCAGTGTTACCGATCTGACAGAAAAGACAGACAAAAGGGCAGAAAATTGACACTTATAAAGAACAACATAAAAGTATATCAGCTTGAAGTGTATATGGATGGGGCTGAATATCAGATACTGCACCTCAGGACTGAAAATACAGGTTTTCAATTACTTAACTACTACTGTCTGAGAACTGAGCAACCGCACACTGGCACTAGACAGTTTCACTAAAAAAAAGAATGATTATATGTGGAGACTTCAACAGCCACTCACAGAGCTGGGGCTATGAACATATGGACAGGAGAGGTGAGGAGTTTGAAAATTGGCGGGATGAAAATGGACTTATACTTCTAATCAGACAATAGGGACAAAAGAATAGGAATGGTAAAAAAAACAATTTTAATGCCATGAAAAATATACTAACATCAAAACAAATAACGCCAGGGAAAACTAAGAGTAGCAAAATGTTATATCTTCTCAACATTCCTGTATGGTGAAGAAACATGGACATTAGATAGGAAAACAGAATAGAAAATTGAAGCCTTTGAAATGTGGATTAATAGAAGAATAGGAAGAACTGGATGGAAAGAAAAGAAAACAAATGATAAAGTCTTAAAATAACTAAAAATGAAATAAGAACTTTTAAACACAATTCAAACAAGACAAATGAGATTTTTGGAGCACGTTAAAAGACACAGCAGCCTACTAAAAGTAATCTTGGAAGGGAAATTACAAGATGGCAGAGGCAGACTAAGACTAACATGGACGTGTAATATCAAAAGATGGACAAGTCAGCATATGACCGTCTGCAATATCAAAGTAAAAGACAGAGCGGAATGGCGCTCCATGGTAGCCAACCTTCGATGTGGAGATGGCACTCAATGATGATGATGATTATAAGAGAAAGAGCTGTCGTTTAATCAATCCTAATCTACATACAGAAACAACAAACATAACTGGTTTGCGCATCTAGAATGTTGTGATTCCTTACCACACGAAGCACATATTAAAAGAGAAGAAGGGAGAAGAGCAAGAGGCAGATCCAGAGTAAAGACAGACAATATCAAAGAAACGCAACAAGAACATCAATTTGAAAATGATTGAAGCCACTGACAAGGCGAGAAACTTTGTATCTATCAGGTTAACAAACTATACAAATTAAACACATAAAACCAAGTCACAAATAAACTATACAAATTAAGCACATAAAACCAAGTCACCAATAAACTATACAAATTAAACACATAAATAATAGCACATACAAATGCTTGGATTTATGTGTTTAATTTGTTATACCTGACGAAGGCTTTTTCTTAAATGTAGTTTGTTTGTCTTTATATTAGTTTATCTGCTCCATACAACTATAAACTTACTGTGCTGCAGTATAACTACCTGGAGTCCATCATCAGCGACAGACTATCTTTAGATACAGAAATTGGCACTCGTATTGGTAAAAGCTGCTACCACCTTTGCCTGTCTTTCTAGGCGTGTCTGGCAAAACAGCAAACTGACAATTAAAACAAAAGCCGCAGTGTACAATGCCTGCATAATTAGTATCCTCCTGTATGGCAGCGAATCTTGGACAACCTATGTAAAGCAGGAGAGAAGGCTAAATGCGATGTCTACGCCGTATTCTTGGTATCACCTGGAAGGATAAAGTGACAAACATGGAGGTCATGACTTGCACAGGCCTACCAAATATCTACACGCTGCTCAAACAACGTAGGTTATGCTGGCTTGGTCATGTACACCGTATGAAAGTTGGCCACATACCAAAAGATATACTCTACGGACAACTGGCAGATGGTAAAAGAACTAGGGGGCGCCCAAAACTTCGATTTGTAGATGTGTGTAAACGCGACATGAAGACTCTGAACATAAACCCTGCAGCCTGGGAAGACAAAGCTGCAGACCGTAATCTCTGGAAACACACTCTAAAGGTTCACCTCAAACAAGAAGCAGACAGATTCATAGAGAAAGAGAATACATGATGAAAGAAAAGAAAAGAAAAAATAACATTTCTAGGGGCGCTGAAAAATCCATAGTCTCAATGACTGATGGAGGCTACTACTACCATTTTATGTTTACTTTATATGTATACATCATTGTCACACCCATTTTCCTCCTCTTTTCTTAAGTAAAGAAGAACAAACTTCTACTTCAGTGTGGATACATTTTGTTAAGAACAAAATGTTTGAAGCTATGGAGAAAATTAAGCTACAAATATGACAAATGCAATTTTTTTTATGCAATGACTTTTCTGTTTTTATAATTTTATCTTCTCAAATTGTATTTGTTTTTCTTTCTTTAGTTTTTATACAATCTTTATACCTTTCTTGCAAAAATATGTTTATAAATACTTTTTTTTTACTAAAATGCCCTTAAATTCTACTAATGTTAATGTGTAGTGTTGAACAATACACTAATGTTTTCAGTTAACACAATTTTATTATATCACAATGTCACTCATATCCAAATTTGGGGGCCAGATACCAGATCTACATTCATGTAATGTATTTCTAAGGGTGGACTATAAAGAGGGGTGGGTAGTCACCAAGCAAATGCAGAAGAAAAAGAGAAGACCCCATTTTTTCTCTTAACAAAGCTGTGTAAAGATATGGTTTTGAGGACAGAATGCACAGTAAGAATTAGATCAGATAGAAAATCTTAAACTCTTTCTGGGCCATTATCCAAAATATCATATTATTAATATAACCTTACTAGACCAATATCCGGTCTGTACCAAATCTGATGAGTAATGTTGAATTTTTGCTTTGTAAAGCAACAATACTCCAGATATAATACTATATAATATATATCTCAACATTCCCTTATTCATGGAAAATTCCATTCAGATTATTACACATTTATTCTCAAGTTATAGATATTTTAAGATGCCGACATAAGCATTTTATTACACCTTGTAGCAACGTGCAATAAAAATTATTTATAATGCTGAACCGGTATGGATATTGCATATTTCTTTAGAAATGTGTGAAATTTAAAAGAAGTATGCAGGTCATTTCTTTTACTGTTGCAACTTAAGAGACCCGTCCATGGGGTCAAATTGCAGATTATGTATTAATCCCTCTGAATAGAGAGTGCTGACCAAAACAAAACTGATATATTCTTTTTTTATGCATTTCTACCTAAGTATGTCAAACTTTAACACATAATTTACCAAGAGGTTTAACACACTGTGGCATGGCCATTTTAAGCATTTTTTTTTTTTTAAAAACAACAAGAAAATCACAAAAAAGATGTTATATAAGAGAATTACAATGTTTGAGTGGAAGTAACTGCGGAAACATCAATAAATTAATTTAAATGCCACAAAAACTAGGTTCAGGGTTCCATGAGATATGATCATTGTTTTGCCAATTTCAAGGGTTGTTTGGTTATAAATTTTATACAAATTTTCTTTTCTTTTGGAAAAATGTATATTAGTACCTAGAGCAGTGAGATACAGTACAGCTTATCTAATGTTAACCTCTTATCATTCTTATCCACAGCAAATAATTAAAGTAAAAATTTCAAAAAGTTAAAAAAAAAAAAAAAAAAAGCCATCCAGAAATGTGTTTTTTTTTCTTACAACAAATAGTTATTTTATCATCGGCAATGAAAGGACCTACGGTTTACTACTACTGTTTCATGCGGAATATCATTTATCCGCGAGTGCAATCTCCACATCAAAGGTTGACTAACATGGAGCACCATTCCGCTCTGTCTCTTGCTTTGATGGTGCAGATTGTCAAAGGCTGATTTGTCCAATTTTTTATGTTACTCATCCATGTTAGTCTTGGTCTGCCTCTTTTACCTTATATTTTCCCTTCCAATATTACTTTTAGTAAGCTGTTGTGTCTTTTAACATGGCCCAAAAATCTCATTTGTCTTGTTCTAATTGTGTTTAGTAGTTCTCTTTTAATTTTTAGTTGTTTTAAGTCTTTATCATTTGTTTTCTTTTCTTTCCATCCAATTCTACCTATTCTTCTATAGATCCACATTTCAGAGGCTTTAACTTTCTGTTCTGTTTTCTTGTCTAATGTCCATGTTTCAGCACCATACAGGAATATTGAGAAGATGTAACATTTTGCTACTCTTAGTTTTAGCCCTGGTGTTATTTGTCTTGATGTTAGTATGTTCTTCGTGACATTAAATTTGATTAAAATTACTTTTTGCTATTCCTATTCTTTTGTTTATTTCAGTTGTACATTTTCCATCACTGGTTATAGTATGTCCAAGATAGTTGTAGTTCTGAACTGTCTCCAGTTCTATTCCTTCAACTTTGATATCCACTTGTGGGTTTTGAGTATTTTCTTTGTTTATGATCATAGTTTTAGTCTTTTTAATATTCATATCTAGTCCATATTTTTTGCTTGTCATTTATTGTTTATCACATTAAGCAATTGTTGTAGGTCTTTAGGATTTTCTGCTAGTAGAACAGTATCATCAGCATATCTTAGCATTGATTACCTTTCCATTAATGAATTAATGTTATGTATGCCTGGCATCTCTATGTTTTTAAAGATTTGCTCAGTGACTCAGTGTAATAGATTGAACAAGCTTGGTGATAGGATGCGTCCCTGTCTTACTCCTCTTTTTATATCAATGGGTGTAGAGTTCTCTTTGTCATATTTTATTATTGCTGTTTGCTCCCAGTTAGTTATGTGAAATATAATAGTAGAAAGTAATCGCAACAAAAAAGGCGGGGGGGGGGGGGGGTGTCTGTGTAAAAATGCATGATTGATCAATTGATCATTTAAATAAAATTCAAAATTGCTCTTAATGAATTTTCATTTATTTATATAATTATTATGGATAGGAAATAAGATGAATAAATATCTGTCATTACTCACTGCCAAGAATCAGTTCCGACTGTTCGCTCCCTATCGGCGTTGTGTTGTGACAGTGTTGTTGTCCGTTTGTTTTGTAAAAGTAAAACCATGTCCATTCGACCATGACAAAGTTATTAATTTAATTTAAGTTTAAGTTATTATAATTATTAAATTATAATTATAAGTCATAATAATGATATTGATAATAAATAAGTCTTCTAGAGTTTTATCATGCTTAAAAAGTTATAAACTCGCAAGTTTACTTACAACAAGAAACCAAATGCTGCACGCCATTACAATCATCCAGAAAGGTTTAGGCCAAGTAAAATAACAAAGATCATAATTTCGTTCTTCTTGATTTAATACCCGTTTCTTCTTCAGAGAAGCCTTAGATCGCCGGTCTGGCCGTTGTGCAGCCATGATTTCTTGAGCATTTGATTTGGTTCGGCTATAATTAGATTCGTGTCTGGGAAGATCGCATCTTTAACATTATCATCATCATCATCAAGTACCGGGCCTGCTGGCGTAGGTGATCATGTCTCTCCACAACTTTCGATCTCGACAGTTATTTATCATTTCTTTTGTTGACCTTCTGCCAAAACATTCTCTTAAACTGTCTGGTATCTTTTCTCTTGTCTTTGGTTAGTTCTTTGGTTGTAGAAGGCCCGGTATCACTGCAAGTGCAAGCGAATTAAAATCCATAATTGCTCAACCGTCCGTGCCAGCGTAGTCATCCGAATTAATATCGCATCTCCCAAACAATGAAAGGTAACAGTAGTCCCCATCGTAGCAGTCTCAGCACACGCCAAAGGACATAAGACGAAACCGCGCAGAAAGTGAACACAGCCAAATGTTCCTTGTCATACGATATCATCATTCATCCTAAACAATTGGAATATCGAAACATGATCAAAACAGATGAGACACACAGCTCACGGTGTGCACAGAGCGCTTAACTCAGTAGCTCCTGCAACAAGCCGGACTTGGAATATGAGGGAACTGCAACAAGGAACATTTTTCCTGCATAACCTTCAATTGTTCCCGACGCCTATCCACCATATACCGGGAGTTCACGTCATCTTGAAAATGATGATCGTCGTATTTTTTTTTAAATGTATAGCAAACAAATTATTATCACACAGCCATCAACAGATGCAGGATAAAATGAGTATATTAGATGAGAGATCACAACATGCTAGGACTAAAGATTAATAGAGATAAGACCAACATTATGAGAATTAATGCAGTTGGCAATAATCAAATAAAACTAGGAGAAATACCTCTACTAGACATATAATCTTACATATATCTGGGCAGTAATATAGATAAAGAGGGAGGAACAGAAAATGATACCAAAATAAGGATATCAAAAGCAAGAGTAGCTTTCATTTCACTGGGAAACATATGGAAATCCAAAGAAATTAGGTTAAATACAAAAATTAAAATTTTCAACTCAAATGTTAAGTCGGTCCTATTATATGGCTGTGAAACATGGAGAATAACAAAATTGACAATCACGAAGGTACAGACTTTCATTAATGGATGTTTACGCAGAATAAAGGGATGGAAATGGCAGGACAAAGTTACTAACGTGGAATTATGGAAATGTACCGGTCAAATACCAGTGGGTAAAGAGATACAGCGAAGACGATGGCGCTGGATAGGACACACACTACGGAAGCCAACTGAGAGTATTACACAACAGGCCCTTTTTTGGAATCCACAGGGGAAAAGACAAAGAGGAAGACCAAGAAATTCTTGGAGAAGACAGATCGAAGCAGAGATGAAGATGGTGGGGAAGACATGGAATGATCTTAAAAGAATGGCAAAAAACAGAACGACTTGGAAAGTGTTTGTTGAAGACCTATGCTCCACTGGGAGCTAAAATGTAGAAGAAACAAATTATTATGGATATCTCTTCGTCCCTCTATCTCTTCGTCCATCAATTTTCCCAGTTGTTACAATATATTCCAGTTGTTCTCTTCTCATTACATGGCCAAAAAATGATCATTTTTTCTTCCTAATATTGGAAATTAGCTCTCTTTTTGCTTTGGACATTTCAGGACATTTTCATTACTCTTCTTAGCTGTCCATGGTATTCCCGACATTCTTGGCATTTACAGCATGCTTGGCAGGCAGAATGGTCAAAGAAGATAGTGGTGCACATGTCATGACCACAAGTAGCGTGACGATGGAAGTGATGGCAGTGCTTGCTTGCGGTCGCTCGATGACTAAAGGAATACACCTCTTCATCATCCGCCCTTAAAAGTACGTTAAGTAGGCGTGTCTGCGTTGTGTTGTGGTTTGCTGTATAACTGTGATATGTGTGCCTTTCGGCCCAACACATCCGACTTCAGCTTGACATTTTTGAGTACTGGGTTGTCTTCCCTCTTCGATCCCTACTCGCTTGGCCAGACTAGACAGGTTAGTCTGTTACTCGAGGCACCGTGGAGAGGTGGGGCAGGGACTAAGTAGTTTTGGTTCACCGATCCTGGCGCAGTATTCAGCTGTGGGTCGCTGACAACTTCCAGCTCTGGTGCTGTGAGGCGCGCCTTCGCCTCCGGTGATGGCAGTGACAAGGGCATTCATCTGGTTAGAGCCACAAGACTACACCCACGCATGTTTACTGAGTGATTCGATGAGCATGATTTAAAAAAGTGGAGGAGGGCTCTGTACGCATGCAATGAGTAGAGTCGTTGCAGAAGTTAATACTTAAGATCACTTTTGTTTACGTCCCTGGACATGCGGGAGTACGGGGAAATGAAAGAGCGGACAGGTTGGCTAGCTGCGTTGTCGTTGAGGACGGTCAACCAATGGAGCGGGCGGACATCATCAATGCCCTCTGAGATGTGGGAAGGGCACAGGACTTCGACAACCATGAGTCCACGTCACTCCTTTGGATGAAGGAAATGGGAGTAATGATGGGCACAGCCAGAAACGAGAAACTTAGTGGGCGTGTAATAAGACTTATCAACCAACACAGAACTGGAGTCGACAGTCGCTGGACACTGCGGGACTTGAGGAAAGGATATAGCACTTGTGGACATGTTCAGAGTGCAATGATGACGACCCGCAAATAACTCAATAAGTCTAACAAAAGAGAGCGACCTCGAGAAACGCTGAAAAAGAAATCTAACAAAAGAAGACAGCTTGGCAGACATAGACCCCCTGTCTATTATCGAACAGCTAATAATCTACTGATAGAGACTTACAAAAACATTAGTAGAATAAACATTCCAATAGACAAACAGAAAGCTGCAAGACGGGAAAACCAAGATTCAAAACACATGCCTTTAGCACCAGAAGAGCATCAGACGACCATCTTTACCCCAACTGAATTAGATGTTGCCCTCAAAGGATTGAAGCTCAAAAGTTTCCCTGGTAAAGATGGAATCTTCAATGAAATGTTCATAAATCTGGGACAGAAAGCCAAGAGTCAGCTTTTAAGGATAATAAATGCTGGCTGGAAGAGAGGTCATGTGCCGGCAATCTGGAAAGAAGCTATTATGGTGCCCATCCTCAAGTGTGGAAAAGACACACTATAAACCCAAGTTAAAAAAAAAAAAAAAAAAAGTAAAGTACCCCTGTCACGCCAAGTGGCGTATAGGGATATATGGTGTTAGTGACCCTATATTTTACAGACCTTCAGCACATGATTTTTGGGGTAATGTGGTCAGTATTACGCCCGTGCTGATTTACTTTCCCAGAAGACCCAAGTAGCTATAGACCTATTAGCCTACTGAGCTGCCTGGGTAAACTCATGGAAAGGCTGGTTAACAGAAGACTTATGTGGCATTTGGAGACAAAACAGCAAATCGTACCACAACAAAGTGGCTTCCGTCAGCATAGATCAACTGAAGACCTGGTCACTTACATTGCACAGGAAATAGAAGATGCTCTACAAGAGAAGAAACACACACTGGCAGTGTGGGTCGACATGGGGAAGGCTTTTGATAGGGTTTGGCGAGAGGGTTTAAAGAACAAGCTTTTTAGACTGGCATCCAGGGTCGTTTATTCAATTATTCAATTTGGTCTCTCAATACCTTCAGGATAGAACGGCCAGAGTACAAGTTCAAGGTCAACTATGTAAGAAGGTCTCTATCGAACAAGGTGTCCCACAAGGCGGAGTCTTGTCCCCAACACTCTTTTTGATTTTCATAAATGACATCGTAAGGGACATTCCACCCAGAATACACTCAGCAATATACGCAGATGATCTAGCGTTATGGGCTCGTGAGGAAAGTATATCGGTGGCTGGAACCAGGATGCAAGATGCCCTAAGTGAACTTGAAAAATGGACGAACACCTGGTTCTTACCAATCAAAGAAAAAAAAACTACGTATACAATTTTCAGCCTATCAAGAAACACACTCTCTGCAAACTTGAAGATAAAAGACTATACACTCCCTATTGACCAAAACCCAACATATCTTGGTGTCACCATGAATCGCAGAATGACTTGGAAAAATCAGATAGACAGAGCAAGGAAAAAAGCCAGAAAACAAACAATTATTATGAAGAAATTGGCAGGAACGGACTGGGGGGCAGACAGCAATATTTTGAAAAGACTATACGTAGGAAGAGTCAGACCAGTTCTAGAGTATGGAGTCACAGCCTGGGCTATGGCTTCCAAATCACACCTTAGCAAAATTAGCAGAACACAGAACCAAGCTGCCCGTATCATCACTGGTGCTATGAAATCTACACCTATCAAGATTCTAGAAACAGTAACAGGTTTACAACCCTTAGATGACAGACGGGTCACTAAAGTATTGCAACAAGCGGAGAAATATAGAAGGCTCCTTAGCCACCCCATGCACCAAAGAATATCTGGTTCCGGAATTGTACGACTAAAGAGGAGCAACTTCGCTGCAATTGCCAATGAACTAACTACTGGAGACCCAGTACTTTCCAAAACAGTACCGAAACCCTTAGGCCCATCTGATATGTCTCCTTATGGGAAACATAAAATACCAGAACTTAAGGAAAATATATAGCAGGAATCGTGAAAAAAGGCACCCAATCAGACACAGAAAGAAAACACGTAGCAGAAAAACACATACACGATACCTACCCACAGGACTCTTGGTCCCACATATACACAGATGGCTCTGCTACAAATGCCACCAGAAATGGAGGGGGAGGTGTGTTCTAGACGCTGAATAATCAGGACGAGATCACCAAGTCAATAGCTACTGGAAAATTCTCAAACAACTTTAATAAAGCAGAAACTGAGGCCATCAGAGATGCTGCAACACTGGCTACTCAACACAAAAATAACATGCACAATAAATTGGTGATTCTGACTGATGCACTGTTAGTACTATCAGCTCTAAAAAGCCCTAAGAACAATGAACTAGATGGCTTGAGAACAACCCTGGACCAACTATGCAATAACTTCCAAAGAGTAGTCATTCAGTGGATACCATCACACTGTCACTGAACGCGCAGACAAATTAGCTAAAGAGAGAGGGAGATTACCACAAGAGAACTATCCGCTCAGTTATGATGAAGCCAAATCCATCCTCAAGGGTCAGTTCCATGAAAAATGGAAACGAGAACACCCAAAGCATAACGAGAGTGAAGAATACCACCAACTATCAAGGAGGGATCAAGTCATCATACTTCGCCTACGCACTGGCCACAATAGAATGAGAAATCACATGTTCACCAAATTCAAAATAGGTACAACCAGCCTATGCCACTGTACACTGGACAATATGACTACAAAACATGTTCTACAGGATTGCCCCCAGTACACAGACCTGAGAAGAGCAATGTGGTCCACGCCCACCTCCCTGGAAGAAAAACTATAAGGGGCAATCGATTCGCTTAAACAGACAGCTGACTTCATGAGAGAGTCTGGAATCCTACTCTGATTGAGTCTTGATCGCAGAGAGAGAGAGAGAGAGAGAGAGAGAGAGAGAGAGAGAGAGAGAATAGAGACAATTGGTGGGAGACCCTACGAGCCGTGTGTGCCGTCAACCGTCACTGGAAGGATCAAGAATCAAGTGGGAGGTCAAGGCAGATCTATTGATGCTTCCGGGGTGTTCTTCCGACGAATCTCATGGAAGCTGAAAGCCAAACCAAGAATAAAATAAGTCTGATTGATGTCCTCGTTGTACCTTCCAAACAGCGTTAATATTGTGGATATCAAGGATGATTGAATTATTTGCCGGTCATCATGATTACATTGCGAACATGGCCATAGGTGCTCAGATCCACTCCTCAGCAAGTCTCACAGTGTTTAGCGACTGACGACTCCAGTTCTATGTTGGTTGATAAGTTTTCTTACATGGCCACTAAGTTTCTCGTTTCTGGCTGTGCCCATCTTAACTCCCATTTCTTTCATTCGAAGGAATGACGTGCACTCAATAGTTATCGAAGTCCTGTGTCCATCCAATATCTCGGAAGCATTGATGATGTCCGCCCGATTCCCATACTCCCGCATATCCAGGGACGTAGACAAAAGTAACCTTACGTATTTTTAACTTCTGTAATGACTCTACCCATTGCATACGTACAGACCCGCCTCCACTTTCCTTATCAAGCTCATTGAATCACTCAGTATACAGGCGTAAGTGTAGTCTTGTAACTCTAACCAGATGAATGCCCTTGTCACTGCCTTTACCACCATCGTCATGCTACTTGTGGTCATACCGAGTTCTGTTCCCTACATTTCCTGTCCAGTGTGTCGAGATGTTCCTCAACATTGAGGACGATCTGTTGACTAACTAAATACCATTTGCGGGTATCAAGTTTTCTTTAAATCCTCGACTCCAGCTAACTTGACCAGGCTAGTTAGTATATTTCCTTCGCTGTAGCGGGCAAGTGGATTCGGTCGCTGTTGATTCTCTGCTCTTGGCGCCTGCAATCAGATTTTAGTAAGGTGACCAGACGCCCCGATTTTTCCGGGACAGCCTGATTTTTACTGTTTTTTCAACCTTTGTCCCGGATTTTTTACTGTCCCAAATTTGTCCCGATTTTGGCCGATTTTTTAGCTTTTGTCCCGGATTTGTTAAAATACAGCAGGGACACACACGTTTACCAATTTTGCCAATATGGTAAACGTCTTTTCGACTTAAAAATAGACATTATTCCGTTGTTGTGTAGAAAATGTTTAAAAAGTTGAACTGGCTGTTCACTTTGCCGAAATACAGTAAAATGCACTCCCTTCATGGGGGAAACTGGAATCCTACTCTGATTGAGTCTTGATCGCAGAGAGAGAGAGAGAGAGAGAGAGAGAGAGAGAGAGAGAGAGAGAGAGAGAGAGAGAGAGAGAGAGAGAATGCACTCCAAGTTTTAAATCTTATATACTGAAACTGAAACTCAATAACGAAACAAAAAAATATATATATATAACGTTTAGTTCAATAACTCCTGATAACGTTTTGTACGCCTATATTGTTAGTTGTTTTAATTAATTTTAAAATATAAGTATTATTCTCTTAAAAAAGACGGAAGAAATTTCATGTTATTGATGGAAAATTTAAGTCAAATTAATCAGTCCCGGCGGAAGCCAGCTGAGAGTATTACACAACAGGCCCTTTTTTTGGAATATCCAGGGGAAAAGACAAAGAGGAGGACCAATTAATTATTGGAGAAGAAAGATAGAAGCAGAGATGAAGATGATGGGGAAGACATGGAATGATCTTAAAAGAATGGCAAGAAGCAGAACGACTTGGAAAGTGTTTGTTGAAGACCTATGCTCCACAGGGAGCTGAAAGTGTTTGTTGAAGACCTATGCTCCACAGGGAGCTGAAAGGTAGAAGTAGAAGAAGAATCCGTCCCGGATTAGGGTTTCAAAAATATGGTCACCTTACATATAGGTCACTAACCAATTTCACCCAAACGCTACGTCATGAACCTCTATATTTGATACACACCATTCGTTATCATTTGAATCTTCTTGACTAAGCAGTCAGTAATCAGCTTGCATTGTGGCGTCTTGTACTGTAGCAGTGAAATATCTCTATTTTGCTCAGTCAGTAGCCTGCACATAAAGTCTGGTCGACATTATGCGTTTCTTTATAATACAAACAGAACAACATTTAAAGTTAGCCAAAGTTCCTGACAAATTACATGGCACCAATAATAAGGGGAGATGAGCAAGTGAAAAACTGTGTTTTAATGCAATGTGCACGATTCTAACTTGATCGCTAAACCAGTCACAGAGGTCTGCAATAGAAAATATTGATGGAAATGTAAGGATAATTTTATTTATTTTTTGTTAAGGCAAGTTCACGCAAAGTCAAATGGATTGAAGCTTTGACTGGATTACAAGTCAATCGAAGGTTTCACTTTAGGGATTTTGCACCATCGTTACCATGTTTCGTACATTGTTGGCTGCATTCACTTTATTAATCGGTTGTTTGTGGGTGCATCCATTGTTGTGTGTGGTACGTCATCATGATGGCTGATCGTTTATCCCTAAACCGGTCGTACGCTTATAATGAAGAGCGAAATGACGGAGTTCTGTTCATGAATTTGTAGCCCCAGTGTGACTCACGGAGTTTCATGTTGGTCAGGAGGGAAGTTGTCTAGTTTCAAAATATTGAGATCGAGGGTAGACTTGTGGACTGGTTTATCATTTCACAGACTCACATTGCTGGGGAGATATCAGCGCTTGGGATGTTGTTCGATGTACGATGTGCATAATCTGACAAATAACTGTGTTTCATATGTTCGGATTTGGAGACAAAAATTATGTCCTAACATCATCAAGCGCTATACATTTTTTTTTAAAATTGGACGATCCATTTTTTCGAGAGGACGTAAACTTCCGGTAAATATGGCAGATAGGGGACAGGAACCATTATAGCTGTGTCTTATAAGTGTTCCTTGTTGCAGTTTCCTCATATTCCAAGTCCGGCTTGCTGCAGGAACTACTGAGTCAAGGGCTCTGTGCACACCGTGAGCTGAGCGTTTCATCCGTTTTGATTGTGTTTCGATATTCCGATTGCTTGCGATGAATGATGATATCGTATGACAGGGAACAGATGGTGGTGTTCACTTTCTGTGCGGTTTCGCCTTATGTCTTTTGGCGCGTGCAGAGACTGCTATGATGGAGACTGCTGCCACCTTTCTCTGTTCGGGAGATGAGATATTAATTCGGATGATTTCACTGGCACGGGCGGTTGAGCAATATGGATTTTAATTCGTTTGACGTGATACCGTGGCCTACCATAACCATAACTAACGATCTAAAATTAAAGACGGGACATAACCAGATCATTACAAGCACCATTTTATACTAGATATCTTGGTGTCGTTATACGGAAAACAGTCAGCAACAGAGCTGATACGATGCACTGTGGATAGAAAATTGTGGAAGGACATGATCGCCTACGCCGACCGGCATAGCACATGATGATGATGAATGATGCAAAAAATAAATAAATAAAAATCTTCTACGTCATTTCCTTGTCTTATTACATCTGTATATCTTTGTGTGTGCATGTCTGTGTTAGTCACCTCTAGTGACTCGGGCAGATGGTGCTCGTAAACCTGGGAGGGCCGACCATCTAAGGGCAGAATCCCCCTACAGAAAAGACAATCTGCTGCCTTGCAGGAAGATTGGGGACAATCAAAGGCTAAGGAAAGCAAACCTGAATAAAATGCTGGCTGAAATCGGATGCACTGGCGCAGAACACAGTGCAACGTTTTAACGGGTGTTCAATCACAGTGGATCTGGCAGACTCTAATTGTGATGTTCTGTCTGTGGGGGCGATCAACACACTTAACCTGACAGCTGACTTCATGTGAGAGTCTGGAATCCTACTCTGATTGAGTCCTGATCGCAGAGAGAGAGAGAGAGAGAGAGAGAGAGAGAGAGAGAGAGAGAGAGAGAGAGATTGCCCGTGTTATGTCAAATGTAATCTCAACAACTTTTCTATCAATGTATCTTTCCTGTGAACATTAATATAAAGAGATCTAGAGGTATTGAAATATATATATATATATATGTGTGTGTGTGTTGTGTTATGCTGTGCTGTGTGTGGTCCGGTGCTGTGGTGTGTGTGTTTTATAGACTATATCCGGGTAGACGGGACTCGTAAACCTTGGCTGACAACCCGTCTAGAAGAAGGGAAACTTTGACCACAAAACCCTCCACTACCTTGTGGACTAGATTCTAGTTAGGATCGAAGGTTATGGGAGCACACCCAGAGTCAACATCCGGAGGGCGGGACCTTAAGGCAGTAGACGGCGCTAACCGTCTTTCTGGCATCCCCTGCACCTTCTTTCAAAAATCCAAGTTTGGAGAACCTATTGCTGACAAGGGACAACAAATGGAAAGATGGGTAGAACACTACTCCAACCTATACCATGATGACAGACCAGCAAGCAGAGTTCTAGCACAATCAATACCTAAATATCCTACAATGTCTGAGCTGGACGCTGAGCCTACTACGAACGAACTTGCTGACGCCATAAATGCCTTCTTAAGAGGACAAGCTGCAGGAACGACAACATTCCCACAGAGATACTACAGGAAAACTTAAACGTACTACTTCCACATACAAACTGTTAATAAATGCTGGAGACAAGGAGAAATACCCCATGATATGAGAAATGCCAAGATCATAACACTACAAAAACAAAGGAGACAGGGGTGATTGCAATAATTACAGAGGCATTTCTCTCCTTAGCACAGCCGGCAAGGCTTTTACGAGAGTATTATAGAACGCCTGCATAGACTTGCAGAACGTGTTCTTCCCGAGTCTCAAAATGCGGCTTCAGAGCCGGGAGATCTAGACATGAACTTCACACGTACAATTACAAGAACTTTGCCGATGCCACTTTATATTGCCTTTGTGCATCTCACAAAGGCCTTCGACTCAGTAAATAGAGATGGGCTCTACAGGGTGTTAGAAAGCATAGGCTGTCAACCTAAATTACTCAAGCTGATTATGTCCTTTCATGAAAACATGAATGCTAAAATCCACTTTGATGGGAGTTCATCAGAGAGTTTTAAAGTCAACAACGAAGTGAAACCGGGATGTGTCATCGCCCCCCACACTTTTTGGTATATTCTTTGCTGCCATTCTAAATTACGCCTTCGAAAACAGCTCAGGGGATATTTACATTCGCATAAGATCAGGTGGCTCACTGTTCAACTTAGCACGACTAAGAGCAAAAACAACAACAAATGTTGCCCTACTTTAAGAACTTTTATTTGCTGACGATGCAGCCTAGTCGCTCATTGTGAAGTCACCCTACAATCGCTGATAAACAACCTGGACAAGGCATGCGACCTTTTTTCACTGTTAATTAGTGTTCAGAAAACAGTAATACTAAGTATTAGTATTACTGTTTTACTAACACGTAGACGTGTGTAAACGAGACATTAAACATAAACCCTGCAGCCTAGGAAGAAATAGCTGCAGACCGCAATCTTTGTAAACACACTCAGAAGCTCCAACTCAAACAGGAAGCAGACAGGTTCATAGATAAAAGAGAATACACGGCAAGAAAAGGAAACCATTTCTTTGGGCGCTGAATAACTGCTACTGCTTATTTCTATTATATATAACTGCTATTCCTCAGTTGCCTTTCAATTAAAAGGGGAAATATAATTTGCGATCTTTTGCTCTTGGTCTCTCCTATGTTACTTAGTATTTCTAATATTCCATCAATCCATCTTTTTCGTGTCGTCCCTTGAGTTTGATCTTCTCACAAGGTTTATTAAAGGCTCGTGTTTTGGTTTTCTGTCTTATCACGTGGCAAAATAAAATGTATGTTCTTAACCTCTGATCTTATCTCTAAGGCTGTTTTCCTGTCAGGAGTCTGTGCTGCAAAACAAAACCGTATAGAATGATTATACTAGATTTGAAAAAAACAAAACAAACAGAATCATTGCAAAAGCGAAAGGAACTTGCTCTACGACAACCTTAGTACATGAATGGAAAATGAATCCGTTTCTGTTGCATTCAAGCGGGCTTCAAAGACGCAGTTGAATAGATGTCTCTCGGTCAGTGCTTTGGACGGTCCACAACTGATGTCTCTAATACGAGTAGATGATACATCATGAAGCCTAGAAAAACTGGCATGGATATTCTGTACTTGCCAAGTGTTTTGTGATATACGAGAGAGCTGATAGGCTGACAGGAAATGGAGGGGATGGGCGAGTCGTTAGACTAGCAGTAAGTAATGAGGATAAGAGAGCCGATAGGCTGGCAGTTAGTGATGGGGATGAGAGTTGATAGACTGGCAGTAAGTGATGGGGATGAGAGTTGATAGACTGGCAGTAAGTGATGGGGATGAGAGTTGATAGACTGGCAGTAAGTGATGGAGATGAGAGAGTTGATAGGACTGACAGAACATGATGGAGATGAGAGAGCTGATAGGACTGACAGAACATGATGGAGATGAGAGAGTTGATAGGCTGACAGTAAGTGATGGGGATGACAGAGTTGATAGGACTGACAGAAGGTGATGGGGATGACAGAGTTGATAGGACTGACAGAATATGATGGAGATGAGAGAGCTGATAGGACTGACAGAACATGATGGAGATGAGAGAGCTGATAGGACTGACAGAACATGATGGAGATGAGAGAGTTGATAGGACTGACAGAAGGGGAATATTTTGAAGGTTCTCAATAATTGTATGCTGAATATCAATATATGAGAACAGTCTTGATACTCAAATCATTTAGAACCGTATAGGACCAACTGCCTAAAAGGGTGAGCTGGGTGTGTGCACAACCAGCAAGCTACTGGAACCATCAGTGTGCATACACTTTGCTGAAAGCAACTAGGCACCTAAGTGTTTGCCCAGAGTGCTATAATGTCAACTCTAAGAACAATGACCAATAAAGGACACAAATTAAACAAGAGATTTTTAAAATATAAATTTGAAATTCACTCTTTAATTGTGTAATGTTTATGACAACAATGAAATTATGTGATTTTCACATTCATGATTGATGGTACCTGTGAGGTGTTGATGCCTGCCCTTCCATTTAAGTAGAAAATAAAAGATGACCACTGGTTATTGTGAAAATATATCCACGATTAGACTCAACCAAGAAGGTGGAAGGTAGAAACAAGGAATTTCTTCCATCATTTCAATGACATGGTTACAGAAATAATAAACACATGCAGTGTATGTAAGAATCTTATGAGTCAAGCACATAAACAATATCTCTGTCATTAATTCTAATGTAAAAACAACACAGGAGGGAAACTCGAAGGTCAGACAAATATAGAATATAATCAGACAAATGCATTCTTGACTGAACACCTGGACATATATACACCAAACAACACAAAATAAATAAATAAAGGGCAATCTACATACAACTTTACCCACCAGTAAGCATTTCACTCAATCAACCCAGAACACCAAGTTTGATTTCTGGTCCAGGCTGTCAATAACTTGTGTTGCTCTGTGTATATTTTTGTCAGAGCCAGATTTCTAAAACATTTGTGTTTGCTATATGGCATGTTCTAATTTGACCTCACAGAAATTGTTTGTTCTTTCATGTCATCATTTATCACTGCACCACCAACATGGTTTCCTCATTGATATCAAATTCCAAGATAAGAGCTAGTGATCTGTCATAGACATGAAGGGTTCTATTTATATCTTGGAGATCAGGAGCTGTCACTTGTATGTACAGATAGAACCACATGAAGCAACATGGTGCTGTCTAGATCAAACAGAACATTAGCATACATTATTCTGCTAGTTCACTACAAGCAATGCAGAGCTTGAACTCAAGCTATTAATTATGTCAATTAAAACATGATAACTTTTCTACAAAACTGAAAGCTTGTTTACAATTGTTAAATATTCCAATCGAATATAAGGAGCAGGTCAAATTGTATACTATGTGGTACATTCAAGATAAGGACAAGTTATAATAGGACAATAATTGTTCAAGATTAGCCTTAAAGATTAGCCAAATTTTGTTTTACTTAACAACTAACTTTTACATGCCATTTTTTTAATATATATATATATATATAATACTACATATGCCTATTCACCTCCTCCTGGAATAAGTGTTGACTCTTCTATACACTATTTTGACATCAGGAAGTTGTTTTCTCAGGACTTAGCTCACAATTTCATGTTATGATTCCTTCATTATGAATTATTTCTTCTTTTTTTTTTCATATGTATTCCTTTAATCATTTTTGTAATTTAACCTGGTATGCACTTTTATATTCACTTGTCTCTAACTGATTATAACACACTTTTTTTTCTATATGCACATTTTACCATCATTTTCTTGTCCTCGTTTTGCGTCCTGTCTTTGATAATTAAATGGTTTCTATGTCTGTTACCAAAAACAGACTGTTTTGTATACACTAGACAGCTCCAAGCTAGAACTGTTTACTTTTTGTAAAGCTGACTTGAAACAACTTTCTTTCATTTACCATGTGTGTACATATTTTGTATTTGTATTGTTTTGACAATCTAGGTGAGACATGTGAGTGCAATATTTGACAGCTCCATTAGCCAATTCACTAATAATTTCATATGATTTATAACCAACTGTTGGTCAGGTGTGAGAAAACTATAAAAAATATGGATTGAGTTGAAACTTCCCCTGATAGACATTTTGATACAAATTCAGGTAACTGTGTGATAACAACTGTAGATTATCACAGAAAATACAGCAGAAAAAAAATCTGTACAGTCTTTGGGTTAGGGGCTGCCAGTTAGTCAGGGAAAGTGTCAATCAAGAAAAGATTAGTGAACATTTGATCAATCTTTTGAGCAGTGATATCACAGATCTACAACAAATTAATTCTGAAATCCTTAAAATTGCTCAATCTGACCTTTCACCAGCCTCACAATTAGACTTACCACTACATAGTAACCAGAACATTCTCATTTTGGAATATCCTTCTTAAATATGTCATGAAAATTATCAAAGTGAATTTCACAATTCATTAACAGTTATTTATACATTCCTCACATATGATAACAGACAAAAGACCTTGTGTTGAAGCAAAAAAAAAAATTAATAAAAAGCAATTAAAAGAATGTGAGTTGAACAAAGGATGTGGGAAAACAGCCTCAACCTGGTACAATATATAACTGAAAAGACCAAGAAGTTTGCCAGCAGAAGATAATAAACAAGAAGGTAAAAGAACATGAATTTTGAGATGTTACTATTGGCTCAGTAAACACTTAAATCACTTTACTGGTAGTAAAAAATACCAAGTATAAAAAATAGTCCCCTTTGACCTGTTGATAATAATGTCCTTAATGTCAGCTCAAAGCAAACATGTAACATGATTTTAGCAGTGTATAACTTCTGTTATCATCTCCGTACTCAAAGAAAATATCTTCTTTTGTAATATGCTCTTGGAAAACATTAACCAGAATGAAGAATCCCAGTAAAAAGCAGCACTAACTATTTGAAAGTGGTGAGGCATGCAAAATATCTTTCAAAGCAGCTCAGTTCAGCAACATTAAGGAATGCTTCATAGACTTCACATACTTAAGGGATTCAACACAGAGTTTATGAGACCTGCACATAACAAGCAGCATAAGATGCAGTAACATCACTCACAGTGACTTCAAGGCTAAACAATGATGAATTATCGAGGTAAGGAACATGGCAAACCGCCTGAAAGACAGAACTGTTAAAACAATATATTCAAATATGAATAAATGGTTATCTTCATTTACATGACAGAAGATTTCAGCTTTACCATCACTGCTGGAGAATTGCTGCTACTACTGCTTGCTATAATAATCTCTGATCTGAAAACCTTATCTCAACTGCACTCAGGTTTGTTCTTCAACCCTTCAGAAATTCCTCGACAGAGCCCCAGTATGGGGGTCTGAAGAATAAAAACATTAACGACAGTTTCATTTTTGTTTTCTTACATCTCACAATGGATGACTATTAGTAATATATTAGTCTTACTGCTTCTGCCTTTTAGATCACTGAAAATGTGAACAAATATGGCAGGAGATTCTTCTTTTGTGTATGCATTTAGATGTCAACTTTAAGAAGCTCAAAGAAAGCATTAGTAACATCAAGGCTGGTGACTATCTCCATACAGCTTGCACAAGAACCTTATCATTTACCTGTGGCTAGAGAAGGTATCCTTCATATAAATAACAGAAATGGGCACCCACATGTATAAAGCAATAACACAACGTAAACAAAAAATAGAATATAACACACCTGGAAAAAAATTAATAAATAACATATGAGAAGTGGAAATACATTCTATGAAGTATGTCAATGGAAATGAGAATATATTATCAAATGCTCATGACACAAATCTTGAAACATGAATGCTACCCAGGGGACAATGCACATAAAACATTGACCATGAATATATTTGTTTCTTTTGAGAAGTATTGATTGAAACATTGCATACACAATTTGAGGATAAAGAAGTAGGCACAGAAAGAGAAAAATGTTAATGGATAGTCATGGCATAGAAAAAGTGAACAATAGAACTGACAGACAACATAATAGGTTGTGGAGATCACCTATCTGAATGGCACTTGCTGTTGATGATGTCAACAACAACACAAATTATTACCAAAATGTTAACACTTTTCTGTTACTTGCCATTTCTAAGATTATTTCTGTCCAATTCTTGCCAGTTTACAGTACAATGTCTAATTACCATCTTCAAACTATAATGTGGCTAATATAACAGTATATATTATATATAACATACAATAATGAGTAATACAGAATCTGTTTCAGAAACAATTCTAAAAAAAATGTTCAGCATCCAAAACTATACAGTTTGACATAAATGAAAATACAAGTATTAACTTTTAACACAAGCAATATTATACATACTGTAGATGTGAACCTACATATTACTGTCAAGAAGTTATTATATGAAAGTTACACTTTCTTCTCAAAGCTCAAAACACAGCTCAGCAGCAATAATTCTTTTCTACCTTAACATATTTTGCTTAAAGCACCCCCTCAACTGTTTTTTAAGTTGGTCTGTTTTAAATTTAAAATATAGATGTTGCACTTTTCTTTTTCCTTTGGAGTTTACTGCAAAGTAATTTTTTAAAATGTCATTTATATGAAATAAATAATAAACAAAAAAGACCTCTTACATGGAAGCAGAAACGTTCACCATCAAGACTAGTACTTGACCAGCTACATTCAAACATGAAACAGAGACGTTCACCATCAAGACTAGTACTTGACCAGCTACATTCAAACATGAAGCAAAAACGGTCACCATCAAGACTAGTACTTGACCAGCTACATTCAAACATGAAGCAGAGATGTTCACCATCAAGACTAGTACTTGACCAGCTACATTCAAACATGAAGCAGAGATGTTCACCATCAAGACTAGTACTTGACCAGCTACATTCAAACATGAAGCAAAAACGGTCACCATCAAGACTAGTACTTGACCAGCTACATTCAAACATGAAGCAAAAACGGTCACCATCAAGACTAGTACTTGACCAGCTACATTCAAACATGAAACAGAAACGTTCACCATCAAGACTAGTACTTGACCAGCTACATTCAAACATGAAGCAGAGATGTTCACCATCAAGACTAGTACTTGACCAGCTACATTCAAACATGAAGCAGAAACGTTCACCATCAAGACTAGTACTTGACCAGCTACATTCAAACATGAAGCAGAGATTTTCACCATCAAGACTAGTACTTGACCAGCTACATTCAAACATGAAGCAGAGACGTTCACCATCAAGACTAGTACTTGACCAGCTACATTCAAACATGAAACAGAGACGTTCACCATCAAGACTAGTACTTGACCAGCTACAATCAAACATGAAACAGAAATGTTCACCATCAAGACTAGTACTTGACCAGCAACATTCAAACATGAAGCAGAGACGTTCACCATCAAGACTAGTACTTGACCAGCTTGACCAGCAACATTCAAACATGAAGCAGAGACGTTCACCATCAAGACTAGTACTTGACCAGCTACATCCAAACATGAAGCAGAAATGTTCACCATCAAGACTAGTACTTGACCAGCTACATTCAAACATGAAACAGAGACGTTCACCATCAAGACTAGTACTTGACCAGCTACATTCAAACATGAAACAGAGACGTTCACCATCAAGACTAGTACTTGACCAGCAACATTCAAACATGAAACAGAGACGTTCACCATCAAGACTAGTACTTGACCAGCTACATTCAAACATGAAGTCCAAGTAAACATGACTAGAAATGTCATGTTATTAACTACTGAAGAAAGGTGGGAGGACAATATTCAAATTATGGAGACAGAAGACAACTATATATGGATTAGCTATCTTTGAACAAGGCAGAGAAATAAAACACAAGCGAAAAAAACACACAAGACTCAAGTATAGAGTAGAAAAGTGTAACTTCAAAGCAATGCTTCATTATTGATGGTTTCAAGTTTTGTTTATTGAGGGAGAAATAAAAAGTCTGACTCGTACACCTTGTGGTGAATGTACTGGACATCCTTTACTCTCCAGCTAGTCTCCCAAGCTGACCTCATAAATAGGATAAATGCTGCACAAATAAAAAGATGAAGAATGGCTAGAGAGAGTGAAGACAGCTAGTTACTATGCCACAATAGGTCCAAGCCTGACTGTCAATGATTGTTTCATTCGTTAGTGAAAGAGAACAAAAGTATTCTGCATCTTTTTGCCTTTCATCATCATCAAGTGCCATCTCCACATCGAAGGTTGGCTACCATGGAGTGCCATTCCACTCTTGCTTTGATAGTGCAGACTGTCATAGGTTAACTTGTTCATTTTTTTATGTTACTCGTTCATATTAGTCTTGATCTGCCTCTTTACCTTGTATTTTCCTTCCAAGATTACTTTTAGTAAGCTGCTGTGTCTTTTAACATGTGCCAAAAATCTCATTTGTTTTGTTTGGATTTTTACATTTAACTTTTTTCCGTTTCATTGAGAAGAAAAAATTAAAGCAAATAAACTTTGAATAGGAACTGTCACATCATTCAGCCACAAAATACAGAGATGCCATGTGACTGGACTATAGGCTTCAATGAACAAACATGTAACATCTAATACAACAAAGAACACTATGTAACACAACATTCTTCCCAATACTCTGTCATCAGTGACAAACTTGGATATTTACAAACAAAGAAAAATCATCAACACAGAAATGAGATTTCTGAGTAAAATACTGAATGTGTCAAGAAGTGACAGAAATGAAGATCAAAAACAGTTGAGGTAACACCAGTACTGGTTCATATTAGGAAATAACAGTCTGGACATGTAATCACCACCAGACAACTACTCTCACAGAGCTTTAGCATGCAGAAACAAGGGAACGTGGGGGGAACGTGGACCCAGAAGGTGATAAATTAATGGAATAGCAGACATCACAATTAGTACCATGCAGGAGACTTTCCAATCATTTTGATCCTTCCCTCACCGCTATACATCACATAAGGCTCGTAGTGTTTTTCGCCACCTATCTCTACTCTTGATCTTATCTAATGAGTCTAAGCCTGCCAACTTTGCTTTTCTTACAAGTGTTCTTTTTAGTGTCTCTGTAGGTCTTCCTCTTTTTCTGTATCCTGGTGTTTCCCATAGAAGAGCCTGATATGGAACTCTCTTGTTGCCTCTTCTCAACACATGTCTGACAAATGTCCATCTTCTCTTCCTAATGGTAGATGAGATTGTTGGTTGCATGGTCATTTCTCTTATCTCTATATTAGTCTTGAATTAATTCCATTGTACACAGCATATGAGGTATTTTGTCTTCAACAGCGTTTAGTTTTCTCTCAATCTCTTTTGTTGTTTTCCAGCTTTCACATGCATAGGTAAGGGTTGATAATATGTTTGAGTTGAATATTCTAAGTTTAGATTACTTAGTATTTTTTATTTCCATATTTTGTCCAGTATTTTCAGTATTTTCTATAATATTGTATATTATAGAAACAAAGTTGAACGCATTCGAAAATAAATGTCTAAGGAAAATACTTGGTATAGAATGGAACGAATTCAAAACAAACGAGGAAATTAGAGAAATCGCCAATCAACCACTAATATCTTCAGTAATAAAGAAAAGACGATGGTCATACGTTGGACATGTGATGAGAAGAGATAATAATCGAATAGCAAAGCAAGCCCTCATATGGGAAACAACAGGTAAAAGAAAAAGAGGAAGACCCAGGGAGACACTGAGAAGAACATTGATGAGAGAGGCAAGAGCAGCAGGAATCGGCTCCCTCAATGAGATAGAACTGCTTGCACAGAACAGAGACAGATGGCGAGATTTGATAAAATATCTTTAAAAGAAAACTGCTAGAACAAAAATTCATATAGGAGAAGGTGTATCTTGGTCTACGCCCTATGGGCCGGTTACGGCTCGAAAGGTCAATAGATAGATAGATATTTTGTCCAGACTTTTAAAATTCTCTGCTGCCTTTGTTATCCTGCTTCTGATCTCTTCCTTTGTTTCACCTTCTTGATAGATCTAACTTCCAAGACATATATAGTGGTCTACTCTTTCCAATGCCTAGCAATTGAGATATATATTTACCTCTGGGGTATTGTTATTTTTCATTATTTTTGTTTTATCCCTGTTGATTTCAAGTCCTATTCTTTCTGCCATGGATGATAGGGTATCTGTGATATTTTGCATCTTGTTGATATTGTCACTTAGGAGTTCTATCTCATCTGAAAAATCTAGATCTTTGAAGTAATTCTTGTCCATTTAATACCATTATTGCCTGTGCAACATTTACTCAAATGTACTATCAACCCTTACGTATGCGTGTGAAAGCTGGAAAACAACAAGAGATATAGAAACAAAGTTGAACGCATTCGAAAATAAATGTCTAAGGAAAATACTTGGTATAGCGTGGAACGAATTCAAAACAAACGAGGAAATTAGAGAAATTGCCAACCAACCACTAATATCTTCAGTAATAAAGAAAAGACAATGGTCATATGTTGGGACATTTGATGAGAAGAGATAATAACCGAATAGCAAAGCAAGCCCTCATGTGGGAAACAACAGGTAAGAGGAAGACCCAGAGAGACACTGAGAAGAACATTGATGAGAGAGGCAAGAGCAGCAGGATTCGGCTCCCTCAATGAGATTGAGCTGCTTGCACAGAACAGAGACAAATGGCGAGATTTGATAAGATATCTTTAAAAGAATTGAAAACTGATAGAACAAAAATTCAGATAAGAGAAGGAGTATCTTGGTCTACGCCCTATGGGTTGGCTACGGCTCGAAAGGTCAATAGATAGATAGATAGAACATTTACTCATTATATAATTGTAATTCCAAATAGCAACGGTGATAGTATAAATCAGTGTTTGATTCTTGTTTCAATCTAAAACCAATCACTCATTCCCTCCTCTGTGTGAGCCACATACGTATAGCCATCATGTCTTTTATGGTGGTACTCCGTAATGTTTCAAGACATTCCACAAGGACAATCTATGTATACTGTCAAACACTATTTTTTTTAAATCAATGTAATTGCAGATCAATTGTTGTTGTTTTTCTGTATGTTCTTCTAGTATTATCCTTAGAGTGAATATTTGGTCAAGACAGCTTCTCCCCTTTCTGAATCCTGCTTGTCTCCTCACACATAACATTATCTATAGCATCTAACAATGATCTGGACACACCATTTTCCTTTCAAAGGAAAAAAAAAAGTATAACAATCCAGAATTAATACATGATCTTATTTCCAGAGAACAATCAATGCCAATGTTTTATGCTGTAAGATTTGAGTGCTACCTCAAAACTTGGAAATGACCTGACCATTATTATATAAATGTTAGAGCGAATTATAGTTTAGACAGCTCTATTTTAAAACATTTTCTACAATGAATAAAAGTGCAGCAATTACAACATGTTCTGAATGTTTCCTGTTGTACTCTATAAGTAAACCATCGGATGTACATGGAAAAAGGATGCAGATATAGTATTTTTGTTAACTGTGATACAACTACATTTACCAGTAGAAAGCATATATTATTCACAATTGTTCACTCCAAATGAAGGAGCAGAGACCCACCTAACAATAATGAAACAAATCTGAACCAAACTTTAATGAAACTCTATGAGAGAAGACAAAGAAGAAGTTTCAATGGTCACAGAAAACATGAATGTTTGGTGAGTAATGGACTCCTGCTACTTGAGTACATACAATAAGTATGTCTGCGAGTGCTGGGCGACCAGGTGGCACTCCAACAACTTATCAAGTCATGAAATATGCACGGCAAGTTAGGCAATACAGAACTCCATGCATGAGGAATGGAAGCTTTCAAGCTCTTTGTTTTTTTGTAAAACAAACTACCACATCTGCTGGAGAATCACATCAGAAATGTGAAATATGTCAGGGGTTTGATGTAGTTGTTTCTCTTTGAGCAAGGCAGGGGATGCAAGCAATGATGACAATTACACACACACACACTTCATCATCCACTCTAAAACTAGTTTCAGGTCACTGTAGCTGTTACAGAATCAGGTCAACTCAAGCTCATTCACTCATTCAAGTTTTTAAAAAAAAGTCAATCCATTATTCTGGTTGTACATTCTGACAGTCTGTGTCTATCATTTGATGTTTTTCTTCCATTTATTGTAATGTAATATAAATGACAACAACTTTGACATTAGCACCTCCTGTATTTTACAAATATTATTTTACTTTTTTACTTATTCTTATTGAACTACAATCTTCTGTTTAAAACAAAAACACTTCACGTTTCTTATGGTATTTGAGTGGGTGTCTTATGGCATTTGAGCGGGTGTCTTATGGCATTTGAGTGGGTGTCTTATGGTATTTGAGAGAGTCTGGAATCCTACTCTGATTGAGTCTTGATCGCAGAGAGAGAGTGTGGGTATTATGTTGTCAATGTCCATATTTGTACAGGACCTGGAACAATGATGCTGTTAGTATCACTCAAAGCCATCTGACTTCTCCAGAGAAAACCAATGGTACTTATTTTAAGAAGCTGGATGATCCCAATGGCCATGTTGGTCTGAACACAATTTGCCACATTTAGGAATTGAGCCCAGACCCCAATGAGCGTAGTGGAGCATAGTGAACCCCATACATCAAAAGTCTCCATTCTCTTTTATGCAGAAGATCAATATCGTACACTACAAGTGAATTATTTCAAAGTACAGAGCTATAAAATTGTGTGTTACCAAAAATTTTGTTCTGAATTCCAATAGAAAACAAAAAAAACATTATACGCCGAGAAACAAAATGACAGTAGAAGTAATTGAACCCTTGATACAGTGTATATAACATCTTGTCACCTGCTCTACTGTTTCTGAAGTGCTTCAACATTCTTTAAGAAAAATATGTTAAAAATACAGCTAGAAAAAATATAGGCATAAATTATCAGAAAAAATCCATACACAAAACAACTTTTAACATGACACAAAAGAAATAATGCATGACAACATATTCATTAAAAGAAAAAAAACAAGGCAAAAAAAATCAGTAATCAGTTACTAAGGAACAACATTATATATGCGGTTCAATATGTCATGCTTTATTATACAAGTAAACCATTTATATCAAACGGTTCGCTCTTTCCCTTCTTTTATACATCTATAAATGATCAGGACTTATAATTTCCTCCCAATCAGAGCACCACACATGAAAGTTGTAGCTTCTATATGGCGTGAGGCTTCATATAAATATATGACATATATGTATCATTTGTGTATCTCAGCAAAGACCAAGCTCACAAAATTAGAAGCTCTCTAACTTTACAGTACAAAATGTAATTTTATATATGGCTGTCTCAGACTTATGCAACCCCAAAAGGCAGTCACAGAATGTTCATGTTCACAGACAGAGGTCATATAGACCAGAGCACAGTGTCAGCCATCCAATGGGGGCCCTAAGTATACCATAGAAACCTCTGTGTTACCATAAACTGCAGAAACTGCTGGGTAGAGCTGTGTGTTTGGCAAGCCTCTGAAAGCTACCCCTGAATGAGAATATGAACAAGACTATTTAGATACATACAACATACTGCTTCATAAGAATAACCAACAATTTAAAATTACATCATAAAAACAGTATTAACTCTATTTCCAAGAAAAAGTTTGCCCACTTATTATTGATACTTTCATTCTAAGGAGAATATCTGCAAAGTTCTTTGTTTATATGAATCTGATTGTTTTTAACAATTATGATAGGTCATAAAGTTGTGTATTGAGTGTAGTTCCTTTTGGCAAGGGGGCAATACTTGGTCTTTGTACATATGTCTATGTTTCCCAACTTTAGTGTACATGTTGCTATGAGGTGGACTGTACACTGCTCTTAGTCAGATTCTGCTGGAGTTAAATCTCTCCTGCATGTACTGTACATATAAACAAAAGTTCCATTATAAATTTGCTGAGTCTACATTTCCCATATTTCTTAAAACTGATATTCTATTGGGAATGATTTCAAATTTCACCAAGCATGGAAATTATATAAATTTATTCATTTTGACTTGTCTTCTTTGCTTTTTTCTTTTGCCTCGAAGGAAAATGGTGTGTTGTTGACAGTGCTCATTTGTTTGCCTCATATGTAGCACTTTGTTTGGAGTCAGATATGTTGCTTGTACACCTTTGAGAGGTCTTCCTCTACATCTACTATAGTTGCACCTGATTACGCCTTGTTTTGGATGGAATATGTTATGTCCAGACCATTTAATTTGCTGTCTTCAGATAAAGCTAAGGACTGGTATTACTCCAATTATTTTGCTAATTTCTTCCTATCTCATTTTGTTTTATTGTCACATTAAGTATTCTTAAAAGACAACCCACTTCAGTAGTTGTGATCTTTCTTTTCCACTTTATTGATAATTTCTATGTTTAATGTCCATTAATTTTGGTAGCTAGTGGTATTTTGGTAGATCAATGCTACTGTGTTTTATTTTTAGATCGCAGGTTTGTATACATGTTTACTTCAGAACAAACAGCTGACAATTGAAAGGGATTAGGTCCAGTCAAGCCACTGCATGTTTACTTTCATGATTGTACAAGAATCTTTTGAAATGGCACATTTGTATATTAAAACATGATGAATATCAAAGGTAAATCATAGAACCTACACACAGCCTGGCATATAAGGAATATATTAGTGCCCTTTGTCTGACATCTATGAGTGATGTGGACAGCTAGGACATCTATGAGTGATGTGGACAGCTAGGCCATCTATGAGTGATGATGTTAGCTAGGCCATCTATGAGTGATGTGGACAGCTAGGACATCTATGAGTGATGTGGACAGCTAGGCCATCTATGAGTGATGTGGACAGCTAGGCCATCTATGAGTGATGTGGACAGCTAGGCCATCTATGAGTGATGATGTTAGCTAGGCCAGCTATGAGTGATGTGGACAGCTAGGCCATCTATGAGTGATGTGGACAGCTAGGCCATCTAGTCTCCCTGAAAAAATCTCTGGTACACATTTTCAGAAGCTGGGTGACAATGGTTGGGTCAGAAACAAATTGGCTACAGATGGGGACTGAACCTGGTCAGCATGTGAATGCACTAAGCACTTTGCCTCCAAGGTTTCCAGTATGTTCGCCACTTTAGTGTGGCCTGCATGATACTGTGGTTTCCGATGAGACTTCTGGCTCCACATCACTGACTTCAGCACCTATCGATGGTAGAGTGTGCTTATACTTAAACTCAGGATTTTTTATTCTGAACTCATCTGCTACCTCATCAAATTCTCAGCTGGTTCTGGAGAAAAACTTAAGATGAGGTAGGCTTGCGCATGAGTGACTACCAGACTTCAGGCATTGTAAGATAACAGCTGTATACTTGACAGACTAAAACAAACTGTTATATTCAACCAGAGAACAGGTCATAACAAATTGAACATGCACACGTATGTGCTTTGACTGTAGGATGTACCACATGTGAGCTATATGGTCACACTATGGAAAATGTGCTACAGAATGTCCCCATGTTTGATGGCTCAGAAGTATGTACTGTTCCAAGAATTCAACACTGCAGTCAATGCTACATGGAGCCAGAGAGAAGCTCCTGACAACATTCAGATTTATCGCAAGCACTAGTTTGACAGATCCAACATAAAGAGGTGAACACAAGAAGTATGAGGTTTTAGGAGACTTTGAAGAGTAAGAGGAAAGACTCTGCATGCAAGACAGAATGTCAAAAGCATCAAAGGTGTCACAGCTTCAATCATACATTAAATACTGTCACATCAAGTCATTATAAAATCTGTTGAAAATTAATCGGATGATAGAAGAGATGACAAATTTGTGAGCACCATAATGTTCAGTGCAGTTGTGAAGGGGAAACAGGCAAATAATCAGTTGTGAAGGGGAAACAAGCAAATAATCAGTTGTGAAGGGGAAACAGGCAAATAATCATAGTTGTGAAGGGAAAAACAGGCAAATAATCATAGTTGTAACTGACATATTGGCTGAAATGTGATGTCACATTGTGAGACATAACTCAGAAATTGATTGTGCCAATAATAAGCTCAATGTTAACTTGTATAAGGCAGCTTTTTTTGTAAAGAAACATTGTATTTGCTAGTGTAAGGTGATATTAGCATATTCCTGCACTGCAAATTTTTACATATGATCTTTATGTACTTTAAAGCAACAAATGTTTGTTTAAAGAATGCTGTTTTTTAAATGAATAAATCAGTGTAAATCAGAAATATACAAAACACATAATGCATCATGTTTGTAATAAAAATGGGAGCATTATATTAATTACAGGTTTATTTAACCTTTTTCTTTTTAATTCCACTTTTTGTGAGTTTCCACACATGTGACTGCGCTGGGGTACATATAGATAACTCAGACACCCCAATAAACCAGTTTAACAACACACCTAAGTGTAGATGAGCACCTATGGACATGTTCGGAGTACAATGAAGATGACCCGCAAATAACTCAATAACTAAATGTACATGTGATTAGTAACATGAGACAAGGGGTTGAAGGAAAATCTGTACATGGGTGGACTTAAAGAAACAGCTCCAAAACTGAAATCACTTTGGTAGAAATTAATTACAATACCATAACTGCTATGATCACTTCAGACAAAATACACAAACAAGACTAGAAAGGAGGATATCAAACAAATAAACACAAATACAAGTAATTAGCAAAATTAACAACTTACCAAGAAATTCATAATTTTTTTCAAATGCTAATGTGTTGTCTTCACAGTCTAAAATAACTCGTATTCTTTCCCCAACCTGAAAGTATCAATAACAGTATTCATTATTCCTATTCTGTCAACAAACACAAACCCGACTAAATGTTCACATTTTTACAAACTCATTTAATAACTTATTGTCGCCATCAAACAAACAAAAAGATTAAATAGCAAGAAACTGAAAGTTGGGGGAATCAGTGTTTCTGAAAAATGAAACATTCTATGTACTGAATGTAGAATATAGATATAGTGAGAGCATAAGAGGACTTATCAACCAACACAGAGCTGGAGGCATCAGTTGCTGGATGCTACCGAACATGCTGAGGGAACCTGAGCACCTGGACATGTTCGGATTGCAATGATGACAATTCACAAATAAATTTTATATATATATATATATATATATATATATATACATATATATATATATATATATATATATATATATAAAAATAGGGATATATATATATCCAAGATGGCCCCGTAGTCAATCTGGACTAGTGGCCTTTTTATTGCAAAGTGGTTTCCAATTTTTTATGATTTTGATTTTCATTTTGTAGACAGCTGTAGTCCAGCATTCACCTGACCACAAAATCAACATGGTTTTGACATCTGTTCACTGAGAAAGTGGAATATAGTGGAACAGTACCAGATCCCGCCTTTGTCCTGGGATGGATGTGTCATCTGTGATCGACTGCAAATTTGCCACCAGCTGGACTGCTGTCGAATCAAGTTTTCACTGAAGTGGAGGCGTGACTTCATTTGTTGGGACAATGATTCTTGAGGCATGCCTACTGATCATAAAGCCTACAATGGAACTGGTGCAGGCATATGGTGATTATGCTGCCCAAGACAGCAACCTGGAAGTGTCCATTTTTAGCAACACATATTTATACAGTTTAATGCGGCACGTTCAATATAACAGTTTTTATTAAAGTAAAAACTAGCAATTTTACAGAACACAACATATTCAATAGAACAGTATGGATGATCGATAAGAACACTTTGTTGGTTGCTGGAATGTGGGCTGAGCAGACATGGGAATGCCTCACCTACAGTGGAGCCATACCGTCTAAAGTCTATATGGGGACAGAGGACAGCAACAGAGCTGCAAGCTGCCAGTGACTCATAGCTGATGTCTTGCATCAGGATCACAGAACCAGAATTATCACAACAACAAAAATGGATGTCTAATTAATGCTCTTTAAGGACAGATGATGAAGAGGTCTATTCCTTTAGTAGTCAAGGGACAAATGTCAGACAATATATCAGAAAGTTCCTGTACTGTAACTATCGTGACACAACTACTTGATATATTTGTGCAAAAATCTTGTGTTTTAATGTTCCAGAGTGTGCTGAGTATGTGTGTTGTGTGTAATCAAAGTGTCTACATGTGCTCAGCTTCTACATGCCATTTTCTGACCTAGTTTAAGGGCTTGTTCTTGGGATCAGTATGATGGTTTGACAAATTTGAGAAACGTGTTCAGATAAAATTTTGTGTGAAGCCTGTAAAATCTTTTATTGAGACTTCAAAACGATTCTTCTGGTTTTTGACAGGTAGATGTATTTATGACCGGTTCAGTGTCTGTTCGCGATGAGGAGCGGTAAAGGTGTCACCAGTAAAATGCCACAAAATGTGAGCCAAATTGTGAATTTGACCTGTCATGAGGGCCGCTGATGACTTATCTCTCACATGGTTGAAATCAGTTATGAAATCAAGAGATCCTAAAAGAAAAGCCTGAACATTAGTGAGCATGCATTGAGTTGCTGTGAAGTTCTTCCCTGGGCTCTTGACCCTCAATTAAAAACAGAGGTGCCTTGATGTGTACCTTGTGACACATGAGACAGCTAAGGATGAGGAAACGTTTATTTCTGGGATCATCATGGGTGATGAAAGCTGAATTTAGAGCTACAATCCAGAGATCCACTGCTGTTGAACAGTCAAGGTTATTGTTATGGAAGGCCCCAGTATCACTGCAAACGAATTAAAATCTATAATTGCTCAACCACCATGCCAGCGTAATCATCCGAATTAATATCTTATCTCCCAAACAAAGAAAGGTAGCTGCAGTCCCCCATCATAGCAGTCACATGCCAAAAGACAAGGCGAAACCGGACAGAAAGTGAATATAGCCATCTGTTCCCCTGCATACGATATCATCATTCATCATAAGCAATCGGAATATCAAAATGGATGAAACGCACAGCTCACTGTGTGCGCAGAGCACTAAACTCAGCAGCTCCGTCAGCAAGCTGGACTTTGGATATGAGGAAACTGCAACAGGGAACACTTTTCAGACACAGCCTTTAACGGTTCCAGCCACCTATCCGCCATATTGACAGAAAATTTATGTCCTGAAAATGTTGATCATCATATTTTTTAAAATGTATAGCGCTTGATGATGTTAGGACATCATTTTTGTCTCCAAATCCGAACATATGAAACACAGTTTGTCCTGTATCTCTATAATAATTTAGCTCCTAGATACAATTGTATGTTTATAAAACTGTCAGAGAAAAATACAAGAAAGGATGGCATTTTGGCCCTCCTCACAAACAAAAACAGAACACAACACTAGAAATGTATTACTGTCTAAGTACATCATAGAAAGTAACTAAAAATAGTGTATCATTAAATGTTAAAAAATATCAGAAAAAATCTTAGCTGCCAGTAGAATCTCAGTACTACCTCCACAAGTGGGTGATGTAGAATGCATCATGAGAGAAAAAGGGAAGAGTAGTGAGAAGTAATTGCTCCAACAGCTACACGGAAAACAAAGACTGAAGAGGGCCCTAAGAAAGGTGTATCTAAAATAATATGGAATAAAGGGGCTAAACTCAAAAACTGGAAAAGCGTGTATGAGCAACAATTGCAGCACACCACAAACAGCGTCCCCATCATTCACACAAATACTCACCAATGTATACAAAATACAAAAATATATATATATATTCACAAACCGCAGAAATAGGCTCAAGATGCAACAAAGCTTATCAAATCATTGGACAGCTATCATGACTATTGTCCAACAAGGAAATAACTCTAGAGTCAAAACGGGCACTGTACAATACAATCTTCATCCCAACATTGTGCTACCAATGCCAGTCCTGGACCCTAGATGCAAGAACAATAAGAAAAATAACCTCTACAGAGATGAAGTGTGTTAGACGGATGACAGGAAACAGTCTGAGAGATAAGATCAGAAATGAAGAACTGAGAAAAAAAGCTAGGAATAGCCCCCGCCATAGAATATATAAGGAAACAACAGATAAAATGGTTTGGCCACATGACAAGGCAGAAAGAACAAAACACAACACAACGAGCCTTCAACAAACGTTGTGAGAACGCCAGACCCAAGGGTCGACCATGAAAAAGATGGGTCGATGGAATATTAGAAGCACTAGGAAACATAACAGCAGCAGAGGCGAACAGAAGAGCAAAAGACCGCAAATTATATCTCCCCTCGACGCTGAAAGGCAGATGAGGAAGGAAAGAAGAAGAAGAATTCCTATTTTAACAAGTTGCTTAGCTGGCATTGTGCTGAAAAACAAGTCTCTCATGGCAAGGTGCTGTTTCGAGGAGTATGGGTTCAATCTTAGTTTGGACTGTTCATTGTTTTTTGTGAATCATAGGAAGAAAAGGTATGTTTTACAGCACTCAGAAAAAATGACAAATAAAACAACAGAAAAAAACAATGAACAATTGATGGTCCAAAGCAGGATCGAACCTGTAATCCTTGGCACTGCGCCTTGCCACAAGAAGCCGAACACTAGGGAACACTGCCACTCAGCTAACTAAAAAATTAGCTATCGTGGACGATGTCTTTCACGCAGGTGTTCTCATGACTATAGCATAGTGTTACGATCACAGCTCGGGAACAAATTGTATTTCTATACTTTCATATTAAGGGAAGTATCTCCAGGTAGAACTGGATACTTGTGCTGCAGACAAACATTTATAGGACGAAAATGCACGGTTAGTAGTTTCCAGTGGTTTTTATACTGGAGACAAATAATAAATGAATATTATTATAGAGGGAAAACTTCCCTCAGTGTTCCCTAGTGCTCGGCTTCTCATGGCAAGGCACAGTGCCAAGGATAAAAGGTTTGATCCTGCTTCAGACCATATATTGTTCTTTGTTTTTTTTTGTTGTTGCTTATTTGTCATTTTTTTCTGAGTGCTGTAAAACATACCTCATACTCAGATTCGCTGAATTATTGCCTCGGAAGTTTCCCTCTATAATAATATTCATTTATTATTTGTCTCATTGCCACCTATCCGCCATATTGACAGAAAATTTATGTCCTGAAAATGTTGATCATCATATTTTTTAAAATGTATAGCGCTTGATGATGTTAGGACATCATTTTTGTCTCCAAATCCGAACATATGAAACACAGTTTGTCCTGTATCTCTATAATAATTTAGCTCCTAGATACAATTGTATGTTTATAAAACTGTCAGAGAAAAATACAAGAAAGGATGGCATTTTGGCCCTCCTCACAAACAAAAACAGAACACAACACTAGAAATGTATTACTGTCTAAGTACATCATAGAAAGTAACTAAAAATAGTGTATCATTAAATGTTAAAAAATATCAGAAAAAATCTTAGCTGCCAGTAGAATCTCAGTACTACCTCCACAAGTGGGTGATGTAGAATGCATCATGAGAGAAAAAGGGAAGAGTAGTGAGAAGTAATTGCTCCAACAGCTACACGGAAAACAAAGACTGAAGAGGGCCCTAAGAAAGGTGTATCTAAAATAATATGGAATAAAGGGGCTAAACTCAAAAACTGGAAAAGCGTGTATGAGCAACAATTGCAGCACACCACAAACAGCGTCCCCATCATTCACACAAATACTCACCAATGTATACAAAATACAAAAATATATATATATATTCACAAACCGCAGAAATAGGCTCAAGATGCAACAAAGCTTATCAAATCATTGGACAGCTATCATGACTATTGTCCAACAAGGAAATAACTCTAGAGTCAAAACGGGCACTGTACAATACAATCTTCATCCCAACATTGTGCTACCAATGCCAGTCCTGGACCCTAGATGCAAGAACAATAAGAAAAATAACCTCTACTGAGATTAAATGTGTCAGACGAATGACAGGAAACAGTCTGAGAGATAACATCAGAAATGAAGAACTGAGAAAAAAGCTAGGAATAGCCCCCACCATAGAATATATAAAGAAGCAACAGATAAAATGGTTTGGCCATGTGACAAGGCAGAGTGATCAAAACACAACACAACAAGCCCTCATTAAACGTTGCGAGAATACCAGACCCAAGGGTCAACCACGAAAAAGATGGATCGATGGAATTTTAGAAGCACTAGGAAACATAACAACAGCAGAGGCGAACAAGAGAGCAAAAGACAGCAAATTATTATATATCTCCCCTCGACGCTGAAAGGCAAATGAGTAAGTAAGTCAGGAAAGAAGAAAATATACATCTATATATATAATTTACAAATTCACATACAACATATATTTATCTACCTACACACATGCATGCACATTCACATACACTACCCACATGTATTTACAAAACTCCCTAGGATTGTGCTTATTCCTGTGTGATGGCAATCACGTCAATGAAAATGTGACGTGACAATCACAGGTTTGTAGCACATACACCAGGATACAGAGTAAAAATACACATCTACAAAGACCTGTCACTACAGACTAAAGGGTACTCTCCATGTAACCAGAAAACACTCAAGCGGCAATGAATAGAAATTTAAAATATTCTTACTTTAATTAAACTACAACCATCACGACTTTATTTATGATAAGTAATCCACAAAAATGTCACTCCTGCTAATAACGAAAGCATATAAAAATTAGTATAAACATTTGTAATAGAACAATTACAATACACTAACTTTAAGAAAATAGCATTGTATATTTATTATTATTAGTAGTAGTAATTCAATAACTTAATTACTTTCACTCTACTGAACATTGTGTGCTTACTTGATATTTTGGTGCATTGTTTAAAGGAGGATAGTTTCCTTGACTATCTCCATTGTGAATCAAGTGATTATCTACAAGATTCCATCCCCAGCTATTGCTGTCTCCTCCAACTAAGGGAAAATAGCCTTGGCATTGAATAGGTGAATCTTTTGACATCAAACCTATCATTGCTACAGTTCCAAGAGGTCCTTCCCACCAAACTTCCCAACAATGACGCCCCGTTTTAAATCCGATTTTTCCCCTAGCACCATCAGTTGTCTGAGCTACAGGGTTTCGATGAAGTGTAAAGCCGTTCGATTTTATGTAAACGTTTCTAGAGCAGTCATTTGGGTTCCAAGCATGATAAAATGCTCTAAGTTTTGCTTTGTAAGTTGGGACGTTGCTCAGAAGATCAGACTTCAAGGCCTCCTCAGCTAATTTTCGTACGCAGTGTAACCTCCATACATCATTGTTTTCATCATTGAGAAAACGATACCAATTTTTGCACACTAATGAACAACTCCTAAGGTCAGAAATGTCTAAATATGAAAAAAGAACCTCAAGAACTCGATGTGGTAACTTGGCAGCCGCCATCTTCGCGAAGTTGTTCTTCTCTCTTTGAAGATTACAAAAAGGAACAAAGCCTTCAAGGTGAAGGTGGACTCAACTACAACCAAACCACAACATGAAAGTACCGAATGTCCAGTGAACACTGTAGTCCGTAACATAAAATAAATAATAAACTACATCGCGCATTTTTAAAGCCATTTAGACTAACGACATAAATAAAGTCCCACTGAGCGTTAAGAAATAATGAATTTCCATGTAAAATTAAACTGCATAAATTAATTTAGAACGTTAATAGTAACAATAAAAATAAGAGTTGGCCTAATAATGTTACATGTATTTAGAGAAAGGGATAACTAACGGCAACTTTCTTTCTACCCCAGGCGTTCACCTGACGACTGAAGTCCTCTTAGTTGTCCGTTAGACTGATTAGTTAGTTTCTAGAGGCACCGCGGAGAGGTAAAGTAAGGTGTGGATGGTTCAGGTTCACCGATCCTGACGCAAGCCATCAGCTGTGAGTCACTGACACTGCGGGAATTGCCGAGGAGGGGATCTGAGCACCTATGGACATGTTCGGAGTGCAATGATGATGACCCGCAAATAACTCAATAACAGCTTCCAATTATTTTGCTGATGTGCACCTTGCCTCCGGTCAGCTATGAGTCTACGAATACTTTAAGCTCGTGTGTTATCGACGTCACGGTCCCACAATTGGAAAACTTTACAATATTGTTTTGTTAACATAGCATACACTGCTAGCGTGTGTGAACTTGCACAATCATTTCACACGCAATTCCATTGTAAATAAAATACAAATAGAGTTCAAGTTTACGTGAAATTTACTGGAATACAACATTAGAACCAAGCGTCCTACAAGGCGGGGTAATATCTAAACACAGTTTTATTTATGGTTATAAATGGCATTGTAAATGAGAGCCCTACCAATGTGCATTCTGCAGTGTATACTAACGACCCGGCAAGTATGTCAAGAGAAGAGTTAATAACAGTCGCTAACTGTAGAATAGAAAAGCACTGAATAAATGAGAAAACTGTACGAGTTCATGGTGCAGATAATCAAAGTGAAGAATGCCATTTATACAATCCCTGGGTTATCTAACCAGATTAACCCAGCAGCGGGTGACAGGAGAAAAAGACATAGCATGGCCAGAAACCTACAAGGAGAAAGTCAAGGACACTAACATTTCATCACTGACTCTTACTGTCCAATAGTCCCTCCCGGCAGACCCCAGAAATACCTTAAAGATATCTTTTTCAACTAAAGAGTGAACCACAACGTAATATGGACGAAGCAGATAGGGATGAATACATCGCTAGATTTACATTTGCTAACTGGGATATACGAGGGTCGGCCAAAAGCAGTGAGCTTTACTAAGAAATCGTTATGGTAAACGAGAATGCTATGTATCATTGTAAAGACACACTATTGGTTGAAATTTCCTGCGAGTGTATGGCGCGCGGGAGTGCTGAGAGAGAAAAAGAAATGTAGGATTTGATTGCTAAACTGGAAACGTGGTTTGGGGTCCAGCTTTTGCCAGTTCTAAAGTCAAGGCATCAAGCTCAGGGAGAAATACACTGCTTTAATGGGTGAAAACTAAGAAAACTCAAGTTAACACTAATTTATTTTCAGGGGCGCGTTTTTACTTTTTATTTACTAACGTGAAAAACTCGCTGATATGGTCACTTGATATAGAACTGTAAAGCTATCTCGTCAATTTCTCTTTCACACGACATCCACGTGCGCCGCGTACTTTGCAGGAAATGTCAACGAGTTGTGTGTTTTTATAATGATACACAACATTTACGTCCGCCTTAAGTATTTCTTAGTAAAGTGCACATTTCTTTGAACGATTCTTGTAATTTGCGAAATTATGAACAGATTTAAGAAAAGGTTAAACCAGTCCCTGATTATGATGTTACTGCGTCGATCAAACTATCCACGGCACCATTTTGAAAAGAAAAATGGGTAAAAATAAGAACCACATCTCACACATTATTACTGGGCGCTTGAAATACACAACAATTGGTAATCTGGAAGCTGTAACAGGTGATAAACGGCACGAGAATGTAATGCAGCAGGCACTTTAATACTAGAATAATTAGCTGTGTGGATCGAGGACAAGTGCTTTACTTAGTTATTGATTCAACAGCCTATGGCTTGTATTTTCATGCCAGGAAATATGTGGGTTGTCTGCCCACCCAGTCTAGAGTCGAAAGTGACACGCACTCTTGGTCCTTCCACACAGCCTCCCCATCATTCGTATATGTACCTAACTCCCGATTGCCATGGTTTTAAACCGGTACTTATTTAAATCACCATATCATTCTGCGATAAAAGATCATCTTATTTATCTTTCTCGTTTAACACTAATGTTCCACTTTGTGTGACATCGAAGCAAGAAAGTTTCTTCATTGCCCATGGACTCATTAGTGACCAAGGGCAATAGATCCATAGAAATGCCTCAGTGTCCGAGGTCTTCAAATTCTATCCAATTATCGCAGTCACCGGTTTTGGACCTATTCCATCAACTGAGAGTCTCACGCATTTTTTATGAAGTTATATATATAGGACACATAGCAGTAGCAACAGTCGTAACTCTATACCAATACTGGGGATGTTTAATGCGAGTTAAAGTTGTCCATCGCAAGTTGTGATAATAATGTAGATGTATTTTTCTCAATTCAAATCTGGTACAACATTCCCTGCCACATATGACATGATTAGAAGTGATCACGTTGATGTTCGTTTATTTTTAAATTCATTTTGGAAGCACATTTTTCTTTGTACCTTGTTGCGTCGATCCAGAAAAAAAAAATCTTTTCACCCTACCTGGATTCGAACCCGCATCCTCCTGATTTGGAGCACGACGAGTTATCGATTTGGAGAGATAATCACAGGAACAACAACTGTTATATTCAGACTGAGGGCGTAAAAGACTCGAAACGCCATAACAAAAAGTTTTTCATAAATTTAGACTTAGAAAAAGCGAGACAATAACAGTTTGCCACACACACACACACGGTTGAGAATATAATGGGTAGATAAAAAATGCAACGATAGAGTCCAAGAAGAGGCAAGATCAAAGACACAGAAAGTTTGTTACAAGCTCCAGGACAAAACTATTCTATATCTTTCCTTTTTTTGGGGGGGGGGGAGGGGAGCATGTAAAGAGAAGGGACCGCTGGTATATATTATAAATTGTGACAACTGGAAACAATCAAAAGAAGAAGTGTTTAGTTTAATTTAGTCGACAGATATGTCTCAGTGTATGAGGGACGGGAAGAAGAGAAAGAGGGAACTGAAAACGAAAGGATGTCAGAAGATTTAAGAACATTATTTAGTGGCAATACAACAAAAGACCTGATAGACAGCTTTAGAGACAGAAAGTTATAAAAGACACAATCACTATCACCAGTAGATACTGTATTTGAAGATATAACGATTTCTCGTAATTGTTGTTGTGGTTCTTGGACAAACTGCCAAGGTGAACACCGGAACACATGGTTTTAGTTTTGAACAACGAGACGGTGGCACAGCTTCTGTCTGTTATGTTTTCTCTCTTCGGCTGGATCGCCAAGTGCTATACACTTAACACACTACTACAGCATTCAAGTTAACTCTATAATATGGGCACATGTCTACAAACACAATGACGTGAGTTTAACTGAATTCTATATCAGCATATCATATATGTGTGATACACGACGTTGAATCATTGAATTCAATGAGCAGTCAGTAGTAGTAGTTTAAGTAGTCACTGTCGTCAGTGTGTTTCGACAGTTTCGTTTCTGTTTGAGTGTACGTGACTTTGGTTGTACACTAACACTGTGATTGACTGTGTTGATTGTACACCACACACTGTGACACACTGTGTTGAACCGAGTTAAAACTTAAACTAAAAACCTTTAGAATTTTTGTCTCTAAGTTAGTGAGTTAGACTATCATTGACTATGCACTATGAGTGTAAAGGTTAGGTAGGTAGTTAAAAAATAAAAAAAAATAAACTGAAACTACTTAGTTTACTTTGAGTCGTCGTTAAGTATAAGTAAGTAGGCAACTCATCCTCGTAACTACTAACTGTAGTCACTGTAAATTAACTTAAGTAACTCAAACTCAACTGTTAGTGTTACTGTGTGTGTAGTGGTAAACAACGTTTAAAGAAAGTAACTAGTAACTGTGTATGTGTAAAAATCAACTAACTCATAACTGTAACTGTTGTAGACTGTAATTAGTGTATTGTAAGAAAATATGTAATGCTGTAATGTAATAGTTTAGTCAGTGCACTACACTCTAGCACTGTAAGTATAAGTGTCAGTGTGATGCACTGACTGAGTAGAGGAGTGATTCAAGCTGTTTTAGAGTTTAGTCATAGTCTATAATGATAGAACAGTATTTAAGTTTAGTACTTTACCTCCTACACTACTCAATAGGATTGAGTTACTAATCATCAATTAAGACTAAGACTCACTAAGTGACCAAGACTAGGGTATTCAGATTTTCTCTTACAAAACTAAGTAGAAGTATTGAAGAATAAACATGAAACATTTGTAAAAAGTCAGTCAGAAATTATAAATTGATTTATAATTTACATATTATAATGATAACATGGACATGGTCAACTCAGTAGAGTAGTCATAGTGAGTAGTGCTGCAAAGTTGTGTAAAAGAAGGTTCAAGGAACAATAATATAAATGATAATTTGGAAGGGTAATGTAGAAGGACAGAATATCAGTATTAAATATCAGATTGAAAAGATTAGATGAGTAGTCAATATGAAAATAGAACATACTATCCAATGATACATTACAGGGTCAAAGCTAGTAGACTTAATTAATGTTATTGGGCTATATTGTATAAACTAAAGTGACTAGAGGTGGCTAAAATTAAACATAATTAGATTCATCAGTCATGTTGCAGATACCTAATTTAATAACTATTAATCTTTCAGAGACGATTTTCAGAAAATTTGCTTCTTTCTCTTTTTCTTTTACTGTTCTCTATTCATTTTCTCTCTCTATTACACACCTCACAAATTAAGAAGGTACCATTATTCTGTCATAGGGAATATCAGTCAAAATATAGAATCCTGCTGGTCCTATAGTTATTTCTTCCTGCTAGAATCCTGCTGATCATATTGTTATTTCTTCCTGATAGAATCCTGCTGATCCTATTGTTATTCCTTCCTGATAGAATCCTGCTGATCCTATTGTTATTTCTTCCTGATAGAATCCTGCTGATCCTATTGTTATTTCTTCCTGATAGAATCCTGCTGATCCTATTGTTATTTCTTCCTGATAGAATCCTGCTGATCCTATTGTTATTCCTTCCTGATAGAATCCTGCTGATCCTATTGTTATTTCTTCCTGATAGAATCCTGCTGGTCCTATTGTTATTTCTTCCTGATAGAATCCTGCTGATCCTATTGTTATTTCTTCCTGATAGAATCCTGCTGGTCATATTGTTATTTCTTCCTGATAGAATCCAGCTGGTCCTATTGTTATTTCTTCCTGATAGAATCCTGCTGGTCCTATTGTTATTTCTTCCTGATAGAATACTGCTGGTCCTTTTGTTATTTCTTCAGATAGAATCCTGCTGGTCCTATTGTTATTTCTTCCTGATAGAATCCTGCTGGTCCTGTTGTTATTTCTTCCTGATAGAATCCTGCTGATCCTATTGTTATTTCTTCCTGATAGAATCCTGCTGATCCTATTTTTATTTCTTCAGATAAAATCCTGCTGATCCTATTGTTATTTCTTTCTGATAGAATCCTGCTGGTCCTATTGTTATTTCTTCCTGATAGAATCCTGCTGGTCCTGTTGTTATTTCTTCCTGATAGAATCCTGCTGATCCTATTGTTATTTCTTCCTGATAGAATCCTGCTGATCCTATTTTTATTTCTTCAGATAAAATCCTGCTGATCCTATTGTTATTTCTTTCTGATAGAATCCTGCTGGTCCTTTTGTTGTTGGTTATTGGTTATGGAAGGCCTCGGTATCACAGCAAACGAATTAAAATCCATAATTGCTCAACCGCCCATGCCAGTGGAATCATCCGAATTACTAACTCATCTCCCAAACAAAGAAAGGTAACTGTAGTCCCCATCATAGCAGTCTCAGCACACGCCAAAAGACATAAGGCGAAACCGCGCAGAAAGTGAACACAGCCAACTGTTCCCTGTCATACGATATCATCATTCATCGCAAACAAGCGGGATATCGAAGCAGGATCAAAACGGATGAGACACACAGCTCACGGTGTGCACAGAGCACTTAACTCAGTAGCTCCTGCAACAAGCCGGACTTGGAATATGAGGAAACTGCAAGAAGGAACACTTTTCAGACATAGCCTTCAATGGTTCCTGCCGCCTATCCACCATATACCATGGGAGTTCACGTCCTCCCGAAAATGATGATCGTCATAGCACTTGATGATGTTAGGCCAACATTGATGACTCCAATTCCAAACATATAGACTAACAGTGGTGGTAAGTTATCATTTCCAATCCAACAGAAGCCACATGACCTGTAGTTAGTAAAACCACAGAGAGAATACGATTTTGTGACCTTCACTGATTCACTCTTAGATGTGAATGTGTAGTTTACACAAGAGGAGAAGTTTTCAACTACAGTGATCCCATTTAAGGCAATTCTGGGATAGCAAGGCAAGTCTCCTTTATAGCAGCAGAACTTGATGTTCTCTGCTCCCTTCTTGTAGCTGCCGCCACACGATTCTGATGTCTCATTAACTTGGACATCATTCAAGAACAATGGTCTGATTAACATTCCATAGATATGGCTCTGCTGATGAAATGCTTGGTGCAACAGTTGTATCAATTATACTGGTCCTTTTGTTATTTCTTCAGATAGAATCCTGCTGGTAAGTAAAAGTCAAGTACCCCCGTCGCGCCAAGTGGCGTATAGGGAAATATGGTGTTAGTGACCCTATATTTTACAGACCTTCAGCACATGATTTTTGGGGTAATATGGTCGGTATTACGCCCATGCTGCTTTACTTTCCCAGAAAAAAATCCGGTACCCATTTAAGGCTGGGTGAACCCGGAAGCCGTCAGTTGGGATCGAACCCTACCCCTTGTCCGTGGTAGTCCAGTTCACTAACCACTGAGCTATCGCGGCTCCGAATCCTGCTGGTCATATTGTTATTTCTTCCTGATAGAATCCTGCTGGTCCTATTGTTATTTCTTTCTGATAGAATCCTGCTGATCCTATTGTTATTTCTTCCTGATAGAATCCTGCTGATCCTATTGTGACTCACATTGAAGTCCTCTTGCTTGGTAAAGAACTATTTAAATCCTCTTGGCCAGGGTTTCCCAGTGACTATAAGATGTATATAAACATAATTGTTTATAAAAATATTTGTATATAAACATAATTGTATATAAACATAATTGTTTATAAAAATATTTGTATATAAACATAATTGTATATAAACATAATTATATCTCCTGGGCATTGAGTTGTAATAGGAAATTGAAATACAGGGACCTCCACTCCTACCAGTGCTTTTCTTCAATATATAAAAACTCTTTACATTTACTGGACTAGAGAATAAAGGCCGCTTGTCCAGTGCAATCACCACAAGGTATTCATGTCTGAGTTTTTATTTTATCCTAGATTAAAGAAACTTTGACCTAACTGTGATTCGAACCTGTGTTCTCCTAGTTTGGAGCATAAAGAGTTATTGATTAGGCCTTTCAATACAAAACAACCAAAATTAGTCACCTTCAGATTATTACAGCAAAAGGTGGTGTTTATAATTTCTGTCTGCTGTGATGCAAGGCCGGATCTCTCCAGAAGGAACACCTCTCTTTGACTTCTAAAATAGATATTTCAGATTTGGATAAACAGTCATTGACAGCAATATACATTTATAGACAGCAACATCAATGAGATCTCCATGTAGTATTTTTAGAGAATGGCTCCGCTGTCCAACACTCCCACAGGTTTAATGGCATGTAACATTGTAGGTCAACATTTACAAAGACCTGCAACCATAAATCACATCATACTCACACATGCCATGGTGGAATATATAACTCAACAACTGCTTCTCAGTTGCACTTAACCATCTATCTCCAACAGAACGTCCTTTAAAATAATCCAGGATGGTCCCAAGCTTCTAAATCATTCTGTCTATAACTAAATTTCATTTTTCTAACTGTTGGCTGATCTTTCTACTTCAGTTCTAGCTAATTATCCTTCACTAGCCTATAAGGTTATAGCATCAATTTTGGAATAAATCTAAAGACACAATTGTGTTTGCATTTCCTATTTTAAATACAACATGAAAATCACAAAATACAACATGAAAATCAACATCAACAAAACAGAAGTCATGAATGTCGCCAAAAATAAACAGAACATCAACATAACTATAGAAGGCAGACAACTAAAACAAGTAGAGGAATTCAAATACCTAGGAAGTCTAATGACAAATGATAATTCTCAAACAGCAGAGATAGAATCAAGATGCAACAAGACTTGTCAAATCATTGGACAGTTATCGCCACAATTGTCCAACAAGGAAATAACTCTGGAGGCAAAACGAGCACTATACAATACAGTCTTGATCCCAACGTTGTGCTACCAATGCCAGACCTGGACCCTAGATGCAAGAACAATAAGAAAAATAACCTCTACAGAGATGAAGTGTGTTAGACGGATGACAGGAAACAGTCTGAGAGATAAGATCAGAAATGAAGAACTGAGAAAAAAAGCTAGGAATAGCCCCCGCCATAGAATATATAAGGAAACAACAGATAAAATGGTTTGGCCACATGACAAGGCAGAAAGAACAAAACACAACACAACGAGCCTTCAACAAACGTTGTGAGAACGCCAGACCCAAGGGTCGACCATGAAAAAGATGGGTCGATGGAATATTAGAAGCACTAGGAAACATAACAGCAGCAGAGGCGAACAGAAGAGCAAAAGACCGCAAATTATATCTCCCCTCGACGCTGAAAGGCAGATGAGGAAGGAAAGAAGAAGAAGAATTCCTATTTTAACAAGTTGCTTAGCTGGCATTGTGCTGAAAAACAAGTCTCTCATGGCAAGGTGCTGTTTCGAGGAGTATGGGTTCAATCTTAGTTTGGACTGTTCATTGTTTTTTGTGAATCATAGGAAGAAAAGGTATGTTTTACAGCACTCAGAAAAAATGACAAATAAAACAACAGAAAAAAACAATGAACAATAGATGGTCCAAAGCAGGATCGAACCTGTAATCCTTGGCACTGCGCCTTGCCACAAGAAGCCGAACACTAGGGAACACTGCCACTCAGCTAACTAAAAAATTAGCTATCGTGGACGATGTCTTTCACGCAGGTGTTCTCATGACTATAGCATAGTGTTACGATCACAGCTCGGGAACAAATTGTATTTCTATACTTTCATATTAAGGGAAGTATCTCCAGGTAGAACTGGATACTTGTGCTGCAGACAAACATTTATAGGACGAAAATGCACGGTTAGTAGTTTCCAGTGGTTTTTATACTGGAGACAAATAATAAATGAATATTATTATAGAGGGAAAACTTCCCTCAGTGTTCCCTAGTGCTCGGCTTCTCATGGCAAGGCACAGTGCCAAGGATAAAAGGTTTGATCCTGCTTCAGACCATATATTGTTCTTTGTTTTTTTTTTTGTTGTTGCTTATTTGTCATTTTTTTCTGAGTGCTGTAAAACATACCTCATACTCAGATTCGCTGAATTATTGCCTCGGAAGTTTCCCTCTATAATAATATTCATTTATTATTTGTCTCATTGCTTTTTATTGTTTGTGGATTTTTACAAGTTCTTAAAAATAACATTGTCTGTATATCATTTGTTTGTGTCTCACCTCAGAAGTTTCTAAACTGTCCTTTGTCATACGATGTCATCATTCATCATGAGCAATCCGAATATCAAAATATGATCTGGATGAACAACACAGTTCACACACGGTGTGCATCATACAATGTCATCATTCATCATAAGCACTCAGAATATTGAAATATGATTTGGACGAACAATACAGTTCATGGTGTGCGTCATACGATGTCATCATTCATCATAAACAATCAGAATATCGAAATATGATCTGGATCATATTTGGTTGAACAACACAGTGTGCACAGAACACTGAACTCAGTAGCTCCAACAGCAAGTTGGACTTGGAATATGAAGAAACTGCAACAATGAACTCTTTTCAAACAGAGCCTCATTGGTTCTTGTCACCTTTCCATAATATTGACTGGAAGTCCTATATATATAAAAAAAATCAATCTTGGACTGTAGTGGTACCTGGAAAGTGAAACTCTTGTGCCACAGCAAGCAGGCTTTAGACAGTTTTACCCTACTGAAGATCAGGCAACCTATCTTTCCCAGGAAATTGAGGATGCATTCCAAGAAAAGAAACTGGTACTAACAGCATGGATAGACCTAAAGAAAGCATTTGATAAGGTATCGAAGGAAGAGCTCTTGAAGAAACTGAGAAATTACGGAGTAAATGGCAGGATGTACAAATGGGTGAAAACATACCTGCATAACAGGAGAGCCAGAGTGCATTTGGATGGTCTTAAAAGTAAGAATGTCCTACTGCATCAGGGCATCCCATAGGGAGGGTACTATCTCCAACACTTTTTCTAGTCTACAGCAATGACCTAGTTATTGAACTACCATATGGTATCAAAGTGGAAATGTATGCAGTTATTGGTTATGGAAGGCCTCGGTATCACTGCAAACGAATTAAAATCCATAATTGCTCAACCGCTCGTGCCAGTGGAATCATCCAATGTATCCATAATCAGTCAATGTATGCAGATGACTTGGTAATGTGGTGCACAGAGGGGTATGCAACAATGGCCTCCAAATTGTTGCAAGAGCTATGAATGAAGCTATGAACTCATGGACAAATAGGTGTGTCAGCATCAATGCAGACAAATGCAGTACTACACTTTTTACTCTCTCCCCAAAACAAAAAGCAGGAGCCATCTACATAAACAATGAGCCTGTGAAAGAAGACATACAAACTACATATCTCGGAGTTACATTTGATAACAAACTATTTTGGAAACAGCAGATAAATAAGGCAACCCAAAAAAGCTAGGAGAAAGTTGGCTATTCTAAGAAAGCTGTGTGGAACCACGTGGAGTGTGAGTGGGAAAATACTCAGTAAAGTTTAGCAGCAGAGTATATGCTCACATTTAGAATATGATCATCTGCATGGTGCTCAACATCAAACACTACACTGCAAGAGCTGGATAAAGTACAAAACCAGGCACTTAGGGTCATCACAGGAGCAATGAAATCAACACCACTTTTAGAGATGGAGAAATTGTGGTGGATACCAGCAATGAGGGAATGCAGAGACACAAAGGTGCTGATACAGGCAGAATAATTCTCATGCACGCAGAGACATCCAATGAAGGACCGATTCCAAAATCTTGCATTGGGCTGGCTTAAGAGAAGTAGTTTTATCCACCAAGCCAAGCGTATTTGTAGACATACCAAGAGCTGTCAGCCCCCTACTGCACATACCAGAACATACCCACTGGACAGAGGAATTTATACACTGATGGATCAGCACAGAATGCAGTAAAGAATAGGAGAGCAGGAACATACATAAAGTACCCAAATAATACTAGGGATATGAATAAAATAGCAACAGGAAAATATTGCCACAATTATGATGCAGAAATCCAAGTAATAAAGTTGGCAATAAAAAAACTGCTGAACAGTAATAGCCCACAGCTTGTAGTATTTCTGACAGATGTAAGATCAGTACTCCAGGCACTACAATCTAGAAAATTGCCACTCCTGCAGACCTTATCGACTGAAATCCACAGCACCACAATGTCACCCTGCATGAATCCCACCACACTGTGGAGTACCAGGAAATGAGAAAGCAGATCAGCTGGCAAAGGAAGGTGTAATATTCACACAACCAGATGTACTAGTTACATACCATCACAAGAAACAGATAATCAAGTCAATCAGAAGACCACAAGTCCAAAAGTCAGGATGCCTTTCATAATATGAATAGATATGAACAAGTTATCATTATACACCTCAGAACAGGATACAATCAACTCCACAATCACATGTATACAAAATTTAAGATCGACACCTCAACTACTTGTACATGTGAACAGTTACCCAAGCCCAAGACTGCTGAACACATACTTCAAGACTGTACTGAATATAGTAGACTGAGCAAACCTATTGGCCCATAGTTACATCACTACAGACAAAACTATATGGGCCACTGCAAGAATGATAAAAGACAGTAAAATTGATACAGGAAATGACATTGCAGATATAGACACTACTTCAGGTGAACAAAAGATAGATAGACAGAATAAGGCAGTTAAGAATGAATCCAAGACTAATATTGAGATAAGAGAAATAGCCGTGCAACCAAAGATCTCATCTACAATTAGGAAGTGAAGATGGACATTTGTCAAACATGTGCTGAGAAGAGACAATAAGAGAATTCCAAAACAGGCTCTTCTGTGGGAAACATCAGGATACAGATAAAGAGGAGACCTAGAAAGACATTGAAAAAAACACCTAAGAGAAGCAGAAGTTGGCAGGCATAGACTCATTAAATAAAATCAGACATCTCGCCCAGACTAGAGATGGATGGCAAAAAGCATTACAAGCCCTATGACGGTGTGGGAAGGATAAAGATAAGACAGATTACCTAACCAGACGCAAAGAAAACTGCAGTGATCTACAGGGGAGATGAAGTAAATAATGCAGTTATTTTTCTTGTTTAATGATTAACAGAAAAATACAGATAAAAACACTGATGGGAGTGAGTGATTTTATAATTCACTGAATCTTTATTAATCAGCACAACAGTTGTTGATGAAATTGATCTGAAAGTAGATGTAGGTTGGGCTGAAAATAACGGCAGTATATTCAGTGAAAATGAAATGATTCAATAAAAACCAGACAGATTTCATACTACTGTTCTATGAAGCAGCAAAGATAGATTTCATACTGCTGTTCTATGAAACAGCAAAGATAGATTTAATACTGCTGTTCTATGAAACAGCAAAGATAGATTTCATACTACTGTTCTATGAAGCAGGAAAGATAGATTTCATACTACTGTTCTATGAAGCAGCAAAGATAGATTTCATACTGCTGTTCTATGAAACAGCAAAGATAGATTTCATACAACTGTTCTATGAAGCAGCAAAGATAGATTTCATACTACTGTTCTATGAAGCAGCAAAGATAGATTTCATACTACTGTTCTATGAAGCAACAAAGATAGATTTCATACTGCTGTTCTATGAAACAGCAAAGATAGATTTCATACTACTGTTCTATGAAGCAGCAAAGATAGATTTCATACTACTGTTCTATGAAGCAGGAAAGATAGATTTCATACTACTGTTCTATGAAGCAGCAAAGATAGATTTCATACTACTGTTCTATGAAACAGCAAAGATAGATTTCATACAACTGTTCTATGAAGCAGCAAAGATAGATTTCATACTACTGTTCTATGAAGCAGCAAAGATAGATTTCATACTACTGTTCTATGAAACAGCAAAGATAGATTTCATACAACTGTTCTATGAAGCAGCAAAGATAGATTTCATACTACTGTTCTATGAAGCAGCAAAGATAGATTTCATACTACTGTTCTATGAAACAGCAAAGATAGATTTCATACAACTGTTCTATGAAGCAGCAAAGATAGATTTCATACTACTGTTCTATGAAGCAGCAATGTATACTAACTTGTCTATCATCATATTTTATCATTAATATTTTTTTTTTCATTTTTTATTTCTTCTAATTTTATCTATTTTGTAAAATAATTTCCATGTTTCTAATATTACTGTCACTCTGAAGCATTTACACTACAATTTTTATTGTTATATTTTATGATTGAAATATTGCAGTAGTGTCGATGATTTATATACACTTTACCTTGTAGTTAATTAAAATATGAAATTATTAATCTATTTTAATCTTTGTGTTTCAGAACAACAGTAAATTTACAGTAAATATTTGGTCATAGTCACATTTTCAGAGTAATGAATTCTCCCTTTCAATAGAGCAATTTATAAATATCTTTTTATTGATTTTAAAAGAACATGAACTCTAAAGCCTTTCTTCAGTTTGGCCAAGGCAGTATCTGCTCTAGAAATTTCCAAAACTATCTTAGAAATTCACAGTTCCAAGGAAGAAACTGGAAAACAGAACATGTTAGTTTAGTTTCTACATGGACGCCGTTTGCTTCAGCCTTCAATACAAGACCACAGCGTAAACTAAATCTCAATTTAAAATGGGAGAGAACGGTAATTATTTTTTGTGCAATTTAAAATTGTGCTGACAGTAGTAAATGTGATATATTATTATTATTTTTTTTTTAGGGGTCAAAATTCTTCTTTCTTGTTATGTGTTCACTTGTTGATTTGTGGGCAGGTATAGATTTTTATAATGGTGTAATGAGCATGTATAATATGAGAAAATTGTATAGAAATTATAATATATAACCCATTCTTCTTCTTCTACCTTTTTAGCTCCCAGTGGAGCATAGGTCTTCAACAAACACTTTCCAAGTTCTGTTTTTTTGCCATTCTTTTAAGATCATTCCATGTCTTCCCCATCATCTTCATCTCTGCTTCTATCTGTCTTCTCCAAGAATTCCTTGGTCTTCCTCTTTGTCTTTTCCCCTGGGGATTCCAAAAAAGGGCCTGTTGTGTAATACTCTCAGTTGACTTCCATAGTGTGTGTCCTATCCAGCGCCATCATCTTCGCTGTATCTCTTTATCCACTGGTGTTTGACTGGTACATTTCCATAATTCTATGTTAGTGATTTTGTCCTGCCATTTCCATCCTTTTATCCTGCGTAAACATCCATTAATGAAAGTCTGTATCTTCGTGATTGTCAATTTTGTTGTTCTCCATGTTTCACAGCCATATAATAGGACCGCCTTAACATTTGAGTTGAAAATTTTTATTTTTGTATTTAACCTAATTTCTTTGCATTTCCATATGTTTCCCAGTGCAATGAAAGCTCCTCTTGCTTTTGATATCCTTATTTTGGTATCATTTTCTGTTCCTCCCTCTTTATCTATATTACTGCCCAGATATATGTAAGATTGTACATCTAATAGAGGTAATTCTCCTAGTTTTATTTGGTTATTGCCAACTGTATTAATTCTCATAATGTTAGTCTTATCTCTATTAATCTTCAGTCCTAGCTGTTGTGATCTCATCAAGTATGTTAATTTTATCCTGCATCTGTTGATGGCTGTGTGATAGGAGAGCTATGTCATCAGCAAAGTCTAAATCATCAAGTTGTTTGGTCAGTGACCACTGGATTCCATTTCTGTTGTTTTGAGTTATTTTCATAATCCAATCTATGGCCAGTAGAAAGAGAAATGGGGACAGAAGTCATCCCTGCCTTACTCCTGTTCTTATTTCAAATGCTTCTGTAATCTGTCCTTCATGCACCACACTACATTTTGTTCCTTCATACATTGTTTATATCAGGTTAATAAACTGTATAGGGATCCCGTAATGACTCAGCAACTTCCTAAGCATTCTTCTGTCTAAACTATCAAATGCCTTTTTGTAATCTATGAATCCAATATAAAGTGGAGATTTTAGTTCTAAACTTTGTTCAACTATTATACGTAGAGTAGTTATTTGATCAGCACATGATCTGTTCTTCCTAAAACCTGCTTGTTCATCTCACAAATGTTTCTCTATGGCCTCTTTTAGTCTCTCCAGAATGATTCTGCTTAATATTTTTTTTCCTGGCACTGATAGTAGCATAATTCCCCTATAATTTGTGCACTCCTGTAAACTTCCTTTCTTTGGTAGTTTGATCATATAACCTTCTTTCCAGTCTTTAGGTATTTCTTCCCTCTCCCAAATTTTATCTAATAGATTATGTAGCATCTTGGTAGAGGTGTTAATATCTGCTTTGATGGCTTCCGAAGGAATTTCATCTGGTCCTGTGGCTTTACCATTTTTTAATAGATTGATGGCTTTCATTATTTCTTCTATGCTTGGTTTTCCACACTTAACGTGTAACTCTTCTTCTGCTGGTAGTATATCTGGAGGATTATTTGCGCCGGGTCCAATCAAAAGTTCTTCAAAGTGCTCTTTCCATCTCACTATTTGTTCCCTTATATTACTAAGCAGATTTCCTTTCTTATCTTTAATAAAGACATTGATCTGTTTGTATTTTCCACTTACTTTCTTTGTGCTGTTGTACAGTTCTTTCATATTCCCTTTATTTGCTGCTTCTGCTTCTTTAGCTAGTTCATCTATATATTTCCTCTTATCCCTTTTAATGCATCTTCTCACTTCTTTGTTCACCTCTGTGTAAGCTTCCTGTGTCTTGGCTTTATTACTTCTTGTTTTGCTTTTATTTATGTCTGCTTCCTTGTTCTTTCTTTCTTTAATTTTGTCCAGTGTCTCTGCTGTCATTTATGTCTTATTCTGGCATTCTCTTTTCCCTTGTGTTTCTTCGCTTGTCTCTTTCCATATATCTTTTACCTGTTTCCAATGATCTTCTATATTTATTGTATTTTCTAGTTGTTGGAGGACTTGGTATTTGTTTGATATTGTGACTGTGAATTTATCTTTAATTCCTTGTTCTTTAAGGAACCCTACATTGAAATCCTTTTTACCCTTATTCGTTGTAGTATACCTTTTTAGTTTAATTTTAAGTTTAGCTATCAGAAGATGATGATCAGAAGCTATATCTGCCCCTCTATATACTTTTACATCCTGTAAGGATGACTTAAACTTATTATTAATACATATGTGATCAATTTGATTTTCTGTTCCATGATCTGGTGACACCCATGTAGCTTTGTGTATTCTATTGTGTTGGAATATCGTTCCTCCTAGGCTCACTTGATTAAGGGCGCAGAAACTCACAAATATCTCTCCATTCTCGTTTATATCTCCAAGTCCATGTTTTCCCATAATCTCTTCAAAGCCTCTGTTGTCTGATCCTACTTTAGCATATAGGTCTCCCATCAAGATTATAATATCCTTGGCTCGTCTTGCATCCATCTGATATTGTAGCTGTTTATAGAAATCATCTTTAACTAAATCATCTTTATCGTTGGTTGGTGCATAGCATTGGATAATGTGTAATTTTATTGTGTTTTTGGTTGTTTTAAATGTTGCTCTCATTAGTCTCGGTCCTACTGCTTCCCATTCTATCAGTGTCTTCTGTGCATTCCTTGATAGCATTATAGCTACCCCTTCACTATGTTGTGCTCCTGGTTCCTGGTGTCCTGATGATAAAATCATCTCTCCTGTGTTTAGTTTTATTTTACCCGTTCCTAGCCATCTTGTTTCACACATTCCCAGAATATCTATTTTGTAGTTTGACATTTCTGCTGCTACCTGTGCAGCTTTTCCTTGTTCGTTTAGAGTACGAACATTCCAGGTGCCAATTCTGGAGGATTTCCTGGTAGACAAAGGGTGAGTCGGCAATTTGGACTACTTGCAGCTTTCTCTGGCTTGCGTCATATGTCTCTTAGACAGAGAGCCCTTCTCTTTCCTGGATGGCGGATTAACTTTTTCTTTCGTTGACTTGTCCATGTTTGTGAAGTTTTTTCGGCTAATTTTTTTTACAGTATGGGATAGCCAGTCCCATGACCGACCCTCCTTTCTCGCCTTCTACGAACATGCCTGGTAGGGTACAGTGCCACTATTCTTTACTCCCCTTTCGGGCCCCGGTAGCGCAAAGGCGATATAACCCATAGCATTGCAACATACTGTAAATTTTAATATTTTGATGATTCAATAAAAACCAGATAGATTTCATACTAACAAGAAAACAGAACAAGAAAAGAGTAATCGACAGCAGAGCTGTTATTAATATTACAGATGACACAGACCATAAAATGGTTATGGTCACACTCAGACAGCAAGAAACAAATATGCACAAACAAACAAAAGAATAAAAAAGAACAAATAATAAAAATAACACTATTGAAAGATAAAAATTGAATGAAAAAGCTTGAAGAAAAACTAAGAAAGGAGTTAAAAAAACTCCTTAATAAAGTAAGCACAGTGTAAGAAGTGTAGAAGCAGTTTAGGAAAACAATAACTAACATCGTAGCAACAGTAAATGGAACAAACAAAAAAGGATGAAAGTAGGTAAAAAAGCAATCAGAGAAGCAGTTAAAGAAAATAAGAAACGTTTTAAAGATTGGAGGGAGAAGAAAAGCAAGAAAAATATACCTTAGTTTGGAAAAAAGTTACAAGTTTGTTCAAAGAAGCTAAGCAAAGCACTTGGACAGAATTTGGACAAAATATGAGCAGGGACTTCAAGACAGCCACAAGAGACTTCTACAAAGCAAATAGAGTGAGAGAAAAAAAAACCAAGATCCCACTGAACTCATAAATGATAAAAAAGGGCAGCCAATATCAAATAATCAACATATGCAACAGAGATGGAAAGAATATTGAATATTTAATGCAACATAGCAACAACAGAAAACTCCAGAAGAGAGAACAACATGCCATCTTTGTACCATTAGGGAAAAAGAAAGATAGCAAGAGATATTGCAATCAGTATAGAGGTATCTCCCTTCTTAGCCATGTGGGAAAGTTATATGCCAAAATTATGGAGAAAAAGCTCAGGCCAATTATAGGACTACAGATAAGTGATTCCCAAATGGGGTTCCGTAAAAATAGAGGATGTACTGATGCCTAAGACAGCTAACAGAAAAGACCAGAACACGATCAAAATGTGTACATAGCTTTCATAGATAGACAAAGAAAAAACATTGAACCAAGTAAACAGAGAATAACTATGGAGTGAACCAACATCTAACCAACTAATTAAACGTCTCTACATCAAAAGCAACTGCACAGTCAGAACAGCAGCAGGCTACACAGACCACTTTAAAGTTAGGTCAAGATGCATACTACCCCATTGTTTGTTACCTACATGGACTACATATGTCAGTTAGCAAACCCATTGGACACAGAGATTAATGAGCTGTTATTTTGAGATGTCCAAGCACATGGAAAAATAGAAGACCTACAAGAACACTTGAATAGATTTAACAGCACAGGCAACCCAATGGAGCATAAAAATCAACAAAACAGAAGTCATGAATATCAGAATAGGAAAACAGTACATCAACTTAATGATATGGGGCAGATTAAAATAAGTAAATTAAAGGTTCCATTTACATCTTTCTAGACATATTGGGAATATGGTGTTAAAGCCCACATTTTGCTATGATGATGGTGCATTTTTGGGCAATGTGGTCGGTATCATCACAGGCCAGCTTTACTTCCCAGAAAAATCTCTGGTACCCATTTTTAGAGGCTGGGTGAACCCTGGAGCCTTGTCAGTCTGAAAAAATCTACCACTTCTGGGAATTGAACCCAGACTATTCTGATCAGGAAGCAAGCACACTAACCACTCAGCTACTGAGGTGAGCACACTAACCACTCAGCTACTGAGGCTGTAATTAAAATAAGTGAAGGAATTTAAATATCTAGGAAGTCTAGTAACAATGACAATTCACAAGCAGAAGAAATAGACTTCAGATGCAATGCAGCTTATCAAATCATTGGGCAACTATCACCACTATTGTCCAAGAAGGAAATAACTCAATAATAACAAAAGACACAGCGAGCTGGAAAGAACAATATGGAAGGCATGATACCGACCATGAAGAAGGTGGTTTAAAGACTTCAAGGAGACCTTGAGCTTGACAAAAGAAGAAGTGGGAGATCTAGGTAGAGACAGATTCCTTCACACTGGCTGTAAAAAAAGTAAAGTACCCCCGTCACGCCAAGTGGCGTATAGGGAAATATGGTGTTAGTGACCCTATATTTTACAGACCTTCAGCACATGATTTTTGAGGTAATGTGGTCAGTATTACGCCCATGCTGCTTTACTTTCCCAGAAAAAAATCCGGTACCCATTTAAGGCTGGGTGAACCCGGAAGCCGTCGGTTGGGATCGACACTGGCTGTGGTGAATGCAATTTTCTGTGGGAGATCTGGCTACAGAGATTCCTTCAGACGAGCTGTGGTGAATGCAATGTTCTGCAAAAGACATGCGACCTAATGAGGATGATGAAGAAAATGGTTGCCTTAATCAAACGGTTGTGCTCGAAAACTTGTTCAATAATAAGTCACATAACAACATTGAGTTTACAAAATTGCATTTTGTGTGTGTGTCCTGTTTATTTCATGACTAGAAAGTAAGCGATAATCCACATACAGTACCTTATTAACAGTTTGTGATGATCAACGTACTACAGCATAAACCATTGCAACTTTTATAAAAAATGGATGAAAAGTCAGATTCTTTAATTAAAAGAGTAGATTTGGACACAAATTATTGCTTCACTGTTCTGTTATTTCTTGCTCTCCTTTTCCATTTTCTCTCATCTTCTTGATCTTTTTGACATATTAATGAATCAATCAGAATTTTATTCCAGTAATCTTCTTCCTCTTCATTCCTTCCTCATTTGCCTTTCAGCGTCGATGGGAGATATAATTTGTGGTCTTTTGCTCTTCTGTTCGCTTCTGCTGCTGTTATGTTTCCTAGTGCTTCTAATATTCCATCAATCCATCTTTTGCTCTTCTGTTCGCTTCTGCTGCTGTTATGTTTCCTAGTGCTTATAATATTCCATCGATCCATCTTTTGCTCTTCTGTTCGCTTCTGCTGCTGTTATGTTTCCTAGTGCTTATAATATTCCATCAATCCATCTTTTGCTCTTCTGTTCGCTTCTGCTGCTGTTATGTTTCCTAGTGCTTATAATATTCCATCGATCCATCTTTTGCTCTTCTGTTCGCTTCTGCTGCTGTTATGTTTCCTAGTGCTTATAATATTCCATCGATCCATCTTTTGCTCTTCTGTTCGCTTCTGCTGCTGTTATGTTTCCTAGTGCTTATAATATTCCATCGATCCATCTTTTGCTCTTCTGTTCGCTTCTGCTGCTGTTATGTTTTCTAGTGCTTATAATATTCCATCGATCCATCTTTTGCTCTTCTGTTCGCTTCTGCTGCTGTTATGTTTCCTAGTGCTTATAATATTCCATCGATCCATCTTTTGCTCTTCTGTTCGCTTCTGCTGCTGTTATGTTTCCTAGTGCTTATAATATTCCATCAATCCATCTTTTGCTCTTCTGTTCGCTTCTGCTGCTGTTATGTTTCCTAGTGCTTATAATATTCCATCGATCCATCTTTTGCTCTTCTGTTCGCTTCTGCTGCTGTTATGTTTCCTAGTGCTTATAATATTCCATCGATCCATCTTTTGCTCTTCTGTTCGCTTCTGCTGCTGTTATGTTTTCTAGTGCTTATAATATTCAATCGATCCATCTTTTGCTCTTCTGTTCGCTTCTGCTGCTGTTATGTTTCCTAGTGCTTATAATATTCCATCGATCCATCTTTTGCTCTTCTGTTCGCTTCTGCTGCTGTTATGTTTTCTAGTGCTTATAATATTCCATCGATCCATCTTTTGCTCTTCTGTTCGCTTCTGCTGCTGTTATGTTTCCTAGTGCTTATAATATTCCATCGATCCATCTTTTTACGTGAGTGATCCTTGGGTCTGGTGTTCTTGCAACGCTTATTGAAGGCTCATTGTGTTGTGATTTGATCACTCTGCCTTGTCATGTGGCCAAACCATTTTATCTGTTGTTTCTTTATATATTCTATGACAGGGGCTATTCCTAGTCTTTTTCTCAGTTCTGCATTTCTGATCTTATCTCTCAGGTTGTTTCCTGTCATCCATCTAACACATGTCATCTCAGTAAAGGTTATTTTTATTTATTGTTCTTGCATCTAGGGTCGAGGTCTGGCATTGGTAGCACAATGTTGGGATGGCGATTGTATTGTACAGTGCCCGTTTTGCCTCTCTTGTTATTTCCTAGTTGGACAATAGTGGTGATAGCCATCCAATGATTTGACAAGCTTTGTTGCATCTCGAGTCTCTCTTCTGTTTGAGAATTGTCTTATCACTAAACTGCCCAGGTTTTTGAATTCCTCTACCTGTTTTAGTTGCCTGCCTTCTATAGTTATGTTGATCTTCTGTTTCTCTTTTGCGACATTCATGATTTCTGTTTTGCTGATGTTGATTTTCATGTTGTATTTTGTGCCTGTGCTGTTGAGTTTATTTAAGTGTTCTTGTGGGTCTTCTATTTTTCCATGTATGAGTGCCCGATCGTCTTTTAATAAAAGCTCGTTGATCTCCTGTCTCTAATGGGTTGGCTAACTTTGCATATATAGTCCATGTATGTAATAAACGGTGGGGAGAAAGTATGTATCCCTGTCTTACACCTGATCTAACTTTGAAGTGGTCCATGTAGCCTGCTGCTGTTCTGACTGTGCAGCTGCTGTTTCTAGTAGTAATGGTATAAAAGTACAGGTAAAATAGAAAAGAATGATTAAATAAATTAAATCTCAGTTTTTCATTCAAAATGTTTGTCAAATTATTGTCAAAAATGTTATTTCCTTTCAGGGATTGTTTGGTATATCTCAGCTACAAGATCACACTGGCTTCTACCTGCTGAAGCAGGCTGCAGAGGAACGAGTCTCCAGGCTGCTTGAGGAAGCCTCATCTTCAACAAGGACACGCAAGATGGTCATGGTGTTTGATGATCTCTCTGACACACTGTGTAAGGTTGCAGATATGGTATGTAGTTTCTTTTATTAGTTGTTTTTATGTCTTTGCCCCATAGAATGAGGAAATTGTGATATACCAACTTCTAAAGATCTGGCATACTTGCCATTTGTCAAGAGAAAGAAGACAAAAATCTGATGTCAACTTCAACAAAGAACGTTGTATGTAATGATTATAAAAACATCAAATGAAATAAAAGTAACATTTGTTATCAACAATTTATTGTTCATAATGTTAGAAGAATCCGCTTTTACAAATTAATAGTAAAATATGCAAAAATACATATTTTAATCAAAATAATAAATCCGTAACACAAACAAAGATTTGCTGCATGTTTCAGTAGAAGTAACAGTGATGAACTAATTTTTAAAAAATGCTGCACAATGCATAGCATTTTAAAACAGATCAAATACACTTAGGCAAGAAATGCAGATATATCCGATGACTATCTGAAATATCCATCCATTGTTGAATTATAGCAATTTGATATTTTGAAATTAAAAAGAAATAAAAGAACTTTCTAAAGGAAAGTAAAATCAAGTTTCATGCAATCTCTTTCATTTTTATACTAGGTCCAGTGTTATCTATGCTTTATCTTATCTCTATCCATGCTTTATCTTTTCTCTATCTGTGCTTTATCTTTTCTCTATCCATGCTTTATCTTTTCTCTATCCATGCTTTATCTTTTCTCTATCCAGGCTTTATCTTTTCTCTATCCATGCTTTATCTTTTCTCTATCTGTGCTTTATCATTTCTCTATCCTTGCTTTTATCTTTTCTCTATCTGTGCTTTATCATTTCTCTATCCTTGCTTTATCTTTTCTCTATCCATGCTTTATCTTTTCTCTATCTGTGCGTTATCTTTTCTCTATCTGTGCTTTATCATTTCTCTATCCTTGCTTTATCTTTTCTCTATCTGTGCGTTATCATTTCTCTATCCGTGCTTTATCTTTTCTCTATCCATGCTTTATCTTTTCTCTTTCCATGCTTTATCTTTTCCCTATCTGGGCTTTATCTTTTCTCTATCCATGCTTTATCTTTTCTCTATCCATGCTTTATCTTTTCTCTATCCATGCTTTATCTTTTCTCTATCTGGGCTTTATCTTTTTTCTATCCATGCTTTATCTTTTCTCTATCCGTGCTTTATCTTTTCTCTATCCGTGCTTTATCTTTTCTCTATCTGTGTTTTATCATTTCTCTATCTGTGCTTTATCTTTTCTCTATCTGTGCTTTATCTTTTCTCTATCTGTGCTTTTTCATTTCTCTATCCGTGCTCTATCTTTTCTCTATTCATGCTTTATCTTTTCTCTATCCATGCTTTATCTTTTCTCTATCCATGCTTTATCTTTTCCCTATCTGGGCTTTATCTTTTCTCTATCCATGCTTTATCTTTTCCCTATCTGGGCTTTATCTTTTCTCTATCCATGCTTTATCTTTTCTCTATCCATGCTTTATCTTTTCTCTATCCATGCTTTATCTTTTCCCTATCTGGGCTTTATCTTTTCTCTATCCATGCTTTATCTTTTCTCTATCCATGCTTTATCTTTTCTCTATCCATGCTTTATCTTTTCTCTATCTATGCTTTATCTTTTCTCTATCCATGCTTTATCTTTTCACTATCCATGCTTTATCTTTTCACTATCCAAGCTTTATCTTTTCTCTATCCATGCTTTATCTTTTCTCTATCCATGCTTTATCTTTTCTCTATCCATGCTTTATCTTTTCTCTATCCATGCTTATCTTTTCTCTATCCTTACTTTATCTATTGAGTTATTATTGAGTTATTTGCGGGTCATCATCATTGCACTCCGAACATGTCCACAGGTGCTCAGATCCCCTCCTCAGCAATTCCCTCAGTGTCCAGCGACTGACGACTCCAGTTCTATGTTGGTTGATAAGTCTTCTTACACGGCCACTAAGTGTCTCATTTCTGGATGTGCCCATCTTAACTCCCATTTCCATCATCCGAAGAAGTGACGTGGATCTGTGTTTGTCGAAGTCCTGTGCTCTTCCCACATCTCGGAGGGCATTGATGATGTCCGCCCGATCCATTGGTTGCTCATCCTCAACGACAGCGCAGCTAGCCAACCTGTCCGCCCTTTCATTTCCCCGTACTCCCGCATGTCCAGGGACATAGACAAAGGTGACCTTACGTATTTTGGGTTTCTGCAACGACTCTACCCATTGCATGCGCACAGAGCCCGCCTCCACTTTTTTTTATCATGCTCATCGAATCACTCAGTATACATGCGTGGGTGTAGTCTTGTGACTCTAACCATTTGAATGCCTTGGTCACTCCCATCGCCTCCATTGTCATGCTACTCGTGGTCACGATGTATGCACCACTGTCTTCGTAGACTATTCTGCCTGCTGAGCGTGCTGTAAATGCCCATGCACTTCTTTGGTGTCGTCTTACAGATCCGTCTGTATAGATGACTGCATCTTTCTCATCGGTGTTATCGCAGATGAGACCGTTGACCTCAGCATTAACCACGACCGGGTTCTGTTCCCTAATTTTCCTGTGGAGTGTGACAATACATGAGAAAGTCCCCTTGAATGACGTAGGCACCGGTATCCACTCCTTACTTTATCTATTCTCTTATCAATGCTTTATGTTTTATTCAGCGTCACTTGTGGGGAAATTTTCAATAAAAGGGTTCCCATTATAGATTTCACCTGGAACAATTCATGTTTAATACTGTTTGTTCTTCTTTCCTTTGCCATGTTTATTATTTCTAGATCTTGCATTAAACTGCCTATAACTGTAACTTCATTGACAGGCTGGCATGGCATCAAGTAGTGTGAAGGAATGGTAGAGGAACTAGTACTGGCTTTATTTAAAACACCTAAACATGTTTTGGAGTAATGATCATGAAATTTACAATCCTTCTCATCAACAATAAGGTCAAATGTAATTTTGTTTTTCCTGATTTCTACTAGTTTCTCATACATAGTTCATACATGCTTCAGCCTCAAAATATGTAGCTTCTGTCACTTGAAAAAAGAAAGAATGTTTGGTCAGACAGCTTGAGCTGACATAAGACATAGCATGTCTTATGAGCATCAGTTGATAATTGTAATGTGCTGACCAGCAAGAAAGAAAACAAGTTCAAGCTAAATCTGATGCTTTCCAGTTAATTCAGCTGATGGCTCACTGAGTTGGGGAAGGTAATAACAGTGTGAACTGGCCACCTCCAAACCCGGTATGGTGGGATGTAATACTTCACTCCACTGCTATATAATATGCTACATGGCATGAATTCTATCTATCTATCTATTGACCTTTCGAGCCGTAACCGGCCCATAGGGCGTAGACCAAGATACACCTTCTCCTATATGAATTTTTGTTCTAGCAGTTTTCTTTTAAAGATATTTTATCAAATCTCGCCATCTGTCTCTGTTCTGTGCAAGCAGTTCTATCTCATTGAGGGAGCCGATTCCTGCTGCTCTTGCCTCTCTCATCAATGTTCTTCTCAGTGTCTCCCTGGGTCTTCCTCTTTTTCTTTTACCTGTTGTTTCCCATATGAGGGCTTGCTTTGCTATTCGATTATTATCTCTTCTCATCACATGTCCAACGTATGACCATCGTCTTTTCTTTGTTACTGAAGATATTAGTGGTTGATTGGCGATTTCTCTAATTTCCTCGTTTGTTTTGAATTCGTTCCATTCTATACCAAGTATTTTCCTTAGACATTTATTTTCGAATGCGTTCAACTTTGTTTCTATATCTCTTGTTGTTTTCCAGCTTTCACACGCATACGTAAGGGTTGATAGTACATTTGATTTGAATAGCCTAAGTTTTGTGTTTGTGCTAATGAGTTTTGATTTCCACAACTTTTCAAGGCTTCTGAAAGACATTGCTGCTTTAGCCAGTCTGATTCTAATTTCTTTGCTCGTATCCCCTTCTCGATCAATGTGACTTCCGAGATAGATGAAGTGATCGATCTCTTCTACTGGTTTGTTTTCCATGTATATTTTGTCACTTGTTGGAATTAAACTTTTCATGACTTTAGTCTTTTCATGATTGACCTCAAGCCCAATTTTGCTGGCTATTGATGATAGTTCATTTGTGTTTTCCTGCATCGTTTTTATCTGATTGCTGATGAGAACTATGTCATCAGCAAAGTCCAGGTCCTCCAAATGGTCTCCTTGTATCCATTCGATGCCTTTATTACCAGTGCAGCATTTCTTCATTATGAAGTCCATAACAATTCCAAATAACAAGGGCGATAAAATACATCCTTGTTTAACCCCAGTTTCTATTGGGAAACATTCGCTCAGTCCTTCCTCTGTTCGAACTGCACATGTGTAACCATCATACATGTCTGTCTACGTTTCATTAACAACATCGTTTTTACGATAGCGGCTTGTTAAACCTCTGATCAACGGTTCTATACCAAGCCGGAGAAAAATAATTCCTCCATTTTGGAAACAACCGGAAACGGATTACACAATTTACAGGAATTCATACATGGCATGAATTACTTGAAAGAAATGCAAAAAAATATATAGAACAGTTTCTGGCTAAATAAGAGAAATGCTAAAATAGTGGTGTTTATGGGGGCAAAGGTGTCTGTCAGTACCAGAGCTGAAAGTGGTCAGTCACACTTGCTGACTGTTGGCACCAGAGCTGAAAGTGGTCAGTGACACTTGCTGACTGTTGGTACCAGAGTTGAAAGTGGTGAGTGATACTTTCTGACTGTTGGCACCAGAGCTGAAAGTGGTCAGTGACACATGCTGACTGTTGGCACCAGCGCTGAAAGTGGTCAGTGACACTTGCTGACTGTTGGCACCAGCGCTGAAAGTGGTCAGTGACACTTGCTGACTGTTGGCACCACAGCTGCAAGTGGTCAGTGACACTTGCTGACTGTTGGGACCAGAGCTGAAAGTGGTTAGTGACATTTGCTGACTGTTGACATCAGAGCTGAAAGTGGTGAGTGATACATGCTGACTGTTGGTACCAGAGCTTAAAGTGGTCAGTGACACATGCTGACTGTTGGCACCAGAACTGAAAGTGGTGAGTGATACTTGCTGACTGTTGGCACCAGAGCTGAAAGTGGTGATTGACACTTGCTGACTGTTGACACCAGAGTTGAAAGTGGTCAGTGACACTTGCTGACTGTTGGTACCAGAGCTAAAAGTGGCCAGTCACACTTGCTGACTGTTGGAACCAGAGCTGAAAGTGGCCAGTCACACTTGCTGACTGTTGGTACCAGAGTTGAAAGTGGTCAGTCACACTTGCTGACTGTTGGAACCAGAGCTGAAAGTGGTGAGTGACACTTGCTGACTGTTGGTACCAGAGCTGAAAGTGGCCAGTCACACTTGCTGACTGTTGGAACCAGAGCTGAAAGTGGTGAGTGACACTTGCTAACTGTTGGAACCAGAGTTGAAAGTGGTCAGTGACACTTGCTGACGGTTGGTACCAGAGTTGAAAGTGGTCAGTGACACTTGCTGACTGTTGGAACCAGAGCTGAAAGTGGTTAGTGACATTTGCTGACTGTTGACATCAGAGCTGAAAGTGGTGAGTGATACATGCTGACTGTTGGAACCAGAGCTGAAAGTGGTTAGTGACACATGCTGACTGTTGGCACCTAAACTGAAAGTAGTCTGTGACATGTGCTTGCTGTTGGCTTCATAGCTGAAAGTGGTCAGTAATGCATACTGATTGTTGGCACCAGAGCTGAAGTGGTCAGTGGCACATGCTGACTGTCGACACTAGAGCTGAAGTGGTCAGTGGCACATGCTGACTGTTGGCACCATTCGCTCAAAGTGATCAGTGGCACATGCTGACTCTTGACACCATAGCTGAAAGTGATCAGTGGCACATATCTGACTGTTGGCACCAAAGCTGAAAGTGATCAGTGGCACATATCTGACAGTTGACACCATAACTGAAAGTGATCAGTGGCACATATCTGACTGTTGGCACCATAGTTGAAAGTGATCAGTGGTACATTCTGACTGTTGGCACCAGAGCTGAAAGTGATCAGTGGCACATTCTGACTGTTGGCACCAGAGCTGAAAGCGATCAGTGGCATGTTCTGACTGTTGGCACCAGGATCTGTCAACAAGAACTAAGCAGATCCTATTCTACCTCTATGCAATGCCCTTAGAAACAATCTAACAAGCGATGGAAGACCAACAGATACACAAAAGCATTGTGTTGAAGTCAGGTATTTTGTAAGAGAGGTACACATATCATATTTATACTGTAAACCACAACTCTGTAACAAAAGTCATACCTTACATCATCATTATTTTAAGTGATAGTTGAAATCAGAGACACATTTCTAGAGGTATTAAAAGACAATTTACCAGAACTCACTTTGACTAATATATTCTTTTCACATAAAAAAAGAAGGTATTTTCTTATAACTACTGGACATATCTATCTATTGACCTTTCGAGCCGTAACCGGCCCATAGGGCGTAGACCAAGATACACCTTCACCTATATGAATTTTTGTTCTAGCAGTTTTCTTTTAAAGATATTTTATCAAATCTCGCCATCTGTCTCTGTTCTGTGCAAGCAGTTCTATCTCATTGAGGGAGCCGATTCCTGCTGCTCTTGCCTCTCTCATCAATGTTCTTCTCAGTGTCTCCCTGGGTCTTCCTCTTTTTCTTTTACCTGTTGTTTCCCATATGAGGGCTTGCTTTGCTATTCGATTATTATCTCTTCTCATCACATGTCCAACGTATGACCATCGTCTTTTCTTTATACTGGACATATGCTACTTTCAGAATTTATAATCTGAGAAATGAATTGTTATGCCAGAGTCATTTATTTTTTAAAAACTGAGTTATGCACATTTCTCAGCGAGGTAGCAGAATGGAATAACATTTATATCTCTGGCCATACTAGAATTCCATTCATCAATATGTTATTAATGTATTGTGCCAATCTCTACTTAAGATAATTGAGCTCTTGTTTGTCATACAAACAAACAAAAAATAAATCTTGATACTAGTCCTTCAAAGATGGAATAGCAACCATGATCTTGTGGTAAGGACAGCAGGAAGATAAGAATCAACATAGCTTGAAATTAAGGTATAAATATTGTTACAGATTTGGTATGTAACTTAACAGCTTAATATGCACTTGACTGCAGATACAGAGTTTGTTTTTTAAATAACAGAAGCCAAGTAAAATGATAGATATAAAACAAAACTAGAGACATTGTGATTATAAGCAGTTTGAAACAAATTAAACCAATGAGAAAATATAAATAATTGTCTAAGGGCTTCCAATGAGCATAGTACAATGATTTCTTGATATCCTAGGCTGACTTTGTGCGTGTGGCTCACTGTAGCAAAGACTTTGCCCAGGCAGCTGAAGAAACTTGTGTAGAACTTTCAAGTCTGGTAGAACAGTAAGTTTCCATTTGACTAAAAATAAACATGATCTCAAAGAAATGGTAACAGTATGTTGCATATTATCATGTATTACCTCGTAAAATATTCTACTTATTTTGCATTGTGATCTTGTCTTAAATTTCCGTACCTTATTTCACCCCATCTGCATGCTGTAGTTGCTGAGTGGCAAGTGCACTCTCTCTTGATTTGAAAACCCTGGATTCAGTTCTCAGAAGTGACAACATTTTTTTTAGAACTGACAAGTCTCTAGGGTTCACCCAGCCTGTAAAAATAAGCATAAGATGTTTTTCATGAAGTAGGTGCGGCCTGTAGTGTTCTTAACCACATCATCAACACTGTGATTTCACTGTCAACATATATGCAGCCACAGTAAAACTGATCATCACAACAACAACAAATATTCACATTTCTATTATTCTGCTGTTTGACTGCAGAGACTGAGTTTTCTATTCTATTCTATTCTATTCTATTCTATTCTATTCTATTCTATTCTATTCTATTCTATTCTATTCTATTCTATTCTGTTCTGTTCTGTTCTATTCTATTCTGTTCTATTCTATTCATTGAATCAGATTCATTGCAGTTGGGACATTCCTATATCTGCTCCAAAGCCCGTCCCAGCATTTCTCAAAGAGTATGCAGATTGATTGGGAGCTGCAATAGCTCAGTAGTTAGTGAACTGGACTACAAAGGACATGAGGTAGGGTTTTATCCCAACCGACGGCTTCCGGTTCACCCAGCCATTAATGGGTACCGGATTTTTTTTCTGGGAAAGTAAAGCAGCACAAGCGTAATACCGACCACATTACCCCAAAAATCATGTGCCCGAAGGTCTGTAAAATTTATAGTCACTAACACCATATTTCCTATAAGCCACTTGGCGTGACGGGGGTACTTTACTTTACTTTTTTTTACTTTCTAACCTTAATATCTGAGTTGATGAGTGAGCACACCCAAACCATAATCCAGTACTGAGAGCACCACACTCCTGCACGAGTGAGTATAGTAGCGATTGCTGGGGGTTCACCCTGGTCACGATCTTCATCGCAATAGCACCTCTCCTTGCCTTCTGAATGACATTGCTCATGTGTTGATTGAAAGAAATGGACCTATCAAATGCTATTCCCAAATATTTAATAGTCGGACTCCTCATGATGGTTTCACCATTGCATTTTATGGCTGGGAGGGTGCCTAAAACTATTCTGCTGTTTAGCAAACACCACATTACAGAAACCTTGTTTGGGTTAATGAGTGCTTTGTAATTATTGGACCAAGTGGTTATCTAACCCATTCTCTCCTGTAATTGCCAAGCCATTTCTGGTCTATTGTGACCGTGTGTATACGTCATCTGCAAAGGCGAGAGTGCAACCAGGTCTGACATAATTTAGTTGTACTAATCTAATTGGAGGTCATAATATAAATAATATGATATATGCTAATGATACAGTCTTAATTACTAAGAGCGAAAATGAGTTACAAGAAATGTTAGACATTATAGTGAAGGAAAGCAAAAATAAAGGACTCAGCCTTAATAGCAAAAAGACAGAAGTAATGGTAACAACAAAGAAAAAGACATCACCACAATGCACAATAAAGACAAGTGGAATAATATTTTAAAATAGGAAAAGGAATTTAAATATCTGGTAACAGTGTTAACCTCAGATGGTAGATGTACAACACAGGTGAGATGCAGAATGGCTCGGGCAAAAGTAGCAAAAAATGAGGAAGATACTGTGCAATCCATTTCTAACAATAGAAAAAAGAAAAACAGTTCCTAAATGTTATGTAGAGCCAGTCCTAGCATATGGATGTGAATCATGGACAATAGGACAAAAGACAAGAAAAACACTAGAGGCTGTAGAAATGTGGTTTTACAGAAGAATGTTGAGAATCCCATGGACAGCTAAGAAGAGTAATGAAAAAGTTCTGAAAGAGGCCAAAGCAAAAAGAGAGCTAATTTCCAAAATTAGGAAGAAATCATCATATTTTTTGGCCATGTAATGAGAAGAGAACAGCTGGAATATATTGTAACAACTAGGAAAATTGAGGGAAGCAAAAGAGAAAAGATACCACATAAAATTTTGTGACAACTGGGAAAATTTAGGGATGATGCACCACTTTTCTTCATGCCAGTACCGATGCCTCCCAGCGCATGAGCCATGTGTCAAAGCCTGTCTCACTAAGTAGGTGTATGAGTGTGCCATAGTCCGCTTGATTGTATGCATCCTCAAGGTTCTCTCTCTCTCTGCGATCAAGACTCAATCAGAGTAGGATTCCAGACTCTCTCATGAAGTCAGCTGTCTGTTTAAGCGAATCGATTGTCCCATATAGTTTCTCTTCCAGGGAGGTGGGCATGGGCCACATTGCTCTTCTCAGGTCTGTGTACTGGAGGCAATCCTGTAGAACATGTTTTGTAGTCATATTGTCCAGTGTACAGTGGCATAGACTGGTTGTACCTATTTTGAATTTGATGAACATGTGATTTCTCATTCTATTGTGGCCAGTGTGTAGGCAAAGTATGATGACTTGATCCCTCCTTGATAGTTGGTGGTATCCGTCATTCTCGTTATGCTTTGGGTGTTCTCGTTTCCATTTTTCATGGAACTGACCCTTGAGGATGGATTTGGCTTCATCATAACTGAGCGGATGGTTCTCTTGTGGTAATCTTCCTCCCTCTTTAGCTAATTTGTCTGCGTGTTCGTTCCCAAGTATATTACAGTGTGATGGTATCCACTGAATGACTACTCTCTGGAAGTTATTGCATAGTTGGTCCAGTGTAGTTCTCAAGTCATCTAGTTCATTGTTCTTGGGGCTTTTTAGAGCTGATAATACTGACAGTGCATCAGTCAGAATCACCAATTTATTGTGCATGTTATTTTTGTGTTGAGTAGCCAGTGTTGCAGCATCTCTGATGGCCTCAGTTTCTGCTTTAAAGTTGTTTGAAAATTTTCCAGTAGCTATTGACTCGGTGATCTCGTTCTGATTATTCAACGTCAAGAACACACCTCCCCCTCCATTTCTGGTGGCATTTGTAGCAGAGCCATCTGTTTATATGTGGGACCAAGAGTCCCATGGGTAGGTATCGTGTATGTGTTTTTCTGCTATGTGTTTTCTTTCTGTGTCTGATTGGGTGCCTTTTTTCATGATTCCTGTTACATTTTCCTGAAGTTCTGGTATTTTATGTTTTCCATGAGGAGACATATCAGATGGGCCCAAGGGTTTCGATATTGTTTGGGAAAGTACTGGGTCTCCAGTAGTTAGTTCATTGGCAATTGCAAGCAAAGTTGCTCCTCTTTAGTCGTACAATTCCGGAACCAGATATTCTTTGGTGCATGGGGTGGCTAAGGAGCCTTCTATATTTCTTCGCTTGTTGCAATACTTTAGTGACCCGTCTGTCATCTAAGGGTTGTAAACCTGTTACTGTTTCTAGAGTCTTGATAGGTGTAGATTTCATAGCACCAGTGATGATATGGGCAGCTTGGTTCTGTGTTCTGTTAATTTTGCTAAGGTGTGATTTGGAAGCCATAGCCCAGGCTGTGACTCCATACTCTAGAACTGGTCTGACTCTTCCTACGTATAGTCTTTTCAAAATATTGCTGTCTGTCCCCCAGTCTGTTCCTGCCAATTTCTTCATAATATTTGTTCGTTTTCTGGCTTTTTTCCTTCCTCTGTCTATCTGATTTTTCCAAGTCATTCTGCGATTCATGGTGACACCAAGATATTTTGGGTTTTGGTCAATAGGGAGTGTATGGTCTTTTATCTTCAAGTTTGCAGAGAGTGTGTTTCTTGATAGGGTGAAAATTGTATATGTAGTTTATCCTCAAGGTTGAGGACAGCCAGCGCCAACTCCTCTTTTCTTTGAAAGGATTCATAGACGTCATAAGCAAGGATGGAAACATTAGCAGCAGTATTTCTGCCTGGCCTATAGCTACCTCGTGTGTTTGGCAACAATCCTTTGATCTCAAGATGCACCACTAGCTTTTTGATGATGACTTTTTCGAGAACATTTCCATAGACTTTCTGTATGGCTTCATATCAGAGACTGAGTTTTCTATTATCTGACTGCACATCAGAGACTGAGTTTTCTGTTGTTTGATTTCACAACACAGATTTTGTTTTCTACTGTCAGAGTGTACAGCACAGACTGAGTTTGCAGTATTCACTACCAAATGTCCCTATGCTGGGTGACTTTCTCCTTCTCTTATTAAGGAGTCTATGCCTACTACCTGTTGCCACTATTCTTGGTTTCTCATGAGGTCAACCTAACCTCTCTTGTCCTCTCAAGAGGACAAATAAAGAGAGAAAGTGAAGGGACTTTTTTAATAGAAGGGGACAGATAATGAGAAACAGTGTGTGTGAGATGTCTCTGGGTTTTTTTTTTTAAAAGGTGTTTGCTACAGGAGGCATTAGTGATAATGCTTTCTTGCCATCTATTGAAAACATGTATGGATTACTGCTACAGGAGGCATCAGTGATAATGCCTTTTTGCCATCTATTGAAAACGTGTGTGGATTACTATAAAAAATAAAGTAGTTAGTTCAAATGTTAGATATCCTGTATGTTTTTTGCCATATTTTGAAAACGTGTGTGGATTACTTTAAAAACTAAAGTAGTTAGTTCAAATATGTTTTTTGTTTTGACAGGTTGAATACTAATGTGGCCCTTCACCAGGCATTGAAAACTGTCCTCACCAACGGGGACACAGTTCCAACAGATGCAGTTGATCAGCGTGTGGCAGAGCTCTTTATGTTTGATTTTGAACAAAGTGGAATTCATCTTGAAGACGACAAAGTATATGAACTGTTTTTTGTGACATTTTTAAGAAGTAAATGTATTTTTTTTAATGGCAAACATTTCATGCTCATGTAAACTAAACTCAGCCTTCAAAATGTTTTTAAGCTCTTCAGGATCTTAAATTGTACAGCAGCATCTATTGTAATATTTGTGTGAGCTAATGTGGCAGAAGTATATGGCTGTGAAGCCATCTCTCATGGAAATTTTAGTTGTGTTGGTTATTTGATTTTTTCAGAAAAGATGATCCTTGTATGACATCAGTTGGTTCTTCTTCTACCTTTTAGCTCCCAGTGGAGCATAGGTCTTCAACAAACACTTTCTAAGTCGTTCTGTTTTTTGCAATTCTTTTAAGATCATTCCATGTCTTCCCCATCATCTTCATCTCTGCTTCAATCTGTCTTCTCCAAGAATTCCTTGGTCTTCCTCTTTGTCCCTTCCCCTGGGGACTCCAAAAAAGGGCCCGCTGTGCAATACTCTCAGCTGGCCTCCGCAGTGCGCGTCCTATCCATCGCCATCGTCTTCGCTGTATTTCTTTATCCACTGGTATTTGACCGGTACATTTCCATAATTCCACGTTTGTGACTTTGTCCTGCCATTTCCATCCCTTTATTCTGCGCAAGCATCCACCAATGAAAGTCTGTACCTTCGTGATTGTCAATTTTGTTATTCTCCATGTTTCACAGCCATATAATAGAACCGACTTAACATTGGAGTTGAAAATTTGTATTTTTGTATTTAGCCTAATTTCTTTGGATTTCCATATGTTTCCCAGTGCAATGAAAGCTCCTCTTGCTTTTGATATCCCCACTTTGGCATCGTTTTCTGCTCCTCCCTCTCTATCCATATCACTGCCCAGATATATATAAGATTGTACGTCCAGTAGAGGTATTTCTCCTAGTTTTATTTGGCCATTGCCAACTGCATCAATTCTCATAATGTTGGTCTTATCTCTATTAATCTTTAGTCCTAGCTGTTGTGATCTCTCATCTAATATACTCATTTTATCTTGCATCTGTTGGTGGCTGTGTGATAGGAGAGCTATGTCATCAGCAAAGTCTAAATCATCAAGTTGTTTGGTCAGCGACCACTGGATCCCACCTCCGCCGTTTTGAGTTATTTTCATAATCCAATCTATGGCCAGCAGAAAGAGAAACGGAGACAGAAGGCATCCTTGCCTTACTCCTGTTCTTATTTCAAATGCTTCTGTAAGCTGTCCTTCATGCACCACACTACACTTTGTTCCCCCATACATTGCCCCTATCAGGCCAATAAACTTTATGGGGATTCCATAATGACTCAGCAACCTCCAAAGCATTCCTCTGTCTAAACTATCAAATGCCCTCTCGTAATCTATGAATCCAATACAAAGTGGGGACCCCAGTTCCAAACCCTGTTCAACCACCATACGCAGAATAGTTACTTGATCAGCACATGATCTGCTCTTCCTAAAACCCGCCTGTTCATCTCTCAAGTGCCTCTCCATAGCCTCTTTTAGTCTCTCCAGAATGATTCCGCCTAATATTTTTCCTGGCACTGACAGTAGCACAATTCCCCTACAATTTGTGCACCCCTGCAAACCCCCCCTCCCTGGTAGTTTGATCATATAACCCTCTCTCCAGTCCCTAGGTATCCCCTCCCTCTCCCAAATTCTATCCAATAGATCATGTAACATCTTGGCAGAGGTGACAACATCTGCCCCGATGGCCTCCGAAGGAACCTCACCCGGTCCTGTGGCTCCACCATCCCTCAACAGTTTGATGGCTTTCATTATTTCTCCTTTGCCTGGTTTTCCGCAGTCAACGTGTAACTCCTCTTCCGCTGGTAGTATATCTGGAGGATTATTTGAGCCAGGTCTGTTCAAAAGTTCTTCAAAGTGCTCCCTCCATCTCTCCACCCGTTCCCTTATACCACTAAGCAGATTTCCCCTCCCATCCCCGACAAAGGCGTTGATCTGTCTGTATTTTCCACCCAATTTCTTTGTGCTGTTGTACAGTTCTTTCATATTCCCTTTATTTGCTGCTTCTTCTGCCTCTTTAGCTAATTCATCTATATATTTCCTCTTATCCCTTTTAATGCATCTTCTCACTTCTTTGTTCACCTCTGTGTAAGCTTCCTGTGTCTTGGCTTTATTACTTCTTGTTTTGCTTTTATTTATGTCTGCTTTCTTGTTCTTTCTTTCTTTAATTTTATCCAGGGTCTCTGCTGTCATCCATGCCTTATTCTGGCGTTCTCTTTTCCCCAGTGTTTCTTCGCATGTCTCTTTCCATATATTTTCCATATATTTATATCAGTTGGTTAGTGGAAAATAATGTTTACATTTTCTTAAAGTTAATGATGGGAAATGGAATATTTCACACTAGAGAGAGCACCACATTTGTCAATCATTGAAATGAATATTGCCCATAAGCATGAACTTACTCAAATATCCCTGACACAAGGATGCTAACCTTTTTATGTGTTACAACCGTTCCCAAAACATTTGTGTTTTATGAATGAGGGAAGTGTAGTAGACTATGGACACCTTCATCAATAAATACTATAACATGTATCTGATTATGGCTTGACTATGATATCACAACATGCAGCTGTGATATGTTTCTTACAAATATATGTTTTGTCAATCTATCATCAGTTATTTATTTACTTCAGAATTTAATTTATTTCTGAGATGATTGATTAATTCTCTGAGAATTACTCACTTGATGATGTTTTTAATTATTAAATGGTCTTATTATAAGTCAAGTTCAGAATCACTCAGTCAGAAAACACATAGATTAATATATATGTTCATTCATGTTTTCCTCATAGTTCTCATCAGCAGTCAGATAAAAATGATGCAGGAAAACACAAATGAACTATCATCAATAGCCAGCAAAATTGGGCTTCAGATCAATCATGAAAAGACTAAAGTCATGAAAAGTTTAATTCCAACAGATGACAAAATATACATGGAAAACAAACCAGTAGAAGAGATTGATCACTTTATCTATCTTGGAAGTCACATTGATCGAGAAGGGGATACAAGTAAAGAAATTAGAATTAGAATAGCTAAAGCAGCATTGTTTTTCAGAAGCCTTGAAAAGTTGTGGAAATCAAAACTAATCAGCACAAACACAAAACTTAGGCTATTCAATTTCAAATGTACTATCAACCCTTACGTATGCGTGTGAAAGCTGGAAAACAACATGAGATTATAGAAACAAAGTTGAACGCATTCGAAAATAAATGTCTAAGGAAAATACTTGGTGTAGCGTGGAACGAATTCAAAACAAACGAGGAAATTAGAGAAATCGCCAATCAACCACTAATATCTTCAGTAATAAAGAAAAGACAATGGTCATATGTTGGACATGTGATGAGAAGAGATAATAATCGAATAGCAAAGCAGGCCCTCATATGGGAAACAACAGGTAAGAGAAAAAGAGGAAGACCCAGGGAGACACTGAGAAGAACATTGATGAGAGAGGCAAGAGCAACAGGATTCGGCTCCCTCAATGAGATAGAGCTGCTTGCACAGAACAGAGACAAATGGCGAGATTTGATAAAATATCTTTAAAAGAAAACTGCTAGAACAAAAATTCAGATATGAGAAGGTGTATCTTGGTCTACGCCCTATGGGCCGGCAATGGCTCGAAAGGTCAATAGATAGATTGATAGATAGATGTTTTCCACTGTTTTGAATTTTTGCTTATTTAGTTTAATACATTTTGTATTTATTTAACCCTAGATTACGATACCATAATTAAAACATTACTACATCAAAACACTAATTCTTCAAAATTTGCCAGTTTGCCATAGTCAAACATTCCCCCCAACCCCCTGTACTTTCCTAATTACTACTTCCAGTGATCCCTGAATGTTGAATTTGTTTATATTTATATAGAATTTTTTCCCCCCATTTTGTCAGATACGATTTCGTATAATGCACACACACACACACAAATCACCAATCTTCAAGAAGTTGGTAAATTTTCCTTTTTTCTGTGACCAAGGAAATTTCCTCGGTCAACATCAAAACAACCCTTTTGTAAACTGAGAAATGCAGTAAATAACGCTGTGAGGTGGCCAAACATGCTGACAGACTTATGGCGGTTGTACTGATAGACATTGTAACATGTCTGGTCCATGAGGTCAAATCCAGGTCATAAATCAACTTGAACCTGGAATTCTGAGTCACCTAGTGTGAACACATGGCTGTGTGTCAAAAGTTCAGAGAAAATACAATTTTTAGAGCACATAATGTTAAATTTAAGTGGTAGTAATTGTTACTGCTGTATCATAAACATGTAGGCCACAGACATTGTAATATAGGCCTTATTTCTGTGTTAGTGGTAATGAGATTGACATCTGACAAGTATAGAAGGTCTCTGTGATAATGAATGTGAAATTGACATCAGAAAAATGTTGTTTAGTTTGGTCAGGAAATCATCTTCATTGCTCAGAGGACAACTCCATAATGCTTAGATCTCCTCCTCAGCAAGTTCCCCATTATGGAAGGTCTCAGAGATTGTGAGATTGACATCTGACTGGTATGGGTGGTCTCAGAGATTGTGAGATTGACATCTGACAGGTATGGGTGGTCTCAGAGATTGTGAGATTGACATCTGACTGGCATGGGTGGTCTCCATGTTAGTGACTATGGAAGGTCTGAGAGATTGTGAGATTGACAACTGACAGGTATGGAAGGTCTCAGAGATTGTGAGATTGACATCTGACAGGTATGGATGGTCTCAGAGATTGTGAGATTGACATCTGACAGGTATGGGTGGTCTCCATATTAGTGACTATGGAAGGTCTCAGAGATTGTGAGATTGACATCTGACAGGTATGGATGGTCTCAATGTTAGTGACTATGGAAGGTCTCAGAGATTGTGAGATTGACATCTGACAGGTATGGATGGTCTCCATGTTAGTGACTATGGAAGGTCTCAGAGATTGTGAGATTGACATCTGACAGGTATGGATGGTCTCCATGTTAGTGACTATGGAAGGTCTCAGAGATTGTGAGATTGACATCTGACAGGTATGGATGGTCTCCATGTTAGTGACTATGGAAGGTCTCAGAGATTGTGAGATTGACATCTGACTGGTATGGGTGGTCTCCATGTTAGTGACTATGGAAGGTCTGAGAGATTGTGAGATTGACAACTGACAGGTATGGAAGGTCTCAGAGATTGTGAGATTGGCATCTGACAGGTATGGAAGGTCTCAGAGATTGTGAGATTGACATCTGACAGGTATGGATGGTCTCAATGTTAGTGACTATGGAAGGTCTCAGAGATTGTGAGATTGACATCTGACAGGTATGGGTGGTCTCCATGTTAGTGACTATGGAAGGTCTCAGAGATTGTGAGATTGACATCTGACAGGTATGGGTGGTCTCCATGTTAGTGACTATGGAAGGTCTCAGTGATTGTGAGATTGACATCTGACAGGTATGGATGGTCTCAGAGATTGTGAGATTGACATCTGACAGGTATGGGTGGTCTCCATATTAGTGACTATGGAAGGTCTCAGAGATTGTGAGATTGACATCTGACAGGTATGGATGGTCTCAATGTTAGTAACTATGGAAGGTCTCAGAGATTGTGAGATTGACATCTGACAGGTATGGATGGTCTCCATGTTAGTGACTATGGAAGGTCTCAGAGATTGTGAGATTGACATCTGACAGGTATGGATGGTCTCCATGTTAGTGACTATGGAAGGTCTCAGAGATTGTGAGATTGACATCTGACAGGTATGGGTGGTCTCCATGTTAGTGACTATGGAAGGTCTCAGAGGTTGTGAGATTGACATCTGACAGGTATGGATGGTCTCCATGTTAGTGACTATGGAAGGTCTCAGAGATTGTGAGATTGACATCTGACAGGTATGGGTGGTCTCCATGTTAGTAACTATGGAAGGTCCAGTTAACTTACTGGAAATGACATAAAACATTTTAAGTATTGGGTTTGCAATATCTATTTATATTATATCTTTACCTCTCTTTGTCTTTATTTTACACATTACATAACTGTACTTAGGTTCATACTTACTTTCTGAAGATGTTTGCTCCGTCTATGACATACATAATGTGTCAAAGTTTAGACAAAATTATTTTATTTCAAATAAGTTTACTTTATTGTTGCCTTTTTCTTTACTCTTCAGCGACAAGAATTTGTGAAGTTGAATGGAAATATTCATTTGTTGGGCACTTTTTTCCAACGAGGTTCCCAGAAACCAGTGGGGATTCCTAAAAACAGACTTCCTGAAAATTTACGGCATGTGTAAGGTGGCAGTTTAAATAATTTTGTTTTTTATGTATTATTTAAGCTTTTCAGAAGCCATTCATGCAACATTTATCAATCAATCATTGCATATTTGTTGTGTAATCACACTGATTGAAAGTTTCTATCATCAGAGACTTTGTTGGATGGTCACAGCTGTTAGTTTCAGCATAAAAATGACATTTTAATTGCTGGACTGGAAATGTGACAGTGTCTTGTTGTTAAGAACAGATTCAATTTGTGACACCATAAATAGGTTAAATTTGGATAATATTTTGGTTTTTATTATATTTAATGTTGTTGTACATAGTCCAATTGTCATTATATAATGAAGAAAGACAATTTCCTTACCACAAATTTCAGTACAATTAAAGAATCAGTAATCAGTTTCTTCTATTCAACTGATGTGAACAGCAAAAATGACAATCACAAAGATACAGACTTGGATGTGAAACATGGAGAACATTAAAAATGATAGACACAATGATACCAACTTTAATTAATGGATGCTTGCACAGAGTAAAAGGATGGAAATCTATTGACCTTTCGAGCTGTAGCCGGCCCATAGAGCGTAGACCAAGATACTCCTTCTCTTATCTGAATTTTTGTTCTAGCAGTTTTAAATTCTTTTAAAAATATTTTATCAAATCTCGCCATTTGTCTCTGTTCTGTGCAAGCAGCTCTATCTCATTGAGGGAGCCAATTCCTGCTGCTCTTGCCTCTCTCATCAATGTTCTTCTCAGTGTCTCTTTGGGTCTTCCTCTTTTTCTCTTACCTGTTGTTTCCCACATGAGGGCTTGCTCAAAAGGATGGAAATAGCAGGACAAAATTACTAACCTATATTGGAAAGTACCAGACAAATACCAGTGGACAAAGAAATATGACAATGATGATGGTGTTGGATAGGACACACACTGTGGAGGCCAACTGAAAGTATTACATGATAAGCCTTTTCTTTTTAATCCCATGGGGAGCAGAGGAAGGCCAAATATACTTTCAGAAAACAGATGAAAGCAGAAATGAAAAGGATGGGGAAGACATGGAGTGATCTTAAGAGAATACCAAGAAACAGGGCAGCTTGGAATGTGTTTGTTGAAGACCTATACTCCACAGGGAGTTGAAAGTGTTTGTTGAAGACCTATACTCCACAGGAAGTTGAAAGTGTTTGTTGAAGACCTATACTCCACAGGGAGTTGAAAGTGTTTGTTGAAGACCTATACTCCACAGGGAGTTGAAAGTGTTTGTTGAAGACCTATACTCCACAGGGAGTTGAAAGAAAGAAGGAGAGCTTGGGTTTAAAATAAGAGGGGCATCGGTGGCTGAGTGGCTCTCCCATTGATCAGAAATGTGTGGGTTCAGTTCCCATGTGTAGGGTACTCTTTTTTTTGGGTGTATCTTATCTTTTCTTTTTTAACTTATAAGGTTCAGCTTCTAAACATGAATACTAGAGCTTTTTCTGGGAAGTAAGGGCAGCCTGGCTTGGTACTGACCACATCACCTAAAAATGTGCTGTTGGAGTGGATACGGGATATACAGTGGATACTTTACTCTACTTTTTAAAAATTATAAAACAATGTTAGGAGAAAAAAGTTATTTTCTTTTTATTTTGTAATATTGTAGCTTTCATATGCATAAGTAGGGATGGATAATGTGCATTCGAATTCTTAAACCTACTGCTGAAATACTATTCACAAAATGTACCAACACTAATACAGATAATGTGTCCTATCCCTGTGTCAATTTTAGTTAGCTGGGATATAGCAGTGAAACTTCTTTAATGCTATTTGTTTGTTTCAAGTAAATAACTACTTAGACTGGTTAGTGCTGATATCAGTTTGTGTTGTCTTATGGCAAAAAGGGATCATCATTCCTTAGCTTCATCTGTTATCTTCTTTTATCACTCATTCCCAAGCCTTCTGTTTTAAATATGTTTCCAGTTCATTTTTCCTGCCTACTTTTTTATGTTAGTTACAATTTGTCTCTTGATTCTCTTGTCTTAAGATATTTCTTTATTTTAACTGTGTGTTGTAAGGAAATGTGTTTATGTGAAATCACATTGTAAACATTTTAAACACTTGATATGGAAAATGAAGCAGGTTCATTTCCTGTCAGTGACTTAAAGCAGGACTGTAAACATTTGTGGTGTCCCAAATCTTAGATTTAGATATTTTTTATGCAAAACATCTCTAATTAGTTGAAGTTTTCCTTTTTTCCCCCCTTTATTTTTGCAGTGTAGCTAAATATTTAGGTTTTGTCAAGTATTTTGCAATTAAAAACTAGATGGGAGCAGACTGTTATGGAAATATCAGTTGTTTGGAGATACACAATACATTTAAATGATTCATAGCACCAACATTTTCAAATGAAGTTTTAAAAATGTGTTCTTTGTCTTCAGATTCGGAGTGGATGGAGATAACATTATGATGACAGGTCTCTTCTCAGATCATTACAGCAGTTTGGTTAGTTTATTTTCATTTCTTGTGATTTTCTTTAAGAGGAAGCTAGTTAGTTATTTTGTATATTTGTGAGTTATAGAGCTGAAAAAAAACCCAATTGTAATGAAATGTTTTAATAACACTTTCATGTGAATTACTGTGTTGTTGGTAAAATTAAAAGACAAATTTACATATCTGATATCATATCATATATCATATCATATCTTATATCATATAATAAAGATGTGAAGAGTTTTAGCCTCACAGTACTAATCATAACTTTGGAAGGTGAGCTAACTAGTATTCTTTCTAGAAGTTATTGTCTTCTGGAACATCATGAAGAGCCAAGAATTAAAATTTAAGAAATATTACATGTTTACTGCCAGGACACATTCAAATTGCTCAGTCTTTCCTAACAGCTGGTACAAAATACACACACTAATATTCTCTGAAGCTTAATGGTAAAACACTTGTGATTATCTGCTCTGTCATCCCATCCCACTTACCCACAGCCTAATTTCTAATTATCAAGTCCTATAATTGCCTCCACTTTAAACACCATATGACCCTGACAAAAACAACCTTTGAGACATTTCAATGTCTTTCTTGTCAAACTTCAGTTTCCACTACAAGAGGACAGAGTTAGAGAAACAATATCACAAAAATAAAAAGAAGACAAGACAAAGGAAGACATCTTTGATCTCTGAAGCTGCTCATGTAAAATCTTCACTGTCTGAAGTCTGAACTTAACCATAATTCCTTTGATGATCTGTATACCAGTTTATACAAGACAGTAGTAAAAATTGCTATCACTTAATTGTTACATTTGGAATTTGGAAAATAAGATTTTTTTGTAACTTCTGCTACACAGCTGTGTGTTTACCCAATCAGAGACACAGCAACTGAATGCTGTAATCATTTCCTGACTTAGGTTAGATTTATGGCCTAAAATACAACACCTTCGTGCAACACCTGGTTACCGGTGGTGTTATGCTGTATATTACACAAGGTCATCATTCCGTCAATCCAGCCTTTTTGTTTACCTTGAAGCATCATTTTCTTGGTATCCTGTGCTATAAAGGTTTGTTTGATGTCTCGCCGACAGCCAAGGAGACTTCTCCAATCATAAGAAGAAAAAAAGAAAAAAGAATAACAAATTTCTTGAAAATGAGCAAAAGTAAAATAAAAAAAAATTGGTCCTTTTGTAAGATAGCGTAAACTTTTTATGGTATGCACATTTGTATCTTATCCAACATGAAAGGAAACAAATCCAACACTCAGGAATCATTTGAAGTAGTAATTAGGAAGGTATATGGAGGGGGGAAATGTTGTGCCTGCACAAACTGTCAAATTCCAAGAATGTGTATTTTGAGGCGGTAATTTTTATGATGGTCTTATAATCTGGGGTTAATGATTTCTTAGTAAAGTACAAAATTTTGTTTTCTTCTTCTTCTTCTTCTACCTTTTTAGCTCCCAGTGGAGCATAGGTCTTCAACAACATTTTCCAAGTCATTCTGTTTTTTGCCATTTTTTAAAGATCATTCCATGTCTTCCCTATCATCTTCATCTCTGCTTCTATCTGTCCTCTCCAAGAATTCCTTGGTCTTCCTCTTTGTCTTTTCCCCTGGGGATTCCAAAAAAGGGCCTGTTGTGTAATACTCTCAGTTGGCTTCCGTAGTGTGTGTCCTATCCAGCACCATCGTCTTTGCTGTATCTCTTTGTCCACTTGTATTTGACTGGTACATTTCCATAATTCTATGATAGTTATTTTGTCCTGCCACTTCCATCCTTTTATTCTGCGTAAGCATCCATTAATGAAAGTCACATTTTGTTTTACCTACCTTTAAATAATAAAATGCTTATTAAATAATCCTGTGATATGTGTATTGTTTCTTCATTCTATCTTGGTTATTATTTATCTCATCTTTCTTAACAAAGAAAAAAATGTATTTCTTCGATGGAAATTCTGTCAGTAATTACAGCACTTAGGAGTTATGAAAACGCAGACATGAATGATTTAAAAGCAGTTATAAAAATGCAAACATGAATGATTTAAAAGCAATTATGAAAATGCAGACATGAATGATTTAAAAGCAGTTATAAAAATGCAAACATGAATGATTTAAAAGCAATTATGAAAATGCAGACATGAATGATTTAAAAGCAGTTATGCAAATGTAATACAGGTGAAATAACCAATGAACATCTGCTACAATCATGTCCAATGTGATTAATGTAACTGTGGCACAGGTGAAATAACCAATGAACATCTGCTACAATCATGTCCAATGTGATTAATGTAACTGTGGCACAGGTGAAATAACCAATGAACATCTGCTACAATCATGTCCAATGTGATGAATGTAACTGTGGCACAGGTGAAATAACCAATGAACATCTGCTACAATCATGTCCAATATGATGAATGTAACTGTGGCACAGGTGAAATAACCAATGAACATCTGCTACAATCATGTCCAATATGATGAATGTAACTGTGGCACAGGTGAAATAACCGATGAACATCTGCTACAATCATGTCCAATGTGATGAATGTAACTGTGGCACAGGTGAAATAACCAATGAACATCTGCTACAATCATGTCCAATGTGATGAATGTAACTGTGGCACAGGTGAAATAACCAATGAACATCTGCTACAATCATGTCCAATGTGATGAATGTAACTGTGGCACAGGTGAAATAACCAATGAACATCTGCTACAATCATGTCCAATGTGATGAATGTAACTGTGGCACAGGTGAAATAACCGATGAACATCTGCTACAATCATGTCCAATGTGATGAATGTAACTGTGGCACAGGTGAAATAACCAATGAACATCTGCTACAATCATGTCCAATGTGATGAATAGAGAAGCCACTGGTGGCTGTTATAATATCTGGACATGGAGATATCACAAGACTTGAGCTAACCAATGCCTTTTTTTGAACTTATTAAGACTGACATCTACAGTTATGTTCAGAAGATATCTCTGTAAATATAATGTTATAATAGTGTTTTTTGACATATTGATTGAACTGTTGTAGGTTATTAATACCAGCTACCTGTATTACTGTTGCTAGGTACGTGAAGCAGCATATAGAATCTTTTTGTCTCCTGATCCACACCAAACAGAGCTTCTCAGATCCCTGCTGACTGCCAGGTATAAACTGGCCAGGCTAGTAGGTTTTGATACCTACTCTCATCGTGCCAATAAGGGAGCTATAATTGATTCACCAGGTGGGTCAAGATCATTTTCTTATCACATTATTTATTAGATTAGAACATATTTGATCACCTCATAACAAATTAAATCTTCAATGTTCTGTTTTTATTTTATTAGAGATGCTTTAGCAAGATTCTGCCAAAAGCAAGGAGAGATGATCCAAGTGAGAAATGTTATTGATTGCACAGATTGAGAAAATGGTTAGGTGGCAAATGTTGAAATAATGCTCAATGAAAAATGGCTTATCTGTGAACATAGAGAACAACATTTCTTTAAACAAACAAAAAACAGCAACAAATTATTGTGACTCCTATCTGCCATTGTTTACACCGGATGTTTTAAAAAAAATATTTTAAAAAAGTATATTTTAAAAAAAAACCATAGCTTAATATCAAATCATTAGTAAAGCTGTTGTGGCCTTCACCGATACCGTACCAGGACAAACTGTGCGCCAGATGTCACCAGCCTTGAGCTAACAGATGCTTTCTCAAATCTTAATATTGATAGGTAAAGGTGTATGCAGACGAAGAAGAAGCAATCAGATAGTTTCTCAGCTACAGTCAGACAAATCAATGTAGAACAGAGATAGTTTCTCAGCTACAGTCAGACAAATCAATGTAGAACAGAGATAGTTTCTCAGCTACAGTCAGACAAATCAATGTAGAACAGAGATAGTTTCTCAGCTACAGTCAGACAAATCAATGTAGAACAGAGATAGTTTCTCAGCTACAGTCAGACAAATCAATGCAGAAAAGAGATAGTTTCTCAGCTACAGTCAGACAAATCAATGTAGAACAGAGATAGTTTCTCAGCTACAGTCAGACAAATCAATGTAGAACAGAGATAGTTTCTCAGCTACAGTCAGACAAATCAATGTAGAACAGAGATAGTTTCTCAGCTACAGTCAGACAAATCAATGTAGAACAGAGATAGTTTCTCAGCTACAGTCAGACAAATCAATGTAGAACAGAGATAGTTTCTCAGCTACAGTCGGACAAATCAATGTAGAACAGAGATAGTTTCTCAGCTACAGTCGGACAAATCAATGTAAATCAGAGATAGTTTCTCAGCTACAGTCGAAAAATCAATGTAGAACAGAGATAGTTTCTCAGCTACAGTCGGACAAATCAATGTAGAACAGAGATAGTTTCTCAGCTACAGTCAGACAAATCAATGTAGAACAGAGATAGTTTCTCAGCTACAGTCAGACAAATCAATGTAGAACAGAGATAGTTTCTCAGCTACAGTCAGACAAATCAATGTAGAACAGAGATAGTTTCTCAGCTACAGTCAGACAAATCAATGTAGAACAGAGATAGTTTCTCAGCTACAGTCAGACAAATCAATGTAGAACAGAGATAGTTTCTCAGCTACAGTCAGACAAATCAATGTAGAACAGAGATAGTTTCTCAGCTACAGTCAGACAAATCAATGTAGAACAGAGATAGTTTCTCAGCTACAGTCAGACAAATCAATGTAGAACAGAGATAGTTTCTCAGCTACAGTCAGACAAATCAATGTAGAAAAGAGATAGTTTCTCAGCTACAGTCAGACAAATCAATGTAGAACAGAGATAGTTTCTCAGCTACAGTCAGACAAATCAATGTAGAACAGAGATAGTTTCTCAGCTACAGTCGGACAAATCAATGTAGAACAGAGATAGTTTCTCAGCTACAGTCGGACAAATCAATGTAGAACAGAGATAGTTTCTCAGCTACAGTCGGACAAATCAATGTAGAACAGAGATAGTTTCTCAGCTACAGTCGGACAAATCAATGTAGAACAGAGATAATTTCTCAGCTACAGTCGGACAAATCAATGTAGAACGGAGATAGTTTCTCAGCTACAGTCAGACAAATCAATGTAGAACAGAGATAGTTTCTCAGCTACAGTCGGACAAATCAATGTAGAACAGAGATAGTTTCTCAGCTACAGTCGGACAAATCAATGTAGAACAGAGATAGTTTCTCAGCTACAGTCGACAAATCAATGTAGAACAGAGATAGTTTCTCAGCTACAGTCAGACAAATCAATGTAGAACAGAGATAGTTTCTCAGCTACAGTCAGACAAATCAATGTAGAACAGAGATAGTTTCTCAGCTACAGTCAGACAAATCAATGTAGAACAGAGATAGTTTCTCAGCTACAGTCAGACAAATCAATGTAGAACAGAGATAGTTTCTCAGCTACAGTCAGACAAATCAATGTAGAACAGAGATAGTTTCTCAGCTACAGTCAGACAAATCAATGTAGAACAGAGATAGTTTCTCAGCTACAGTCGGACAAATCAATGTAGAACAGATATAGTTTCTCAGCTACAGTCGGACAAATCAATGTAAATCAGAGATAGTTTCTCAGCTACAGTCAGACAAATCAATGTAGAACAGAGATAGTTTCTCAGCTACAGTCAGACAAATCAATGTAGAACAGAGATAGTTTCTCAGCTACAGTCAGACAAATCAATGTAGAACAGAGATAGTTTCTCAGCTACAGTCAGACAAATCAATGTAGAACAGAGATAGTTTCTCAGCTACAGTCAGACAAATCAATGTAGAACAGAGATAGTTTCTCAGCTACAGTCAGACAAATCAATGTAGAACAGAGATAGTTTCTCAGCCACAGTCGGACAAATCAATGTAGAACAGAGATAGTTTCTCAGCTACAGTCGGACAAATCAATGTAAATCAGAGATAGTTTCTCAGCTACAGTCGGAAAATCAATGTAGAACAGAGATAGTTTCTCAGCTACAGTCGGACAAATCAATGTAGAACAGAGATAGTTTCTCAGCTACAGTCGGACAAATCAATGTAGAACAGAGATAGTTTCTCAGCTACAGTCAGACAAATCAATGTAGAACAGAGATAGTTTCTCAGCTACAGTCAGACAAATCAATGTAGAACAGAGATAGTTTCTCAGCTACAGTCAGACAAATCAATGTAGAACAGAGATAGTTTCTCAGCTACAGTCAGACAAATCAATGTAGAACAGAGATAGTTTCTCAGCTACAGTCAGACAAATCAATGTAGAACAGAGATAGTTTCTCAGCTACAGTCAGACAAATCAATGTAGAACAGAGATAGTTTCTCAGCTACAGTCAGACAAATCAATGTAGAACAGAGATAGTTTCTCAGCTACAGTCAGACAAATCAATGTAGAACAGAGATAGTTTCTCAGCTACAGTCAGACAAATCAATGTAGAACAGAGATAGTTTCTCAGCTACAGTCAGACAAATCAATGTAGAACAGAGATAGTTTCTCAGCTACAGTCAGACAAATCAATGTAGAAAAGAGATAGTTTCTCAGCTACAGTCAGACAAATCAATGTAGAACAGAGATAGTTTCTCAGCTACAGTCAGACAAATCAATGTAGAACAGAGATAGTTTCTCAGCTACAGTCGGACAAATCAATGTAGAACAGAGATAGTTTCTCAGCTACAGTCGGACAAATCAATGTAGAACAGAGATAGTTTCTCAGCTACAGTCGGACAAATCAATGTAGAACAGAGATAGTTTCTCAGCTACAGTCGGACAAATCAATGTAGAACAGAGATAATTTCTCAGCTACAGTCGGACAAATCAATGTAGAACAGAGATAGTTTCTCAGCTACAGTCAGACAAATCAATGTAGAACAGAGATAGTTTCTCAGCTACAGTCGGACAAATCAATGTAGAACAGAGATAGTTTCTCAGCTACAGTCAGACAAATCAATGTAGAACAGAGATAGTTTCTCAGCTACAGTCGGACAAATCAATGTAGAACAGAGATAGTTTCTCAGCTACAGTCAGACAAATCAATGTAGAACAGAGATAGTTTCTCAGCTACAGTCAGACAAATCAATGTAGAACAGAGATAGTTTCTCAGCTACAGTCAGACAAATCAATGTAGAACAGAGATAGTTTCTCAGCTACAGTCAGACAAATCAATGTAGAACAGAGATAGTTTCTCAGCTACAGTCAGACAAATCAATGTAGAACAGAGATAGTTTCTCAGCTACAGTCAGACAAATCAATGTAGAACAGAGATAGTTTCTCAGCCACAGTCGGACAAATCAATGTAGAACAGAGATAGTTTCTCAGCTACAGTCGGACAAATCAATGTAAATCAGAGATAGTTTCTCAGCTACAGTCGGAAAAATCAATGTAGAACAGAGATAGTTTCTCAGCTACAGTCGGACAAATCAATGTAGAACAGAGATAGTTTCTCAGCTACAGTCAGACAAATCAATGTAGAACAGAGATAGTTTCTCAGCTACAGTCGGACAAATCAATGTAGAACAGAGATAGTTTCTCAGCTACAGTCAGACAAATCAATGTAGAACAGAGATAGTTTCTCAGCTACAGTCAGACAAATCAATGTAGAACAGAGATAGTTTCTCAGCTACAGTCAGACAAATCAATGTAGAACAGAGATAGTTTCTCAGCTACAGTCAGACAAATCAATGTAGAACAGAGATAGTTTCTCAGCTACAGTCAGACAAATCAATGTAGAAAAGAGATAGTTTCTCAGCTACAGTCAGACAAATCAATGTAGAACAGAGATAGTTTCTCAGCTACAGTCAGACAAATCAATGTAGAACAGAGATAGTTTCTCAGCTACAGTCAGACAAATCAATGTAGAACAGAGATAGTTTCTCAGCTACAGTCAGACAAATCAATGTAGAACAGAGATAGTTTCTCAGCTACAGTCAGACAAATCAATGTAGAACAGAGATAGTTTCTCAGCCACAGTCGGACAAATCAATGTAGAACAGAGATAGTTTCTCAGCTACAGTCGGACAAATCAATGTAAATCAGAGATAGTTTCTCAGCTACAGTCGGAAAAATCAATGTAGAACAGAGATAGTTTCTCAGCTACAGTCGGACAAATCAATGTAGAACAGAGATAGTTTCTCAGCTACAGTCAGACAAATCAATGTAGAACAGAGATAGTTTCTCAGCTACAGTCGGACAAATCAATGTAGAACAGAGATAGTTTCTCAGCTACAGTCAGACAAATCAATGTAGAACAGAGATAGTTTCTCAGCTACAGTCAGACAAATCAATGTAGAACAGAGATAGTTTCTCAGCTACAGTCAGACAAATCAATGTAGAACAGAGATAGTTTCTCAGCTACAGTCAGACAAATCAATGTAGAACAGAGATAGTTTCTCAGCTACAGTCAGACAAATCAATGTAGAACAGAGATAGTTTCTCAGCTACAGTCAGACAAATCAATGTAGAACAGAGATAGTTTCTCAGCTACAGTCAGACAAATCAATGTAGAAAAGAGATAGTTTCTCAGCTACAGTCAGACAAATCAATGTAGAACAGAGATAGTTTCTCAGCTACAGTCAGACAAATCAATGTAGAACAGAGATAGTTTCTCAGCTACAGTCGGACAAATCAATGTAGAACAGAGATAGTTTCTCAGCTACAGTCGGACAAATCAATGTAGAACAGAGATAGTTTCTCAGCTACAGTCGGACAAATCAATGTAGAACAGAGATAGTTTCTCAGCTACAGTCGGACAAATCAATGTAGAACAGAGATAATTTCTCAGCTACAGTCGGACAAATCAATGTAGAACGGAGATAGTTTCTCAGCTACAGTCAGACAAATCAATGTAGAACAGAGATAGTTTCTCAGCTACAGTCGGACAAATCAATGTAGAACAGAGATAGTTTCTCAGCTACAGTCGGACAAATCAATGTAGAACAGAGATAGTTTCTCAGCTACAGTCGGACAAATCAATGTAGAACAGAGATAGTTTCTCAGCTACAGTCAGACAAATCAATGTAGAACAGAGATAGTTTCTCAGCTACAGTCAGACAAATCAATGTAGAACAGAGATAGTTTCTCAGCTACAGTCAGACAAATCAATGTAGAACAGAGATAGTTTCTCAGCTACAGTCAGACAAATCAATGTAGAACAGAGATAGTTTCTCAGCTACAGTCAGACAAATCAATGTAGAACAGAGATAGTTTCTCAGCTACAGTCAGACAAATCAATGTAGAACAGAGATAGTTTCTCAGCCACAGTCGGACAAATCAATGTAGAACAGATATAGTTTCTCAGCTACAGTCGGACAAATCAATGTAAATCAGAGATAGTTTCTCAGCTACAGTCGGAAAAATCAATGTAGAACAGAGATAGTTTCTCAGCTACAGTCGGACAAATCAATGTAGAACAGAGATAGTTTCTCAGCTACAGTCAGACAAATCAATGTAGAACAGAGATAGTTTCTCAGCTACAGTCGGACAAATCAATGTAGAACAGAGATAGTTTCTCAGCTACAGTCAGACAAATCAATGTAGAACAGAGATAGTTTCTCAGCTACAGTCAGACAAATCAATGTAGAACAGAGATAGTTTCTCAGCTACAGTCAGACAAATCAATGTAGAACAGAGATAGTTTCTCAGCTACAGTCAGACAAATCAATGTAGAACAGAGATAGTTTCTCAGCTACAGTCAGACAAATCAATGTAGAACAGAGATAGTTTCTCAGCTACAGTCAGACAAATCAATGTAGAACAGAGATAGTTTCTCAGCTACAGTCAGACAAATCAATGTAGAACAGAGATAGTTTCTCAGCTACAGTCAGACAAATCAATGTAGAACAGAGATAGTTTCTCAGCTACAGTCAGACAAATCAATGTAGAACAGAGATAGTTTCTCAGCTACAGTCAGACAAATCAATGTAGAACAGAGATAGTTTCTCAGCTACAGTCAGACAAATCAATGTAGAAAAGAGATAGTTTCTCAGCTACAGTCAGACAAATCAATGTAGAACAGAGATAGTTTCTCAGCTACAGTCAGACAAATCAATGTAGAACAGAGATAGTTTCTCAGCTACAGTCGGACAAATCAATGTAGAACAGAGATAGTTTCTCAGCTACAGTCGGACAAATCAATGTAGAACAGAGATAGTTTCTCAGCTACAGTCGGACAAATCAATGTAGAACAGAGATAGTTTCTCAGCTACAGTCGGACAAATCAATGTAGAACAGAGATAATTTCTCAGCTACAGTCGGACAAATCAATGTAGAACGGAGATAGTTTCTCAGCTACAGTCAGACAAATCAATGTAGAACAGAGATAGTTTCTCAGCTACAGTCGGACAAATCAATGTAGAACAGAGATAGTTTCTCAGCTACAGTCGGACAAATCAATGTAGAACAGAGATAGTTTCTCAGCTACAGTCGGACAAATCAATGTAGAACAGAGATAGTTTCTCAGCTACAGTCAGACAAATCAATGTAGAACAGAGATAGTTTCTCAGCTACAGTCAGACAAATCAATGTAGAACAGAGATAGTTTCTCAGCTACAGTCAGACAAATCAATGTAGAACAGAGATAGTTTCTCAGCTACAGTCAGACAAATCAATGTAGAACAGAGATAGTTTCTCAGCTACAGTCAGACAAATCAATGTAGAACAGAGATAGTTTCTCAGCTACAGTCAGACAAATCAATGTAGAACAGAGATAGTTTCTCAGCCACAGTCGGACAAATCAATGTAGAACAGAGATAGTTTCTCAGCTACAGTCGGACAAATCAATGTAAATCAGAGATAGTTTCTCAGCTACAGTCGGAAAAATCAATGTAGAACAGAGATAGTTTCTCAGCTACAGTCGGACAAATCAATGTAGAACAGAGATAGTTTCTCAGCTACAGTCAGACAAATCAATGTAGAACAGAGATAGTTTCTCAGCTACAGTCGGACAAATCAATGTAGAACAGAGATAGTTTCTCAGCTACAGTCAGACAAATCAATGTAGAACAGAGATAGTTTCTCAGCTACAGTCAGACAAATCAATGTAGAACAGAGATAGTTTCTCAGCTACAGTCAGACAAATCAATGTAGAACAGAGATAGTTTCTCAGCTACAGTCAGACAAATCAATGTAGAACAGAGATAGTTTCTCAGCTACAGTCAGACAAATCAATGTAGAACAGAGATAGTTTCTCAGCTACAGTCAGACAAATCAATGTAGAACAGAGATAGTTTCTCAGCTACAGTCAGACAAATCAATGTAGAACAGAGCGCAGCTTAACTCTGTTAGTGACCTCTGCTATGAAAACCAGTTACTGCTGCTCTTACGTTGGTTTCAGTGACACATTTAAATGGACAATGCTATATTGTTACATTCTCAGTCAGTGCTTTAAGAGATCTAGAATTGATATGTCAGAAATGGTGCGAATGGATGACACAGCTGGAAATTTCAAACTTATGAATGTACTGTCAAGGTCAAGATGGTGACAGTGAAGAACTAATAGACTTATCATCAGCGATAACTTTGGCTTCAGACAATGACATTCAAAAAGGTGATGCCTTGAAAGCTGTTAACAATTTGATGTTAAGCTGACACGATTTACAATGGTACTTGGTAGGGATGCACATGAGACTGTATACTTTCTATATGATATCTTCTTCCTATTATATTAATATACTTTTTATGTGTTCTTTTTTAACACAGCATACTCTCGATTAATACAGAAAAAAAAAACATTTATTTTTGTGAAATTCCGCACTTTGTTTCTTCTTAAAATTACCCTTCACATAAAATTTCTAAAACTGTATATCGGCTCATTCCAGAAGCAGCGAAAAGCCAAAACAAGTTACAAGAATAGCTGAAGGGACATTTTAACGCATTTAACTGGAGATATCATATGATTAGTGTTAACATTATTTTTATGGTCAGGAAGTTGCTGAGAACGATTTGCATTTTAATGCATTTAGCCGGAGATATCACATGATTATAGTGTTACTAATTATAAGTTATAAATCAAATGAAAGGTCAAGAAAGAAAATAACTTTGCTTGCAATTCAATTTGCTGGCTACATACATCCTAAAGTAGGTTTCTCTTTCATTTATGGATGGAAATTGTGATCTAATATAACCTAGAAGACTTGACCTAAAATTGAGAGGATCATGTCTCGCCAAGAAGTAGGCAAAACCCTCAAGACAACAATCACAGATATAGTTACGCAAGTTCCCAATGAATAGAATAAAAATGAATAAAAGCCTACTGATTTTTGGCATGATCATAATAAATGTCACGTACTAGTAACCATAGATTTACAATTTAAAGATATTGGATTCGCGATTGATTGCTGATGGCTGGGTAGGTGTGCTTTTCTTTTCGATATTTTTAAAATTATCAATTTACTATTTGCAGAGTTCTGAGAGTTAAAAAAAAAAAGAGAAGAATTAATTTTTTTAATTCAGCATCCATTTCATTTATTTATAATTTTAATAAAATTGTTGTGGGTATGTTTGTGTTTAAGCTTAAATGATTTAATTTGAACTTAAACACTTTAACCACAGAGCAGTCCGCAACAATTTTATTAAAATTTAATTTTACGTTTACTTTTACAAATTTTGAGTCATCTATCTATTTATTTGTGTCAAAATAATAATATAGTTTCTAAGAAAGTGAGCATCTCTGATTCTCTGATAATAAAGCAAGGCACCAGATCGCTGCTTCTGTCAAAATTAATCAATGATTTTTATAATAGCTCTGCATTTTTAAGTTGGAATTTCTTGCATAAACTTATCAATTAATTATTATTAATATATAATATTATTACAAATTAACACTTAACATTGACATGTGCGTTTTTTTCCCCCATTTGTTCGGGGTCATTTTGGTCTGGTGTACAGGTTTCGTCTAAAAAATATCTGGAAGGTTTCAGATTGCTAGAATTCAAAATGCAATTTTGAACAAAAATGAATTATAACCAGCAAATACAAGCTTACAAACAAGCGAAACATCATCATCATCATCATCAAGTACCGGGCCTGGTGGCGTAGGTGATCATGTCTCTCCACAACATTCGATCTCAGCAGCTATTTATCATTTCTGTTGTTGACCTTCTGCTAAGCCATTCTCTTAAGCTGTCTGTTATTTTTTCTCTTTGTTTTTTTTTCCCTCTATCTCTTAGTCCCTCAATTTTTCCAGTTGTTACAATATATTCAAGTTGTTCTCTTCTCATTACAAACGAAACAACAAATGATAAATAGCATTTTTATACCAACTTTGTGCTATGAAAGTCAAACATGGACCTTTTCTAAATCACATTTAAAAAAGATCAATACATGTGTGATGAGATGCTTGAGAAAAGTAACAAACAACACAAGAAGAGATAGAATACCAAATGAAATCATAATAAAAATGGTAGGAATAAAACCCTGCCAAGAATATATAGAACAACAACAACTTAAATGGTTGGGCCACCTGGTCAGAATGAATCCTCACCAATCACCATCAAGGGTGTTCTTCTCGAGAATTCATGGAAAAAGACCACGAGGAAGACCTAGAAGAAGATGAATAGATGCAGCGATAGAGACATGTAACAACAAAGGAAAATCACTAATTCAATCACTAATTCGAGCAGCTCAAGAACGACAAATGATATAAACCACGACACCTTTTTCAGTATCAGCGAGAAAGAGAAAAGAAGGAAGAAGAAGAAATACAAGCTTTCCGTTTGCAAACCAGCACGCTACTAGAACCATAAGTGTGTAGCATCAGTTGAAACAGTTGAGCATTAATGCATGTGCCTGAAGTGCTTTTTCAGCGAAGTGCATTTTCATAACTGCTTTTAAACTATGACAATTATGAATGATCTAAGATATTGTTTTTGATCACATGTATATCACTTTTTATATTTTCCGAACATCTTTTATTTTTTTTGTTTTCCATTAAATGTATACTATTAATCCATGTTGTTTATTATAAATATAATTTTATCTCCACAGAAAGGATTGTTCAATTGTTAAATCTCTTGTCACAAGAGCTCATACCCAGGTACCTCCTATTACTTCCTTTATTATTACTATGATAAATAGAGTAAAAGAGCATAAATTGAAGATTACAAATAGAATATAAAGCATAAAGCCAGGTTGACATTGTTGCCTAATATATCTGTTCAAGTTTAAGTGCTTTTACCAACTATTATCTCTCTCTCTCTCTCTCTCTCTCTCTCTCTCTCCGTCCCTCCCTCCCTCTCTCTCTCTCTCTCTCTCTCTCTCTCTCTCTCTCTCTCTCTCTCTCTGAACATCACTATTTGTTCACATTGACAGCCATGTGTGTTCCCTTGCCATGCAGGCAGATGTTCTCCAACTTCAGAGCTACTCTCATTTTTATCACTGAGAGTTTTAACAATTTTGGTAGATTTTATTCCTATTAATTTTATATATTATATAGCAAACCATTTTTTGCAGCAGCCATTTTTGGATTACTATTTTAGATTTCCAACTGCCAAAGGTTCTTTATTGTGCGCAGATTGCACCCCGGACCTCCTGTTTTTTACCATCATCCGAGATGACCAGATATTGGATCTCACTACTCTGAGATGAGGGGAGTGTCAATCCTTGAAGAAACTACATTACATTTTTTTTTTTTTTTCACCGCCTGTGATGGGAATCGAACCCAGGACCTTCTTGTCCAGAGGTCTTACCTCTAGACCACCCAGCCACCAGGCCTGAAGTAAAAGAGAATGCCTAGATCACCAACAAGTTATAGGCAATAGATTAGGTGGTGAGATCAAAGTGAAACAAGTCAAAGATTTTTTAAAATCTTGTTTTAATGGAGTTAATAAAATAGTTTAAAAAAAAATCATATATAAAATGCACACTGGTAGTATAAAAATAGTATACAAGTTATCTTCTACTATCACCAATGAAATACTGTTGTTAGAGGTTTGTTTACAGTCTTTTTATTTCTCTGCAAAGCTGAAAGAATAGACCTGGAGACAGTTCAGAGCTACAACTACCTGGGACATACTATAACCAGTGATGGAAAATGTACAACTGAAATAAACAAAAGAATAAGTATGGCAAAAATTAATTTTAATTCCATGAAAAATCAACTAACATCAAAACAAATAACACCAGGGCTAAAATTAAGAATAGCAAAATATTACATCTTCTCAATATTTCTGTATGGTGCAGAAACATGGACATTAGGCAAGAAAACAGAACAGAAAATTGAAGACTTTGAAATGTGGATTTATAGAAGAATAGGTAGAATTGGATGGAAAGAAAAGAAAACAAATGATGAAGTTTTAAAACAACTAAAAATGAAGAGAGAACTACTAAATACAATTAGAACAAGACATGAAATTTTTGGGGCATGTTAAAAGACACAACAGCCTAATAAAAGTAATATTGGAAGGGAAAATACAAGGCAAAAGAGGCAGAGTAACACCAAAAGATGGACAAGTCAACCAATGACAATCTGCACCATCAAAGCAAGAGACAGAGTGGAATGGCGCTCCATGGTAGCCAACCTTCGATATGGAGATGGCACTCAATGATGATAATTATTTCTCTGTTTGCTTTAGGGCAAAGTTTGACTATGATGACATGCTGAGAATGAAGCAACAAGATGAACCAGTGTCAAAGGTTTGTTACATTTTCTTTCTGTTTGTCTGTCTCCCCCATCCCTCCTTCCATACCTTCATCAGACAAAAAAAATGCCTTATAAATGAGGAAAAAAATGTATGTCAGTTTGAAAATGTTAATATATAAGTGTAATAGAAATTGTGAATATTTATATTTATTCTATTATAATATTGTTTATCATTTTTAAAGAGGGGAGGTGTGTGTGTGTGCGTGCGTGTGCATATCTGCACCTTTGGTATGGGGTTTTGCCAACTTCTTGGCAAGACACAATCCATTTAATCTTAGACTAGATCTTCCAGGTTATATTACACTGCAATTGTGGTAGAGAAAACTACTTTGGGCTGAAGCGCCCACATACGTGGATTTGTATTGAGAGCAAAGTAACTTTCCAGACCTTTCATCTGATGTGTCTGTCCATTAGCGTTCACCCACACCCATTAAGTGGGTGTAGATGCATTGTGTCGCTAGTTTATGGCATAGCTACAATATCTGCGCCTGTCAGCCTGACACATCTTCTTTGGTATGGATAAGTAAATTTGCTTAAGAATTCTTGCTCGGACAGTGGCCATTTTTAGCCACCTCTTTCCAGCTTTAAACTGCCAAGGGTTCTTTAACATGCGTGATTGTACATGGGATCTCCTGTTTTTACCCATTTTTCAGGAGCTCTAGACATCGGATCTCACTCCACACAGAGTTCTAGACATTGGATCTCACTCCCCAGAGAGGGCTAAACATCGTATCTCACTCCCCAGAGAGGGCTAAACATCTGATCTCACTCCCCAGAGGGCTAGACATCGGATCTCACTCCCCAGAGAGGGCTAGACATCGGATCTCACTCCTCAGAGAGTTCTAAACATCAAATCTCACTACCCAGAGAGTTCTAGACATCGAATCTCACTACCCAGAGATTTCTAGACATTGAATCTCGCTCCCCAGACAGTTCTAGACATCGAATCTCACTACCCAGAGAGTTCTAGACATCGAATCTCACTCCCTAGAGAGTTCTAGACATCGAATCTCACTACCCAGAAAGTTCTAGACATCAAATCTCACTGCCCAGAGAGTTCTAGACATCGAATCTCACTACCCAGAGAGTTCTAGACATTGGATCTCACTCCCCAGAGAGTTCTAGACATCAAATCTCACTACCCAGAGAGTTCTAGACATCAAATCTCACTCCCCAGAGGGTTCTAAACATCGAATCTCACTACCCAGAGAGTTCTAGACATCAAATCTCACTCCCTAGAGAGTTCTAGACATCGAATCTCACTCCCCAGAGAGTTCTAGACATCGAATCTCACTCCCCAGAGAGTTCTAGACATTGAATCTCACTACCCAGAGAGTTCTAGACATTGAATCTCACTACCCAGAGAGTTCTAGACATCGAATCTCACTACCCAGAGAGTTCTAGACATTGAATCTCACTACCCAGAGAGTTCTAGACATCGAATCTCACTACCCAGAGAGTTCTAGACATCGAATCTCACTATCCAGAGAGTTCTAGACATCGAATCTCACTACCCAGAGAGTTCTAGACATTGAATTCCACTCCCTAGAGACCAGGGGAGGTTAAACCCGTGAAGAAAACACGGATTTGATTTTTAACAAAAATTCCCACCACTTGTACTGGAGATTAAACCTGGACCTTCTTGTCCAGAGGCCGGCGTCTTAGCTCTAGACCACACAGTTCCACCTGATGTAGTAACACTAATCGCACGATATCCATATCTCTGGTTAAATGCGTTAACATGCAAGTCTCTTTGATTGGTCTCTGTAACTATCTGGCCAGAAAAAAAATAGGTTTTCGCCGCTTCTGGAATTAGCTGATATACAGGTCTCAAAGAATGTTATGTGTAAATTTGAAGGAGAATAAAAAGTGGAGTTTCACAAACAGTGGTGTTTCTTTTTCACTCTCTCTCTTTCTCTCTCACTCTCTTATCTCTCTCTGTCCTCTTAGTACTTATAGAAGTTACAAGTATTGTCCTTTTTATACTTTTTGGTTTACACGAGCATTTATTCTAATCTCTCTCTCTCTCTCTCTCTCTCTCTCTCTCTCTCTCTCTCTCTCTCTCTCTCTCTCTCTCTCTCCTCCCTCCCTGCCTGCCTCCCTCCCTCCCTCTCTCTCCATCTCCATCTCTCTAACATAACTCTGAATAACATAGAGATAAAGAGCACATAAAGATATGACTAACATAGGCTCTCTCTCTCTCTCTCTCTCTCTCTCTCTCTCTCTCTCTCTCTCTCTCTCTCTCTCTCTCTCTCTCTCCCCCTCCCTCCCTCCCTCTCCATCTCTCTCCATCTCCATGAAGTCAGCTGTCAGGTTAAGTGTGTTGATCGCCCCCACAGACAGAACATCACAATTAGAGTCTGCCAGATCCACTCTGACTGAACACCCGTTAATACGTTGCACTGTGTTCTGCAGTGGCCCAGTGCATCCGATTTCAGCCAGCATTTTATTCAGGTTCGCTTTCCTTAGCCTTTGATTGTCCCCAATCTTCCTGCAAGGCAGCAGATTGTCTTTTCTGTAGGGGGATTCTGCCCTTAGATGGTCTACCCTCCCAGGTTTACGAGCACCATCTGCCCAAGTCACTAGATGTGACTAACACAGACATGCACACACAAAGATATGAGATGTGAATAACACAGACATGTACACAGCGATACGAGACATGACTAACACTGACACACATCAAGATATAGGACACATGAATAACATAGACATGCACATAAAGATATGACTAACATAGGCGTGCACACACAAAGGTATGAGATGTGACTTACATAGCCATGCACACACAAGGATATGAGATGTGTCAAACACAGACATGCACACACAAAGATACGAGATATGACTAACATAAATATGCACACAAAGATATGACATATTCATAACCCAGACATGCACACACAAAGATATGACACATGACTAACACAGATACACACTAAGTTATGAGATATTACTAAACTCAGACACACATAAAGATATGAGACATGATTAACACGGACACACCAAGATATGAGATATGACTAACATGACACACACCTAGATATCTGCCATGGCTAGCACGCACACACACACAAGCTAAGTTTTGAGCCATGGCTAGCACAGAAACACATCAAGAGATGAGCCATGACCAGCACAGAAACACATTAAGATAGGAGTCATGGCTTCACGGAAAAACACCAAGAAATGAACCAAGTCTAGCACATAAACACATTGAGGTATCCATATGCTTGGGTTAGTCTGCAGACTCTTCTTAAAGTGTGAACCATCGACATACGAGATGCAGGCCCCGAATAACTGTTCACAGGTTTCGTTCAAACAGTTGTCTGGAGATATGAGAGCAGTCTGACACATAGAACATTCCCTTGCATGCACAGTTCCCAGTTGACTGTTCACAGTACGTTTCCTTGCACGTACAGTCAGCACTTTCCGGGTCACATATGATGTCACAGCCATCAGAACACGTCTGTTCGCACTGTAGCCCAAAATTACCATCAGGACAAGTGTTATTACAGGTATAGCCTGGATGTTTACATTGTAGACATTTTCCTGATTTTTCTCACATAAAGGACAGACACTGAGACAAGACCTGGGGCATTCGTGTCCATAGATCCCATGAGAACATTTGCCGTGACATGTACCGATGAGGACGTCGCAGCTTTTGCAACACCCGCTACACACTGCACTAAACGACCAAGAATACCCGTTCAGACAATAGGTGTCTGTAAATGTTTACACCTCACACACTGTCAGTGAACTGCCGGCCTGCGAAATGGTCGGTGAGTACTCAATCTGAATGTGTGCCATTTGCATTTGTGTGGTGACTACAATAGTGTTCATAGAAACATTAGGGTATGATATATCATTATACTGGAACACTACGCCGCCACTGTCAGAGAAAGCCTTTAGAGAGGCATTCTTTACCCGAATCATAGTGCTAGCTCGATGATAGATTCGAATGATGTGAATCTTCTGAGGCATGGCAAAGTTCAGATACCAGTAAACAGGACTGGTTCCACTTTCTCAGTTTTGTGTGTGTGCAGTCATTGTCATAGAGATTGGTCTTTGTTTTGCCATTTACTGCGGCCTGTGGTCCACATCCGTCTCCTATATAACAAGCATTAAATGTGCCGGCCTGGTTTGTATTCTGTTTGAGAGCCACATTCCTACCCCCGCCTATGTAGATGGAGCAGATATTTGCAACTATCGCCCCTGCAATCAATAACTTGTTGATCAGACCAGCCCCAGAGAAAAAGACATCAATCTCGTGCTGACTAACTACAAACCTTGAATCACTGCTACATGAGGCAGAACCATCTAGTTTTACCGTGAAACTATCCGGAACTGTTAAGTAATTCACATAAATCCTAAACCAGGAGAACAGCAAAGATTGGTTGAGAGTTGCCTCAACTGATGCAGAATTTGTGTCTGAATTGCATGTGGTGTCATTGTTATCAAACAGGAAAGTAGGTTCAGATTTTTAAGCGTATTTGTACACGAGAACCAAGTACTGAAACTGGGGTCCAAAATATTCGTGCTGACAACTGTCATTGTTTGGGCATATCGCTGTAGTTTTGTCACAAACTCTATGGCAGTGACATTGTAACATACAATTTGCCCCAAACCAACCGTTTGTACAAGTTAGGTCCGTAGCTTCCAAGGTCACGAACAAAGCCATCAAAATAGAGACTTTATCTACAGCGAAGGTTAACGAACTGTGTACAAACATTTAATTTCAAACCGTTGATTACATTTCTAAAAATCTGCCAACTCGCTGTGATAACAGATATGGTGTTCAAAGTCAACATTGTTTAGACCATGGTTCGAATGTAAATAAGGTGCCATCTTGGTGCGTCCCATCTGATTCTAATCTGATGCAATCAAATGTGTTAAACAATCATGCATGCACACACACACATGCTCACTTTTAAAAAAAATGAGAAATCTCTAAATATACATTGAATTGAAGTTATCCTGAGATACAAAATAAAAGTAGTACAATAACAAGTATTCGTTTCATACACCTGGAATATACATACACTAAATAATAGATAAGAAACATTTATTTCTAAATATGTGCACCATTTAGTCCTTTTGTTTATTCAGCAAATTAAATATAAGTCTAGAATTAGATGTCAGTTGTCACTTTATTAAAATAATGTCATCATGGTAGATAAGCCACAAACATATCTGTATACATTTTTTTCTGAAGCTTCATATTGTGATCAAAAACATGAACATGGTGTTGTTGGTAAATTGCTGGAGTCAAATTAGGGAGTCAGGAGTATTTTACAATGTGAACTGTGAAGCTTGTTTAAAAGATGGCTAAGGAGCATGGGTTGAGAGGCTGATACCATGTCCTTTAGAAAAGCAAAAATGGTGACCTCAACAAATCATAGAATAGGTTTATTAAAGATGATGGAAGATTGAGGATTACTGTAATATGCTATGATATCTTTAGAAAGTGCAGTTCTGTCCAATTGTCATATATACTTTAGAATACCTTGTAGTTAGTTGAAGGCCCCCAATATCACTGCAAATGAATTAAAATCCATAAATGATCAACTGCCCGTTCCAGTGGAATCATCCGAATTAACATCTCATCACATTGGAAAATCCAAACAAAGGCAGCTGCAGTCCCCATCATAGCAGCTACAGCACATGCCAACAGATACCACACTGAAAGTGAACACAGCCAAACTGTCCTTCATCATATGATATCATCATTCATCGTGGGCAATTGGATTATCAAAACATGATCTGGATAAAATACACTGTTCATGGTGTGCACAGAGCACTAAACTCAGTAGCTCTTGCAGCAAGCCAGACTTGGAATATGAAGAAACTGCAACAAGAACACTTTTCAAACAGAGCCTCAACGGTTCCTGTTGCCTATCTGCTGCATTGACTGGAAGTCTTAGAATACCTTTCAACCTTTTTATAATTAATGTCTAACAGAGATAAACACAAATAAAATGAAAGATATAATAATTAATTTATTAAATATCTTGTGGGACCATGAGTAGAACTGCAGAAAATATGGAAAATAGCCATAAAATTATATGAAGCAGCTAAACCTATAGGGATGAGACAAACTACGATGCTTTAATAAAAGCCTTCATCAGTTAAAGATAATCAATAACTAGTTAGTTGCTTACCCAGTACCCAAAATGATATGTCAAATCAGATATGTTGGACTGAAAGTTAAACATATTGTAGCTTACATCATTACAACTTGCCTATGCCCATTTAATGTTTGACCACGGCAAGATGTTAAATTTTGAAGAATTTGTGTTTTGTTGCTGTATTTTTTATGCTGTGTCATAATCTAGGGTTTATATGAAATTATACATCTTATTTGTTTTTTTCTGATTGAATACCTGTTAAAACGTTGCACTGTGTTCTGCGTCAGTGGCCCAGTGCATTCGATTTCAGCCAGCATTTTATTCAGGTTTGCTTTCCTTAGCCTTTGATTGTCCCCAATCTTCCTGCAAGGCAGCAGATTGTTTTTTCTGTAGGTGGATTCTGCCCTTAGATGTTCGGCCCTCTCAGGTTTACGAGCACCATCTGCCCAAGCTTGATGTAGTTATTAGTTGGTCATTAGACCATCACACATCAAACAACAGAGTATAAGTCCCTCCTAACACGAACCTCCGGGAGTCTCACCGATGCTGACAAGTCATATACGAAACCCCACTCCATCTTTCATTGATTTGAGTACGACCATCCTAGGGCTATGCAACTAATGTGATGACGTAGCTCACACAACAATGGTTGCACTCACAATATCCCAGTTACTATAGTAAAAGCAGCCAACAGCACGCAAAAAGCTGATGCACAATCTCCAAAGTGAAAACTGCTACTGACTAGACAGAGCAGAGCTTAGCAAGGAGTTGTACCATGCAAGAACTTGGCATTATACAATTACAACGACGGTCTTGGAACAGCACACGAAGTGTTGACATAATTCACATATAACGCTAGGCAGGGAAAGGTTGCATTCACAAACTTTTGACTTGACAATGAGGAACATTGAGGTGGGTACAACCTGTCATCATCGGTGAACTTTGCTAACTGGATCAGTTGGTTAGCTCAGACGCAAAAAATTACACTGTAGAGCCGAAAGAAAACTACTACATCATAGAGCTAAAAAGCCCCAACAACAATGAACTAGATGTCTTGAGAACAACCCTGGACCAACTATGCAATAACTTCCAGAGAGTAGTCATTCAGTGGATACCATCACACTGTAATATACTCAGGAACGAACGCACAGACAAATTAGCTAAAGAGGGAGGGAGATTACCACAAGAGAACCATCCGCTCAGTTATGATGAAGCCAAATCCATCCTCAAAGGACAGTACCATGAAAAATGGAAACGAGAACACCCAAAACATAACGAGAGGGACAGATACCACCAACTATCAAGGAGGGATTAAGTCATCATACTTCGCTTACGCACTGGCCACAAAAGTATGAGAAATCACATGTTCACCAAATTCAAAATAGGTACAACCAGCCTATGCCACTGTACACTGGACAATATGACTACAAAACATGTTCTACAGGATTGCCCCCAGTACACAGACCTGAGAAGAGCAATGTGGTCCATGCCCACCTCCCTGGAAGATTAGCTATACGGGGCAATCGATTCGCTTAAACAGACAGCTGACTTCATGAGAGAGTCTGGAATCCTACTCTGATTGAGTCTTGATCATAGAGAGAGAGAGAGAGAGATTTGTTTTAAAAATGAAATAGTTTTACCACCCACCTGAAAGCTGTAATCAACTACCATTGGACAGTATTTTCTAAGTTGAAAAATACTGCTTGAGACCGATGGAGTTGAATTAAAAAGCGACAAATGTCTTTATAATTATTATTTCTATAGTGTGTATTATTTAGTTTTTATTGTTGTAAAATTATGTTTCTCAAGGGCCTGATGCCATGGGACTTGCCTTACCTTACAGCCATTGGTAGACAGAGGAGGTAAGTTTATCATTGAACATGCTTAGCATATTTTTTTTTTTTAAATAGTCTGGACTTTATTTCTGTCATGTTGGTCATAACTATGCTTTTCTTTGACTAACTGACAACATTGATCAAAGGATGAATTCCTTGCATAGAACATAAGACAAACATTGATTTATATCCAAATAAAACTAGGTCAGGATTAAAGAAAAATAATAAAAATTATTGTAACTCATGAATCCAACAATGTAACCAGGCATTTGCTTGACTGGAACTCAGGAACAAGGAAAGTTCCTTGCAAACAACGATAAAAGAGGAAGCTAAACAAGGGAAATGTCACAAAATATCAAGAGGACAACCCAGAGCGAAAATTTGTAAAGAGTGACAGGGCAAACTTTTTGTTCCACCAGGAAGTAGATGTTATGATGATACTTTTGCCATCTTTAATCCATAAGTGAAGTGAACATAAGTGAAGTGAACATATTGTTTTTTTTCACATGTTCAAAGAGAAGAAATATTCCATGCATGCTATATATTTTACTTGGAACTAACAGATATTTTTCACCAATAGTAAACATTTAAGTTATACCACATTCTTGCCTTTCATACCTGCCCTGCTAAGTTGCTATTTGTTTGTTTTTTTAATGAATCTCTGTAGAATGCTGTATTTGCTTATAAAGTCACCTTTGTATATTGACTGATTCATGGATTAGAGAAAATGTCACTTTCCTTTTATTTTAATCAATTTGGCTTTTACTCCATTTCTGAGGTGTGCCAGGGGTTTTCTATTGGATTGGATAGTGAAAAATTGCATGACCATTGCCAGGATGTGCCTAGGTTAGGGTTCCTATTTCAACCTGATTGAAACTTTTTTTCCCTATCTATCTATCTATTGACCTTTCGAGCCGTAGCCGGCCCATAGGGCATAGACCAAGATACTCCTTCTCTTATCTGAATTTTTGTTCTAGCAGTTTTCAATTCTTTTAAAGATATTTTATCAAATCTCGCCATTTGTCTCTGTTCTGTGCAAGCAGCTCTATCTCATTGAGGGAGCCAATTCCTCCCGCTCTTGCCTCTCTGATCAATGTTCTTCTCAGTGTCTCTCTGGGTCTTCCTCTTTTCCTCTTACCTGTTGTTTCCCACATGAGGACCTGCTTTGCTATTCGGTTATTATCTCTTCTCATCACATGTCCAACATATGACCATCATCTTTTCTTTATTACTGAAGATATTAGTGGTTGATTGGCGATTTCTCTAATTTCCTCATTTGTTTTGAATTCGTTCCACGCTATACCAAGTATTAGACATTTATTTTCGAATGTGTTCAACTTTGTTTCTATATCTCTTGTTGTTTTCCAGCTTTCACATGCATATGTAAAGGTTGATTGTACATTTGATTTGAATAGTCTAAGTTTTGTGTTTGTGCTGATGAGTTTTGATTTCCACAACTTTTCAAGGCTTCTGAAAGACATTGCTGCTTTAGCTATTCTGATTCTAATTTCTTTGCTTGTATCCCCTTCTCGATCAATGTGACTTCCAAGATAGATAAGGTGATCGATCTCTTCCACTGGTTTGTTTTCCATGTATATTTTGTCGTCTGTTGGAATTAAGCTTTTCATGACTTTAGTCTTTTCATGATTGATCTCAAGCCCAATTTTGCTGGTTATTGATGATAGTTCATTTGTGTTTTCCTGCATCGTTTTTATCTGACTGCTCAAGAGGACTATGTCATCAGCAAAGTCGAGGTCCTCCAAATGGTCTCATTGTATCCATTCGATGCCTTTATTACCAGTGCAGCATTTCTTCATTATGAAATCCATAACAATTCCAAATAACAAGGGCGATAAAATACATCCTTGTTTAACCCCAGTTTCTATTGGGAAACATTCGCTCAGTCCTTCCTCTGTTCGAACTGCACATGTGTAACCATCATACATGTCTTTAATAATATTTATGATTTTTGCCCTACATTGATGTATTTCTAGCAATTGAAACCTACATTATGATTGCGTCGTAAAAATGACCACCTCAGAAATCAAATTCTTGAACTTTGACAGCTTGTCACATGCAAACATTCCCCCCTCCCTATACCTTCCTAATTCCTTACTTTTAAATATTTCCAAGAGTTTACTTCTCGTGAACCATGAGTGTTACATTTGTTTCCTTTCATATTGGATTTTTTTTTCAAGTGCTCTCTAAAAAGTATGATGATATCATAGAAAAGGTGCTGCTTGTTTTTTTTAAATTAAATTTTGCCAATTTTCAAGAAATTCATTTTTTAAAAATATTCTTTTTCTTATGATGGGAAATCTCTTTGGAGAGGCAACAAACAAACCTGTGTAACATGGGAGAGACAGCAACAACACTTGGAGGAAAACACACAGCTGTGTAGCAACAGTTAAAAGAAAATATTATTTTTGGAACTCCAAATCTATCATTGAAGTGGTAGTAATTTTCACAATGGTTTTGTGAAAATGTGACCCATACAAAGGAATCATAATCTAGGGTTAAGGACTGAGTCATAAAAATGAAAAGATAAAACACTTTTAAAAAAATTAATTGAAACCAATTCTTTCTAACCTTTTGTTAATCTAGCACAATGACCTGCAAGGGGTCATGGTCATTGCATATATATATATATATATATATCAACACACACATATCTCTCTCTCTCTCTCTCTCTCTCTCTCTCTCTCTCTCTCTCTCTCTCTCTCTCTCTCTCTCTCTCTCTCTCTCTCTCTCTCTCTCTCTCTCTCTCTCTCTCGATCTCTCTCGATCTCTCTCTCGATCTCTCTATCTCGATCTCTCGACAGCTATCTGCTTAAGCCTGTTAGATCCACTCCGCTTGAAAACCTGTTAAAATGTTGCACTGTGTTCTGCGCCAGTGGCCTAGTGCATCCAATTTCAGCCAGCATTTTGTTCAGGTTTGCTTTCCTTAGCCTTTGATTGTCCCCAATCTTCCTTCATGGCAGCAGATGATCTTTTCAGTAGGGGGATTCTGCCCTTAGATGGTCGGCCCTCCCAGGTTTACGAGCACCATCTGCCCGAGTCACTAGAGGTGACTAACACAGATGCACGACTTGGAATATGAGGAAACTGCAACAAGGAACACTTTTCCTGCATAGCCTTCAAATGTTCCCGCCTCCGATCCCCATATACCGGTAATTCACGTCCTCTTGAAAATGATGATCGTCGTAGCACTTGATGATGTTAGGCCATCGTTGTTGACTCCAATTCCAAACATATAGATACACAGTTAGTCAGCAAATTATCCCCGTCGCACATCAAACAGCAGACCATAAGATTAGCACACGGCCGGTCTAGGGTACCATTACGATGATATAGCACACAACATTGCCGAACACAATCTCGCTCCCTTTAGATTTCTGATTACTCTAGTGTAAGCAGCCCACGACGAACAAAACATGAAGCAAATTCCCCAAGAGACAAAACTGTGGCTGACGAAGTAGTTTACACTAATGAGTAACATGGAAATAACTTGTGTCAAGGAATTCCAACAACGGTCATGAACAGCACCAATGTGACGTAAAGCGCAGATCAAGTCTAGACGGTGCAAGGTCTCATTCACAACACTTGATTTGTCAAAAATGGATTGTTGTTGGCCTACGACCTCGCTTTAACGGCACAGATGTATTAATTATATTATTATTTTGACTTTAACGCAGAAAAGTGCAACGGAGAACTGGAATTAATCAGACCCTGGATGCACTTTTGTGCAGCGATCGAGAGGACGTGGACTAGATCAGCCATCTTGGAGACGGAAGTCCATATATTTGTTTATATATGAATGAATGAATATATATATATATATATATATATATATATATATATATATATATATATATATATATGTGGTGTATGCACGCACAGCTAAAGACAAATGTATAGGTAGGTAGTAACAAAAGTTTACAAGCAAAACAAGTAATTTATTAGTACAAAATAAGAACATCAAAGAAATGACTCACTGTGCACCTAAATTCAATCCACTGGCTCCAACTCAATTTTCTGTTAAAGAATCTAATTAAAAATTGTGTACTTGACTAATTTAAGGATCGTCTGACAACTTCCATTAAATTTGCTTTAGCACAAATGTTTTTCCTGCTACCGTCTATACTCATGGATGAGAGCTGATGGTGATATTGGCCAGTTATATGACACTGATAGCTCCTCCCAGTAATTGTTTAGCTTTGTTCCAGTGTCAGGCATGCTATCAAAAGCAGTCAATCAACCTTATCTCGTTGTCTTTGAAGTGACAGAGTTTCAAAGTTCAGTGTGGCAGATAAGTGAAATTCCGTCGCAGCTGTCCACCCGCACTAAAATATCCAGTCGTCGGGAAATTGTTTCACAACAGAATGAGAACTTCACACCTTTTGCCCTAATTTGATGATCATTTATCATAATATTATTTAAAATTTGCACATCCACTAGAAGATGTATAACAACATTTGAGACTGTTCTAAGACAGGACTTAGAAGAGAAGAGACTCATGAAAAAGGATGGTAAACCCTGTGGACCAGCGAGCCTGACCTGTTCATTATGTGACCGCGTGTGTTTGTCAAACATTGGTAGAATTAGCCACGAGAGAATCTGTTCGGCAAAAACAATACCTCAAAAAATACGCAATAGCCTCCACTAGACCGTCTGAAAAGACGAAAAGGGCCATATATCCACTAGAAGAGTGTTACTCATCATTATCATGTGCCATATCGATTGGTGTAGGTGATCATGTCCTTCCACAATTTTCTAACCACAGTGCTTCATATCAATTCAATTGTTGACTGTTTTCCATGCCATGACACCACGCTATCTAGTATCTTCTCACTTTGTTATCCACAATCTATCTTTCCCTGTATTTTGCCAGTTGTAGCCAAGTATTCCAACTTTCCTCTTCTCATGATGTGCCCGAAAAATAATGATTATTTCTTTCTGATGTTTTTTAAGAGCTCCATTTTTGTGATGGCCTCTTTGAGAATGTCTTCATTGGTCTTTTTAGCTGTCCAGGTAACTTTCAGCATTCTTCTAAGAAATCCCATCTCTGAGGCCACTATAATCATCTTTTAATTTGTTTGTCTACTGTCCATGGTTTGCTTCCATAGGTTACAATTGGCTGTATATAGCACCAATGAACTCTCTTTCTCACTTCTATTGACATAGACTTGCTGCATAAGATGTTTTTCTTTTTCTGAAATGTTATTTTGTCCTGAGCTATTCTGCTTTTTAATATCCGTGGTGCATCTTCCTTCTGATGTTGTTATTGTGCCCAAGTATTTGACCTATTGCACTTGTTTCAGATTTGTCCTGTTTATTTTTATGCTGCATGATGATGAAGATTGTTTCTTCATTATAACCATTACTTCTGTTTTCCAATTATTCAGACTGAGACCTTCCTTGTTGCTTTCTTTTACTATTATGTCTATCATTTCTTGTAGTTCATTCTCTGTCTGCTATTAAGACTGTCACCCACTTATAGCAAATTGTTTATGTTGTGACCGTTGACTTTAATTCATTTTTTATCTACTATTGATCTCAAAACATTTTCATTGTAAAGTGAAAACTAATCCAGTGACAGAACACAGAATTGTCTCATTCCTTTTTGATATATTGGAACTGTCCTGTTTTTACTGCTAATTCTTATGGCTGCTGTTTGTTGCAGTACATGTTTTTTATAATTCTCAGATCCTTGCCATCAATGTTTAATTTCTTCAGCATGTTATTTCCACATTTTTTATGTTGTCAAATGCTTTAGTTTAATCTATAAAGCATATATATATATATATATATCTTTCTTTACCTCTATAGCTTTTTCTATCAATGTTATTAAGATGTATATTACATTATTGGTGCCCTTTCCTTCCACATATCCACATTGTTCCTCACTAATTTCTATTTTTATTTTGTTCCTTACACATCTCATGATGATTCTTAGTAATATTTTCGTCATATGGCTCATGAGACTAACAGTACGATGGTCTTTGCAATCAATGGCGCCTGACTTCTTCAGTATGGCTACAAAGATAGATTTTAGTAGATCTTCAGGTATGTGTCCAATACTATATATGTCATTGAGTAGTTTTGTTGTGACTTGTACTTGTAGCTCTCCTAAAGCATTTATCTCTTCGGTTGTTATATTGTCAGGACCTGGAGATTTGCCTCGTTTCATGTGTTGAATTGCGTCCTCCACTTCACTGTGCATTATTGGTGGTCCTGTGTCTTTGTTGGAATTATTTAGCTCTGGTCTTTCATCATCATAGAGCTGACCGATATATTCTTTCCATTATCTTCTCCTGTCCTATTATATTTCCTTCCTTTGATTTCCCACATCCTGAAACTTTGACTTCTTTTCTTCCAGTTAACCTATTTAACTGATTGTGCCCACATTTTGAGTCTTTCTTTTGTTGTTTTTCTATTTCTTCATTGTTTTGGATCTCTTTGTGCAATATTGTGTATGTCTGTTCATCTTTCTTATGTTTTTGTTTTTTGTCCATTAGTTCTAGTATTTCATCTATCACCCATTTCTTTTTGTTGATTCTTTTAGTCACCAGTATTGCTTCTTTTTAAATTTGTTGAATAGATTGTTTGAGCATTTCCCACTGCTCACCGATGTTCTGTATTTTCTCCATAGCATTATATCTATTTTGTACTATTGTACGCTATTTATCACTCATGTCTATCTACTCAAAGCATATCTAGTTCTAATTTAATATTTCATGGGGATTTCTGTGTCTTCTGCAGCTATTGTTACTAGACAGATCTAAAGACCAATTGTCTTGAAGAAGTGGTGGTAAAAGTTTTGTTTGAATCTCTAGTCTAATTGAAAGTATTATAATCTGGTACATTTCATAAGCAGGGGATACAATGTTACATGAAAAAGCGTGTTTTGTACAGTGAGAATCATGGAATCCCCAAAACAGATTGACTTATTTTCCCAACACTCACAATTTAAAAATGATGGTATTGTTTTATCTTCTATTAATGAAAACCTTGGAAGAGGCCTGCGGGCCACCCCAATGGATCTCATGGTCCATGGGTTGATCTGTGCTAGTGCTAGTTGAAAGCATAAACTGGAAATAAAGATTATCACATCCAGAGTGTAATATACAAAATATAGGTTTGAAATATGCTGTTTGTTGTGATTTTATTATAGGTCAAATGTTTTATAAAATTTGTTTCAGGAGTGCTTTATCTACTGTGGATTGTCTACCGTACTTCTCTCTAGGCTGTGTAATGGAAGGTCTCAATAACCTCCTTCAATGTTTGTTTGCTGTTTCCTTACAACATGTTGAGATGGAGCCTGGGGAGGCCTGGAGTGAGGACATTTATAAGCTGGTAATGTCAACAGTATTTAAATATTTGGGAACTTTGTTAACCTCAGACGGAAGATGTACACAAGAGGTGAGATGCAGAATGGCTCAGGCAAAAGTAGCTCTCCAAAAAATGAGGAAGATACTATGCAATCCATTTTTGACAATAGAAACAAGAAAAAGAGTTCTTAAATGTTATATAGACCCAGTCTTAACATATGGATGTGAATCATGGACAATAGGGCAACAGACAAGAAAATCACTGGAGTCTGTAAAAATGTGGTTTTACAGAAGAATGTTGAGAGTACCATGGACAGCTAAGAAGAGTATTGAAGATGTTCTGAGAGAGGTCAAAGCAAAAAGTGAGCTAATTTCCAGTATTAGGAAGAAACAATCATCATTTTTTGGCCATGTAATGAGAAGAGAACAACTGGAATATATTGTAACAACTGGAAAAATTGAGGGACTAAGAGATAGAGGGAAGCAAAGAGAAAAAATAACAGACAGCTTAAGAGAATGGCTTGGCAGAAGGTCAACAACAGAAATGATAAATAGCTTCAGAGATTGAAAGTTGTGGAGAGACATGATCATCTACGCCAGTAGGCCCGGTACTTGATGATGAGTGTCAACACTATATTTTTGTGCCTCCATGTTTTCTCAACCATATAGTTTAAGAAATGAGAACAGAACAGCATATTGGGATGTTTTTACAGTAAAATCTGTGACCTGAACACTTCATGGTTACTGCCCCTTGTGTGCAGCCATTTTCTCTGTAGTCCTGTAGTTCTATGATAGATCACAGAAATGGGACAAATGTCATAAAGATAGTTAATGTTGAAATGAAGAAGAAACCAAGGAATATATTTTCTTCACCTACCCCTTTTCCTACTGCTGTGTATAAACTATAGCTTACATTTGAACTGTAATATGTACTTGTAGCTTTTAGTCTGGCAAGAGGAGGCCTTGGTGGTCTAAAGGAAGATGTCAACCTCTGTACATGAAGGCCTTATGTTTTAATCCAGCCACAGGTGGTGTGAACTCTTTATTTTGAATCCTTGGTTTCTTTATGGCTTTACCCTCCTCGGGCCCCTCTGGTGCATGTTCAGAGTTGAAAAGAGTTGACTTAAGCAGTGATTGCCCAAGCAGAATTGACAAGTAAATTACCCATTGTGCAGAAGATGGATGTGTTGGCCTAAAAGGCGCAGAGATTGCAGCTTACCATAAACACAATGCATTCACATCCATTTAATGGGTGAACACTAAGAAGAAAAAGTCTGGCAAGCATTTTGTCAAGTTTGTTTTTCCTTTAATTATCCTTAGATTTAACTTTAAAAAAAGTTTTTCAAATGGTGATCAGTCTAAATATAAACATGACATTATAACTTGAGTGTATTTAATAATTATATAGCCAGGCATTTAACCCTAGATTATAACACCTTAGTAAAAATTACAGCATCAAAACATAAATTCCTCAAATTTAACATTTTGCCATGTTCAAACCTCCCCCACCCCTATGTACCTTCATAATTACCACTTCTGGTGCCCCCTGAGTGGTCAGTTTATTTTTAACATCGTGAAATACGTCATCTAATGTGAACAAAATTGCCAATTTTCCAGAAATTGGTAGTTTCTCTCCCCTCCCCCAAACCTGTGACCAGGGAAATTTCCCTGGTCATTGGCAGACATGAAACACCCATTGTGACTCTGGAAACACAGCGAATAACACCATGCGGTTGCTGAACATACTGACAGACGTACAGCTACCATACTGAAAGACATTGTAACATGCCCGGTCTATGAGGTGAAACTCAAATCATAAATCAGCCTGAGCTAGGAATTCTTAGTCCCCATGTTTTACCTAGAGTGAACGCACAGGAGTGTGTAAAAAGTTCAGAGAAAATGCTATTTTTAGAGCACCGTATGTTAAATTTCATCATCATCAAGTGTCATCTCCGCAATGTAGATTGACTACCAAGGAGCGCCATTCTGCTCTGTCTCTTGCTCTGATGGTGCAGGTTGTCATAGGCTGATTTATCCATCTTTTGATGTTATTCGTCCATGTTAGTCTTGGTCTGCATCTGCTTCTTTTACCTTGTATTTTCCCCTCCAATATTACTTTTAGTAGGCTGTTGTGTCTTTTAACATGGCCCAAAAATAGCATTTGTCTTGTTTGAATTATGTTTAGTAGTTCTCTTTTCATTTTTAGCTGTTTTAAGACTTCATCGTTTATTTTCTTTTCTTTCCATCCAATTCTACCTATTCTTCTATATATCCACATTTCAAAGGCTTCAAGTCTCTGTTTTGTTTTCTTGTCTAATGTCCATGTTTTTGCACCATATAGGAATGCAAGATTTAACATTTTGTTATTCTTAGTTTTAGCCCTGTTATATTTAAGTGATAGTAATTGTTACTTCTGTATAGTAACTGGGAGTTACAGATAGATATTGTCATTGAGGGTTAAAAAAGAAAAAGTCTTACTAAAAATAATATATACATGCATACATATCTTTCTTTTTACTTGACAACTGAAGCACTGGTGCTCTGGGTGAGAAAGGCATGATAGTCTGTCATTAGAGGGACATTTATGACTACAGAATACTGCTGCCTTGCACAAAGATTAAGGAAAACTAATGGCTAGAAGAGCAACCGTAAATAATTGCTTGTTGAGAAATAATGCACTGAACCACAAGATACAAAACATAGTATATTGTAACATGCTATGTAAATGAAATAGGAAATGAGATTGTGCAAGCAAACTATCATCATGTGTCATACCGATTGGCGTAGGTGATCATGTCCTTCCACAATTTTCTATCTACAGTGCATCGTATCAGTTCTCAGTGACTCAGTGGGTGTGCTCAGAAAGATGGAAACTAGCAGAGCTCGATGGCAGTGGTTAGAGACTCTGGGGAGGTTTATGTTTAAAAAAGTGCTTCATTTTCATGCCAGGGCATGTGGGGTGTAAGAGGTAATGAGTATGCTGACAGACTTGGCAGTTTGGATGATGCTGAGTCATAATCATCATGTGCCATACTGGTTGGCGTAGGTGATCATGTCCTTTCACAATCTTCTATCTACAGTACATCGTATCAGTTCTGTTGTTGACTGTTTTCCATGCCATGACACCAAGCTATCCAGTATTTTCTCTCTTTGTTGCCCGTGATCTCTCTTTCCTTTTATTTTGCCAATTGTGACCAAGTATTCCAACTTTCCTCTTCTCATGATGTGCTCGAAAAATGTTGATTGTTTCTTTCTAATGCTTTTTTTAGAAGTTCCCTTTTTGTGTTGGCCTCTTTGAGAATTTCCTCATTGGTCTTTTTGGCTGTCCAGGGAACTTTCAACATTCTTCTGAGAAATCCCATCTCTGTGGCCTCTAATTGTCTTTTCATTTGGTCTACTGTCCATGATTCACTTCCATAGGTTAGAATTGGTTCTATATAGCACCGATGAACTCTCTTTCTCACGTCTAATGACATAGATGATATTTTTCATTTTCTGAAATGCTATTTTGGCCTGAGCTATTCTGCTTTTTATTTCTGTGTTGCATCTTCCATCTGATGTTATTATTGTGCCCAAGTATTTGACGCGTTGCACTTGTATCAGATTTGTCCTGTTTAAGCAAACTATAAGTACTTAAAAACATAACAGAAGTCAGATGTTTCGGGCTAAAAAACACAAAAATCACAGTTCTACTGCAAACCACAATACAATGCATCTACACCCAATTAATGTTCTTTTAATGGCAGGTCATGAAGAAGAAATTTTCAAGACTTTAGAGTTTCATCTACCATTTATGAATTAAAATTGTATCCCCTATTCATAATTTTTAAAGAAATCAAAGTTTAGTAAATCACAATGTACATCTTCTACTGTTAGCAAGGAACAAGTCCGGCCTTTATTTTGAATTTTACTGTTGAGTTTGCCCATTGTGAATTTATCATATTTAATTAGTTTTGAGAGCTCAATCTAAATCCTACTCTGATGAACTCTGAACAGATGTAGGTTATTGTATACAATATCTGTCATTTTTTGTTTTAGGACCTGAAATTTATTTTTGGCAAAACAGGAACAAGATAAATAAATATTTAGCTTAAGTTTGGGAAAACACACATTTTTTATTGAAGATGCCAGTTATTATTAAATGATGTCATTCCTTCAGGCTGTTGTCCACCAAACTGAGGGTGTTTTGGGCTACATATATTGTGATTTCTTTGAAAGATATGGAAAACCAAATCAGGTCAGTTGTTGTCTCATCAATGTCATCGTCTAATTCTTTCTGATCCCTGATGATCATTTCATTTGTCATTCCCAAGTTCCTTCTTTCACGTATTGTCACAGTGGACTTTCCCTACATAGCTCCAGTTACAATGACCTTAACTTTAAATATTCTCCACTAGGAGTTTTTTTCTGCCTTTATTGATTTCTTACCTTTTGAGTAATTGTCCTGCCTATCTGGTTGCACTGTTATAAAGTGGATTGAAAAATTTCCTTGTTGTTTTCTTTTAACTGTATCAGCATTTCATCTTTACAAAAGTTTTTTTATTTGACTTTGTTTTTATTTATTTTTTAAAATGTGAAATTGTCTGTTTATGACAAACTTGACACTTTTCATGGGTAACCCATTGCAAGAAACAGCTGACATTTGGCGTCATGGTGTCTACAGTTGTGAAGAAGTGTAAAAGTGTGAGAGTTTGTAAAAATATGCAATATAAGATATGAGACTAAAGGGACAATATAAATTGACAAAGAAAGAATAATATTGAGAGAGTAATCTCCACTAGTGTAGTAAGATCAAAGATGCTAGATGAGTGGACTAGATTTTGGGCATGTGAAGCACATAGAAAATTTGCTTCCATGAAAACAGCCTTACCATATCAGGTGAGAGTAGTGGTCAAAAAGACTGGGCTAGGCTGATTAGGAGGCAAAACTCGACACAACATTCTAGACGAACACAGGTGGCTGTATTAAGAACACTGGTCCCAGAAGACAAGAACTAGATTGTAGATGATAAGAAGTAGGATTCGGGTAAATGATGTATGAAACCTAGGAATAATTATGTAGCAGCTCATAGTTAAATAGTCTATAGGAATTGATATTGTAATATAGGTTGCATATTAGATTAGTAACATTTCCAGAATGAAGAGAGTGTTGCAGATATTCTAGTGTATGAATGACACCACAAATTGTTGAGAGAAATATTTTTACTAACTTGTTCTTGTTATTCATATTGTTATTGAGACAAGTAACAATAAATATAGTGAAATCTTTCTACCCTTGCTGAACTTTAGGTTTACTTTAGATTTGGACCAGATTCCTTTCATTTAGAAAAATTTGATCACGTCTTTTTCATTTTACAATTTCACGCAATAATATAATTACTTGTTATACATCACTGGAAAGGAAAATAGTTGAAGAAAATTAAAATAACAATATATTGATGACATCTGAAGGACAAAACATATTATTTATTATAAATAGTATAAAATATTCAAAGGAAGATAATTTTCATAAATATCATATTTCACATACCTCTATTTTCCCTGATTTGAAGTGGGTGTTGCCACTATTTGTCAGAAATAAACGCACATTTACATTGAAAATTCAACCAAACAATCTACTTAACAAAGAAAATACACTGTGGTAAACAAAGAAGTAATTATATAAAGCTTCCTCTAGATATCAAGTACAAGTAAGTAAATAAAGTACCCTCGTCACACCAAGTTATGTATAGAGAAGTATGGTGTTAGTGACCCTATATTTTACTGACCTTCAGCACATGATTTTTGGGGTAATGTGGTCGGTATTACGCCCGTGCTGCTTTACTTTCCCAGAAAAAAAATCCCGTACCCATTTAAGACTGGGTGAACCCGGAAGCCGTCGGTTGGGATCGAACCCTACCCCTTGTCCTTTGTATTCCAGTTCACTAACCACAGAGCTATCGTGGCTCCCTATCAAGTACAAGTATTGGTGAATATTTATACAGAATAATTACTTTACTTTAAAATATTCAACTGTACTTGGTCGGAGCCGAAGTGTCAGTTTTTGGTCCTGTAGTACCTTCATGATTGGAGCTTATGTGTCAGTTTTTGGTCCTGTAGTACCTTCATATTGGAGCTGATGTGTCGGTTTTTGGTTCTGTAGTACCTTCATATTGGAGCCGATGTGTCAGTTTTTGGTCCTGTAGTACCTTCATAATTGGAGCCGATGTGTCGGTTTTTGGTCCTGTAGTACCTTCATAATTGGAGCCGATGTGTCGGTAGTGGTCAGGAAAAAATTAATGTTCAACAGTGTTACTTACTCATTGATAGTTTATGAGGAATGAACGAATAGGATGCTTGACACCACTATATGATAGGACTTGTACTCATGGACCATAGATAAAAGTTTGAGGAAATCATGAGCCATGATACAGTATCAATGACAGGAAGAATGCTGTCATAAGGAGGCATAAAGAGAGATAATAAATCACTCTGAAGAAGATAATCTCAGTGATAATCTAGTCTGGCAGTCAGCTAAGCAGAAAAAGATTTAGTAAATAAATAAATAAGGATGGATAGTAAGATGAACAACTTTGACAATGAGATTTTCAAAGGGTTGAGAAGCATGTATAAGTTACAGAAAACTATCTGTAACCACCAATTAAAAAAACAAATAAATAAACAATTGGTTAACAATCTGTTGGACTATTTCCTTCATCTTGTTTGTATTGGCCACTGCAAGTCTATGTCTGCTATAACTATGGATATCTTACACATAACATTCAGTTTATACATCAGCCTGTAGTGGTGTCAGTCCTGTATAAAACATTGGGTATAACACCTGTATGCAATTAACACAACACCCAAGACATTGTTTAAGAGTAAACAATAGGTCAAAAGCATGCTCATTGAATCGGAGTACATTTTGGCTAGACTAGACTTATTTAAAGAAGCTATGTCTAGCTTACAAGCACAACAGAAGTACATTAAAAAAGGATTGATTGGATTAGTCCTTTAGAAAAGACAGGGCTGATCCATGGAGATGTTTTAGAGAAATTATTCAGAAAGATTTGTTTCATGGGAAGATATTGAGAGTGTCTTAACTCCAGCGGTAGCCTTATACACATATACAGAATTTCCAGTAACGATATGGTTTGCCAGATGTTTAGGCGGCCATAGCTAACATCATGTGTAGTGAATGATTTTTATATGCAACCAAGATATGTATCCTCATGAGTTATTAATAACTTTCGTAAGAGATCAAGATGACATCTTGAGTCATTATAAGAACTGTCTAAATCAAGGTGGAACATTTGGAGTTAAATATACACTGTTATACAGTGCTGATACACTTTATCTATCTTGGAAGTCACATTGATCGAGAAGGGGATACGAGCAAAGAAATTAGAATCAGAATAGCTAAAGCAGCAATGTCTTTCAGAAGCCTTGAAAAGTTGTGGAAATCAAAACTCATCAGCACAAACACAAAACTTAGGCTATTCAAATCAAATGTACTATCAACCCTTACGTATGCGTGTGAAAGCTGGAAAACAACAAGAGATATAGAAACAAAGTTGAACGCATTCGAAAATAAATGTCTAAGGAAAATACTTGGTATAGAATGGAACGAATTCAAAACAAACGAGGAAATTAGAGAAATCGCCAATCAACCACTAATATCTTCAGTAATAAAGAAAAGACGATGGTCATACGTTGGACATGTGATGAGAAGAGATAATAACGGAATAGCAAAGCAAGCCCTCATTTGGGAAACAACAGGTAAAAGAAAAAGAGGAAGACCCCGGGAGACACTGAGAAGAACATTGATGAGAGAGGCAAGAGCAGCAGGAATCGGCTCCCTCAATGAGATAGAACTGCTTGCACAGAACAGAGACAGATGGCGAGATTTGATAAAATATCTTTAAAAGAAAACTGCTAGAACAAAAAATTCATATAGGAGAAGGTGTATCTTGGTCTACGCCCTATGGGCCGGTTACGGCTCGAAAGGTCAATAGATAGAGATACACTGTTGTGTGTATAATTACTCATGTTGTTACAAACCAAGACCTGCAGGTTATGACTAATATCATTTGTCACATGCCCTGCACGTGAGCCCTGGAGTAAAGCAGATTGTACATGTACACACCATAAATGTGTATTATTATTATTAAAGAGGGGAGCCGCGATAGCTCAGTGGTTAGTGAACTGAACTACAAAGGACAAGAGGTAGGGTTCGATCCCAACTGACGGCTCCGGGTTCACCCAGCCTTTAATGGGTACCGGATTTTTTTCTGGGAAAGTAAAGCGGCACGGGCGTAATACCTACCACATTACCCCAAAAATCATGTGTCGAAGGTGTGTAAAATTTATGGTCACTAACACCATATTCCCTATACGCCACTTGGCGTGACGGGGGTACTTTACTTTTTTTTATTATTATTAAAGAGCTTGATGTATTTATACTTGTATATGAAGTTTATAAATGCATCATCATCATGTGCCACCTCAGTTGATGTAAGCGATCATGTCCTTCCACAATCTTCTATCCACAGTGCATCATATTAATTCTGCTGTTGACTGTTTTCCATGGCACGACACCAAGCTATCTAGTATCTTCTCTCTGTGTCATACACAATCTCTCATTCCCTTTAATTTGCCAGTTGTAACCAAGTATAAGTTGTAACCCGTTTCCGGTTGTTTCCAAAATGGAGGAATTATTTTTCTCCGGCTTGGTATAGAACCGTTGATCAGAGGTTTAACAAGCCGCTATCGTAAAAACGATGTTGTTAATGAAACGTAGACCTGATACAGAATGTGTAAATTAGCAGTAGATAGTAGTGATAGTTTTTTCGGCCCTAAAACAACAACAAAAATAGGATTCTGGAATGTGCGAACAATGGCCGCTCCGACGAAACATGCACAGGTCGCGAGCGAGATGGACAGATACGATCTAGATATTTTAGGATTAAGCGAAATGCGCTGGCCTGGAACAGGTAGGAGATCTATTGATAATAAAATAGTAGTTTTTTCTGGAAGGGAAGATGGAAAACACCGTGAAGGAGTAGGCATAATGATGACAGACAAAGCTGCAAGAAGTTTATTAGAATGGGAACCGGTAAATAGCCGTCTGATACGAACACGATACAAAACAAAACATGGAAGACTTTCAATTATTCAATGTTATGCGCCTACTAACGAAGCTGATGATGAAGTTAAGGATGATTTTTATAACCAACTGCAACAACTTATAAACAAAATACCAAAACACGATCTTTTAATTGTAATGGGAGACTTCAACGCCAAAGTAGGACAAGATAACGCAGGAGTGGAACATGTGATGGGGAGAGAAGGCTGTAATACAACAAGTCAGAATGGGGAAAGATTAATAGAATTATGTTTAATAGAAAATTTAGTTATAGGTGGGACATTATTTCCACATAAAAATATCCACAAAACAACATGGATATCTCCTGATGATAGAACCTCAAATCAAATTGACCACCTATGTATTAAACAACAATTCAGATCATCATTAATAGATGTAAGAGCATACAGAGGTGCTGATGTTAATAGTGACCACAACCTGTGCATTGGGAAAATAAGATTAAAATTTAGAAACCAACAGAAGAGGTCAATTACACATAAAATTGATAGTCATAAACTGAAAGATGAAGCAATAAAGGAAAAGTTTAACATAGAGCTAAGTAATTGTTATTCAGCACTTGGTGAAATAGACTTAGATATCAATGAAATGTGGGACTCACAGAGCAAAATACTAATGACAGCAGCAGAAGCAAGTGCTGGACTGAAGAAAATGGAAAAACGAGCTTGGATCTCAGACACCACATGGAAATACATCAAAGAAAGAAGAGAAGCGAAGAGAGCCATGACTAATGTAAAGACAGATCTTGGAAAGGTTCTGGCAAAAGCAACATACAAAGAATTAGACAACAAAGTGAAAAGTTCGGCAAGAAGAGATACAAGAGCTTATATAGACAACTTGGCAGAGAAAGCAGAGACAGCTGCAATTACAGGAGACAGCAGAACTCTTTATACTGTACAAAAGATGCTGACAAACACCTATACATCCAGTGGAACACCAATTCTAGACAAATCTGGATTAATGCTAACAACAAGCGCAGACATAAAAGCCCGTTGGGCGGAACACTTCAAAGAAATTCTTAACCGTCCACTACCTCACAGTTTAATAGATTTTGAAGCTGAAACACCAGCAGCAGAATTAGATGTAAATTTAGATGACTTCACCTTGAGTGAAATAGAAACCACCTTAAAGCTAATGACCAATAACAAGGCTGCTGGAGAGGATAAGTTAACAGCTGAGATCCTCAAGGCAATTGATAGCCATAATTTAATACATCTCCAAAAAATGTTCAACATCATTTGGAAAACAGAGAAGACGCCTCATAAATGGAAAAAAGGAATCATTGTTAAGATCCCAAAAAAGGGCAATCTTAGAGATTGTAACAATTGGAGAGGCGTGACACTTTTGTCAGTTGCCTCAAAATTATTCTGTAAAATCATCCTAAATAGAATAAAGGATTCAATAGATACAGTAATGCGTGAAGAACAGGCTGGGTTTAGAAAAGGGAGAAGCTGTCTTGACCACATTTTCACTCTACGACTTATATTGGAGGAACACATTGAAAAGCAAAAACCTTTTGTACTTAACTTCATCGACTTCAAAAAAGCATTTGATAGTATTCATAGAGATTCTTTGTGGAAAATTCTGAAGCAATATGGCTTACCATCAAAAATCATAAATATTATCAAAGACATGTATGATGGTTACACATGTGCAGTTCGAACAGAGGAAGGACTGAGCGAATGTTTCCCAATAGAAACTGGGGTTAAACAAGGATGTATTTTATCGCCCTTGTTATTTGGAATTGTTATGGACTTCATAATGAAGAAATGCTGCACTGGTAATAAAGGCATCGAATGGATACAAGGAGACCATTTGGAGGACCTGGACTTTGCTGATGACATAGTTCTCATCAGCAATCAGATAAAAACGATGCAGGAAAACACAAATGAACTATCATCAATAGCCAGCAAAATTGGGCTTGAGGTCAATCATGAAAAGACTAAAGTCATGAAAAGTTTAATTCCAACAAGTGACAAAATATACATGGAAAACAAACCAGTAGAAGAGATCGATCACTTCATCTATCTTGGAAGTCACATTGATCGAGAAGGGGATACGAGCAAAGAAATTAGAATCAGACTGGCTAAAGCAGCAATGTCTTTCAGAAGCCTTGAAAAGTTGTGGAAATCAAAACTCATTAGCACAAACACAAAACTTAGGCTATTCAAATCAAATGTACTATCAACCCTTACGTATGCGTGTGAAAGCTGGAAAACAACAAGAGATATAGAAACAAAGTTGAACGCATTCGAAAATAAATGTCTAAGGAAAATACTTGGTATAGAATGGAACGAATTCAAAACAAACGAGGAAATTAGAGAAATCGCCAATCAACCACTAATATCTTCAGTAATAAAGAAAAGACGATGGTCATACGTTGGACATGTGATGAGAAGAGATAATAATCGAATAGCAAAGCAAGCCCTCATATGGGAAACAACAGGTAAAAGAAAAAGAGGAAGACCCAGGGAGACACTGAGAAGAACATTGATGAGAGAGGCAAGAGCAGCAGGAATCGGCTCCCTCAATGAGATAGAACTGCTTGCACAGAACAGAGACAGATGGCGAGATTTGATAAAATATCTTTAAAAGAAAACTGCTAGAACAAAAATTCATATAGGAGAAGGTGTATCTTGGTCTACGCCCTATGGGCCGGTTACGGCTCGAAAGGTCAATAGATAGATAGATAGAACCAAGTATTCCAACTTTCCTCTTCTCATGATATATAAATCCTTATTAGTTTATAAATACATATTAGTCTATAAATGCATTTTAGTCTATACAAAATCTCATAATCCACTTTGTCATTTTCTTCATATGTGTCATAAAGTAACACAGACCATATTCCTGAATAAATTTACCATATTGCTCTGGCATGATAATTCCGCCTATTCTGTCGCCCAGGACTGTCATTTTACCATACAAGGGGGCAGACGTCGAGATGATGGAAGCTACCAACATCCTGTGGTGGTGCTACAACTGTCATTGCCTGCACCACGAGGATCTAACATTCCAACACTTCTCACTCCTGGAAACGTGGACAACCTCTTCCATGAGTTTGGCCATGCTATGCACTCAATGTTGGGCAGGACTCGGTACCAGCATGTAACAGGTGGGTCGCTTATGTAACCCTGTTCCCTAGTCCAACTTCTAATTTGTTGCTGGTCTCAACCTTACCATCTATCACCTCCCATGTTCAATTATAGTCATCTTGTGTACAAATAAAGTACTCACTTTGTGTGATTACTGTGTATGAACTATTTAACATGCTTACACATCATATTTATGTACAATTTAACCCTAGATTATGATACCGTAGTAAAAATTACCACATCAAAACACAAATTCTTCCAAATTTGGCATTTTGTCATGTTCAAACATTCCTCCTCTACGTGCACCTTCCTTAATTACCACTTCCTGTGACCCCTGCGTGTTTGATTTGTCTCCATTATTGATGGCCCCCCCCCCCCCCCCGATTGTGTGAGATACAACCTCGTATAATGTGAACAAAATTTCCCAATTTGCAAGAAATTCATTTTTTTTTTCTGTGATCAGGGAAATTGTTGTTGGCCGACATCAGACAATCATTTGTAACTGGGGAAGCGCAATGAATAGGATAACGCTATGAGGTAGCTGAACATACTTATGGACTTGCAGTGTCTGTACTAATAGACCTTGTGATATATCCGACCCCTGAGGTCAGATTTAGGTCATAAATCAACCAGAGACAGGAAATTCAAGTTTCCTGTGTCTGTCCTGATGTAAACACACAGCTGTATGTCAATAAGTTGAAATAAAACACTATTTTTAGTTCTGCTATTGTAACAATTAAGTGATAGTCATTTTGAGTATGGTATTATAAAGAGGTCCCAGATTGACATTGTAATCTGGGGTTAATGTATTGTAACAATTAAGTGATAGTCATTTTGAGTATGGTATTATAAAGAAGTCCCAGATTGACATTGTAATCTGGGTTTAATGTATTGTTACAACTACAATTATTGCTCATAACTTTCTGCTCTTACTTATATGCTACATTTTTTTCTACAACTGCACCTGCGTGCATGTCAGTCTTATGTACAGCTTGTTATAGATACCTGTCACAGCTGTTTGCCGCTGATGATTTTTTTGTCTTGCACATTTTAGAAGTATATCCTGTGAATGATTTTACACATCGTGCATTTCACTTGATTGTTGGTGCCTTGCATAACATTTGTAGTAAAAAAAAGTAGAATATTTTAAACTTGAGAGTGTCAGATTTGTATATCTTTAAAATGTTTCTTCTCATAAGCATCTCAAAATATCACAGAAATAAAAATTACTTAAGCCAGAAAGTTCAATTTTTAAAATAAATCTCATAGATAAGAACTATTTCCATAAAATGCCAATTTTAAAGAGTTTAGTATAGTCGACAGGTCATCCTCATTGCACATTGGACAAGTCCATAAGTGCCCAGATCTCTTCCAAAGTATATCCAGCAATTAATGACACCGGTGTTGTGTTTGGTTGAAAAGTCTTCTTTTGATTCCTGTGTAGTGCTCATAACTGGCATTTCCCTCTTTGACATGATATTTGTGTGGTCTGTTCAAGGTTGCGGATTCAGGGTCATTATTTGAGTTTTCTTTCATCCAGCAACCCTGAGGGCATTCAGAATATCAAAACGGTCCATTGTCCTTCCACACTCATCATCATCATGCAGTATAAAAACAAACAGGACAAATCTGAAACAAGTGCAATATTTCAAATACTTGGGCACAATAATATCATCAGATGGAAGATGCACCACAGAAATAAAAAGCAGAATAGCTCAGGCCAAAATAGCATTTCAGAAAATGAAAAAATATCTTAGGTAATAAATCTATGTCAATAAAAGTGAGAAAGAGAGTTCATCGGTGCTATATAGAACCAATTCTGACCAATGGAAGTGAATCATGGACAGTAGACAAACAAATGAAAAGACAATTAGATGCCACAGAGGTGAGATTTCTGAGAAGAATGTTGAAAGTTCCCTGGACAGCTAAAAAGACCAATGAGGAAATTCTCAAAGAGGCCAACACAAAAAGGGAGCTCCTAAAAAACATCAGAAAGAAACAATCAACATTTTTCGGGCACATCATGAGAAAAGGAAAGTTGGAATACTTGGTTACAACTGGCAAAATAAAAGGAAAGAGAGATTGCAGATGACGAAGAGAGAAAATACTAGATAGCTTAGCGTCATGGCATGGAAAACAGCCAATAACAGAACTGGTACGATGTACTGTAGATAGAAGATTGTGGAAGGACATGATCACCTACGCCAACCAGTATGGCACATGATGATTATGACTTAACATCATCCAAACTGTCAGCATGCTTATTACCTCTTACACCCACATGCCCTGGCATAAAAATGAATCAGACTTTTTTTAAAATAAACCTCCCCAGAGTCTCTAACCACTACCATCGAGCCCTGCCAGTTTCCATCTTTCTGAGCATACCCATTGAGGAATCTATCTATTGACCTTTCGAGCCGTAACCGGCCCATAGGGCGTAGACCAAGATACACCTTCTCCTATATGAATTTTTGTTCTAGCAGTTTTCTTTTAAAGATATTTTATCAAATCTCGCCATCTGTCTCTGTTCTGTGCAAGCAGTTCTATCTCATTGAGGGAGCCGATTCCTGCTGCTCTTGCCTCTCTCATCAATGTTCTTCTCAGTGTCTCCCTGGGTCTTCCTCTTTTTCTTTTACCTGTTGTTTCCCATATGAGGGCTTGCTTTGCTATTCGATTATTATCTCTTCTCATCACATGTCCAACGTATGACCATCGTCTTTTCTTTATTACTGAAGATATTAGTGGTTGATTGGCGATTTCTCTAATTTCCTCGTTTGTTTTGAATTCGTTCCATTCTATACCAAGTATTTTCCTTAGACATTTATTTTCGAATGCGTTCAACTTTGTTTCTATATCTCTTGTTGTTTTCCAGCTTTCACACGCATACGTAAGGTATTGAGGAATCACATGTACATAAATTAGCTACAACCATTATTTCCATGGTGTGCACTTACTTGTAGTCAGTGCAAAAAATACCAAACCGCTACCTTCACAGTTCCACCTCCAACGTCAGCTGTGAAAGCCTACAAGCTCTACATGTGCCAAATAACAGACTCATCTATGTTAATGACTGCATAAATCTCAGAAAAGTTCTTAAAAATCAAGGCCTGCACTTCTGCCTCAACGACAAAGGGATTTTGTTGTCTACATTCTCTGTCCAATGTGATAATGACTGGAAAAGAAAGACATAATGCCCTCTGATGTTGCTTGTACCATTTTATTCCTGGGTTCTATGTCTTCGATTGAACTTCGATTGCTGGTTAATATCCATGACCTGCTACACCCACTAAATTCACAGTATAGCAGATAATGTGGGTCTTCACTGATTAAAAGGTAGGCATGTGCTTGGCAAAGTCTTATTCTGTTTGCTATGGTGGGAAATTTGAGGAGGTAATGCATCAACCTACACTCAGTATTTTGTGTGTATCCAAAGATCATGTGCATTGCCTTACTTTGTATCCTTTCCAGTCATTCAATTTGCTTATTGCTTAGAGTCAGGATCATCAGTGCATATCCATTCACAGACAGGCCCAGCCCCTGGTATAAGAGAACTAGATGATGCTGCTCAATTTGTGCTGCTGCCATGACCCCCGTTGGAGACCATAGACCCCCCCATGTACACCCATGGGCCCTTTCTGGCTTTTATTGCCACCTGGTTTACATGCTTGTTAGAAGCTCTTATGAGACGTTTCCAAATGCATCTGGTTCATTTATACGGTCGCATACTTATTGCTGAGATTGCTTATTCCATAGATTTTAGAAGCAGTGATCTCTGCAATATGTGCCATTTTGGCACGCAAGGTTTCTGTTTTTGAGATTGTGGTTCTGCCTATGTGCCGTCTTTGGCTCGAAAGGACAATAGAATAGAATAGAATACAATATATTGCAAATTATGGACATGGGTTTTATGTGGCCTTGCTTTGACGGGATAAGTACATAGCCAAGATACTTGGCTGAATATTGCCAACATTTCTTCTTTGACAAGGTAGCCATGATGTACTTAGTACATTATGCGGGACACATTTTGAAACAGATGGAGACAAATTGTACACATGTTTACAGCTACAAAATAATAACCATTTTTTATAAATAAAACAGTTTAGAACTTCTCAAACAAAAACAAGTGAAAGATTATGTCATTACAAAAGTTATATTTGTATTATTATTATCTATATATTTTAACTGCATAATGTTATAAATACATTTTCTATTTACAAAATATATTACCATGTTTTCATATATTAGTTTATATACTTACAAATCCAGGGATATGTCAATCACAATAGATTTTTATGATGCTAAGAAATTAAACACAGCAAAAGTGAAAGGACTGATAAAATCTCATTCTGTAATATTCTGATTGGGGGCCTAGATGCCCTTCTAGCAATTGAGCTAAGTGCAGTCAGTGATCCACAACTGACTATGCATCAAGATCAGCAAACAACAGAGCTGATCAAAACCCAATTCAACCTCACAATGGTGCTCCTGAAAACAGATTATCCAGTCTGGCCAAGCAACCAGTACTCAAAAATGCAGAGCTGAAGTCGAATTTGGTTATTTGGTTAAGGAAGGCCCCGGTATCCCTGCAAACGAATTAAAATCCATAATTGCTCAACCACCCGTGCCATTGTAATCATCCGAATTAATATCTCATCTCCCAAACAAAGAAAGGTAACTGCAGTCCCCATCATAGCAATCTCAGCACACGCCAGAAGACATAAGGTGAAACCGCACAGAAAGTGAACACAGCCAACTGTTCCCTGTCATACAATATCATCGCTCATCGTAAACAATTGGAATATCGAAACATGATCAAAATGGATGAGACACACAGCTCACGGTGTGCACAGAGCACTTAACTCAGTAACTCCTGCAACAAGCCGGACTTGGAATATGAGGAAAGTGCAACAAGGAACACTTTTCATGCATAGCCTTCAATGGTTCCTGCCGCCTATCCACCATATACCGGGAGTTCACATTCTCCTGAAAATGATGATCGTCATATTTTTTAAAATGTATAGCACTTGATGATGTTAGGCCATCATTGTTGACTCCAATTCCGAGCATATAAAGACACAGTCAGTTGTCAGACTATCCCTGTCGCACATCAAACAATAGACCATAAGATTAGCGTATGGCCGGTCTAGGGACATACGATGAGCCATTATGATGACGTAGCACTCACAACAATACAATTTCGCTCCCTTTAGATTCCTGATTACTCTAGTGAAAGCAGCCCATGATGAACAAAACACGGTGCAAATTCCCTAAAGAGATTAAACTGCAGCTGATGAAGCAGTTTACATTAATGAGTAATATGTAAATAACTTGCGTCAAGCAAATCCAACAACTGTCATGAACAGCACCAATGTGACGTAAAGCGCAGATCAAGTCTAGACGGTGGAAGGTCGCATTAACAACACTTGATTTGTTGAAAAGGGAATATTGCCCACGTACGACTTCATTTTATGAAGTCGAATGTGTTGGGCCAAAAGGCACATATAAAACACAACACATTAATGCCAGTTAATATCCTTATAAGGGCACAGATGGTGAAGATGTATATTCATTTATTTAATAGCCATTAGGTGTGACACCAGAAAGAAAGCAATACTCTTATTATCAAACTTTAAATCTATTTATTTTATACTCCCTCAAACACACCTTGCATATTTCTAAACATAAGAGGACTGCATGGTTAGGCAGCTGTCAGTTTTTTTTATATATTTTTTTTGTGGGGGGGGGGGGGGTGTAGGAAATAAAATAATGTTGCTGCAGAAATAAAAGTTTCATTCGTCAAGGATGGTCACTTTTGAAGACTGCTAATGATTCAATTCACGGAGGGGAAAACAAGTGATAACTGATCATTTTAGTATACAAAAACATGCATCGCTATTCATAACACCATAATCTAGTGCCCCCAATCTCAAGCAGTAGCCCCCCAATTATGCCATTTTTATATCTATCTATTGTCCTTTCGAGCTGAAGACAGGGCAGAACCACAATCTCAAAAACAGAAACCTTGTGTGCCAAAATGGCACATATTGCAGAGATCACTGCTCTAAAATCTATGGCTCTGTTTCCATAACAATACTTTTTACAATGACAGCTTGTCAAGCCATTGATCAACCTCCTTAGTCGCCTCTTACGACATGCCTGGAAGGTCACAGCAGTGTCACTATTCTTTACCTCACTCATAATGAGGCCCCGGTAACACACGGGTATGCCATTGTTACCCTAGGCTATATGGTTCTTCTCTCTTTTCTCTCCCCCCACCCCCCAATTGAAAATCATTGCTGTAGGTCATTAGCTTGAGCAAAGGTTTCAATAGCTGAATGGGAGCCCTCTCAAGAGTGGGCTGAAAACAAAGATTGTTGTATTTAGCCAAGTCTGTCTATTTAGACACAAAATGGTTCATATACTGCTGATCTGTAGAATATGGGAAAAAATGTATGAAAACAAGTAGTATAGTTGCAGCCTTATTATGATGGCAGGCAACACAAAATTATCAAATATTGCAACCTAAACGCTGGCCTACTAGTCAGATGGAGACAATACATGTCCATTTTTATATTTCTGTTTTCAGTTGCACATTCATTTCATTACCATTTTAGACACCATAGAAAATTATATTTTGAGACTTGTAGTCATTGTTTCTTGTATTGAGATACCTGTTATGTTTCTTATATTGAGATACCTGTTATGTTTCTTATATTGTGATACCTGTTATGTTTCTTATATTGAGATACCTGTTATGTTTCTTATATTGAGATACCTGTTATGTTTCTTATATTGAGATACCTGTTATGTTTCTTATATTAAGATACCCGTTATGTTTCTTATATTGAGATACCCGTTATGTTTCTTATATTGAGATACCTGTTGTGTTTCTTATATTGAGATACCTGTTATGTTTCTTATATTGAGATACCTGTTATGTTTCTTATATTGAGATACCTGTTATGTTTCTTATATCGAGTTAATGATTTTTCTCAGAAATACGTGCAATAATAGTTTTATAAAAGTTTTTTCATTGTTCAAGAAGAATCTCATCTGTTGTGTTCGGGTCACATATGAACATTCTGTTCTGTTCATGAAATCAATTTTGCTGCAGTTGGGAATTCCCTATATCCACTCCATTCATGTCACAGCTCCCTCCAAAGCATATCGGCAAATTCTTTTGACAAGGTGGTTTTCTATGAAAAGAGAGTGCCAACAGTAACTTCTAACTCCAATTCACTCAAATTTTTAAAAATTCATTTATTGAGATTTATTAGAAAGACTAAAATAAATTGTTTTAGAATTTTATAAAGCAAATTTACATATTTTAGAAACATTGTCCTCTTTACATACATTTTATTTTTAATTTCTTAGGAACAAGATGCTCCACAGATTTTGCAGAAGTTCCATCAGTTTTGATGGAGTTTTTTGCTGCAGAGCCTAGGGTGAGTCCCTCACTACCTATTTTGAAATACAAAGCTGCTGTAAATTAGCACAGAAAACAAATAGGATTTCACAATTTGTGTATATAAATTATAGCTTAACTTGATAAAACAAAATCATCATCAAATACCGGGCCTGCTGGCGTAGGTGATCATGTCTATCCACAACTTTTTATCTCGACAGTTGTTTATCATTTCTGTTGTTGACCTTCTGCCAAGCCATTCTCTTAAGCTGTCTGGTATTTTTTCTCTTTGCTTCCCTCTATCTCTTTGTCCCTCAATTTTTCCAGTTGTTAAAATATATTCCAGTTGTTCTCTTCTCAATACATGGCCAAAAAATTATAATTGTTTCTTCCTAATATTGGAAATTAGCTCACTTTTTACTTTGACCTCTTTCAGAACATTTTCATTACTCTTCCTAGCTGTCCATGGTATTGTCAACATTCTTCTGTAAAACCACATTTCTACAGACTCCAGTGATTTTCTTGTCTGTTGCCCTATTGTCCATGATTCACATCCATATGTTAAGGCTCTACATAACATTTAAGAACTCTTTTTCTTGTTTCTGTTGTCAAAAATGGATTGCACAGTATTTTCCTCATTTTTTGGAAAGCTGCTTTTGCCTGAGCCATTCTGCATCTCACCTCTTTTGTACATCTTCCGAATGAGGTTAACAAAGTTCCCAAATATTTAAATTCATGTACTTGTTTTAATATTGTTCCACTTGTCTTTATTTTGCACTGAGGTGATGTCTTTTTCTTTGTTTGTTACCATTACTTCTGTCTTTTTGCTATTAAGGTTGAGTCCTTTATTTTTGCTTTCCTTCACTAGAATGTCTAACATTTCTTGTAACTCATTTTCACTCTTAGAGATTAAAACAAAATAATGAACACAATTAAATATATTATCCCAGAGCACCTAAAGGATAAACTTGTTTCCTGAACAACTCTGACTTCAACTCCATGAACCAGCTCAAGGTACTGTTTAGGTTATATCTCTGTAAGTAGCCAGTGAAACTTATAAATGAGCTTTCCTTCCTATTTGTCTCACTACTTAAAATAAGTCATTTGTTATTGTATTTTCAAATCATTGATTTCATTTTGTCTTATTATTACTTACTTACTGACTGACTGACTGACTGACTGACTTTTTTGTACAAGAAATATTTGAGCAAAATACATTTTTCTTCTTTTGAATAAAATATTAATCTGAATTAGCTAAGTGAGTACAGAAAAGAAGCCAAATGGTTCTTGGTATCTATACACTACTCCTATTTTGAAGATTTAAAAATAGATTTTCATCATTTCAGGTCATTTCTACATTTGCACGGCATTACAAGACAGGAGAGCCAATGAAAAAGTCAGATGTGAAGAACTTGTGTGACTCTAAAAAGATATTTGCAGCTTCGGTAAATTTCATGTTCATGATCGTCTTAAACATTGTGTTGCTGTTATGGTGTAGGAGATATAAATCTATATAAAGAGAGAAATAAAATTATCACCCACAATAATAGGGGAATTAAATGTGAGAAAGGATAGACAGTCCATAGGTGGATTTACAGCTAGTCACAAGGTTCTCAAGAGCAGGAAAGGGGGCTGTTTTTTTTTTTTTTTAATTTAGCAAATTTTCAAGAAATTAATTTTTTCTTTTCATTTTTTTCCCCACCTCATGATGGTGACAATCTATTTGGCACGAGAAAGACATTAAGCAAACATTTGTAACATGGAATAGCCAGCGACCTTTGAGGGAGTCCAACATACTGCTGGATTGATGGACTTACGGTGGCAATATGAATAGACAATGTAATTCCTCCAGCAGCCATGGCATGATGTGTTAGAATTTCAGAACATAAATTTAATGTTATTCAGGAAATTATTACAGCTTCCGATTCTTGTGTGTCTGCTTGGATATCACACAGTTGTGTAACAAAAGTTCAAAGAAAATACTATTTTTGAAACCTAAATGCCCCTGTGTGTTACCGGGGCCTCATTATGAGGAAAGTAAAGAATAGTGACACTGTGACCTTCCAGGCATGTCGTAAGAGACGACTAAGGAGGTTGATCGATGGCTTGACAAGCTGTCATTGTAAAAAGTATTTTTATGGAAACAGCCATAGATTTTAGAAGCAGTGATCTCTGCAATATGTGCCATTTTGGCACGCAAGGTGTCTGTTTTTGAGATTATGGTTCTGCCCTATGTGCCGTCTTTGGCTCGAAAGGACAATAGATAGATAGAAACCTAAATGTAACTTTTAAGTAATAGGGATTTTTACGTTATCATGAAAACATCACTCATAGATATTTATCATAATCTAAGGTTAGGTTTAGGCAGGAGAAAGTTGATGAGCCAAAGTACAACAGATCATTAAGGTCACTTGGAGCTGTCGCTTCCATCTGAAAGGTTGTATGAAACTGTAGACCTAGTAGAGAGAAGTTTCCACCTAGGACAGTAGTAAGAATAGATTAGGAAGAAGGCCATAGAGCATTATATAATTTGAATGATTATCAGTAAGATTCGACATAGCAATAATACAGACATACACCACCTACTCAAGACTATACAGATGAAGAAATAGAGGCATACTCTGAAGATCTAAATAAAATTATGAAGCAAGTGAAATCTTAAGAACAATTTGGTTTGAGGAAAAACAGTGGGACAAAAGAAGCAAAAAAGAATTTGTTTATGATTATGTTGTACATTAACTTATTGTTGTTTGTGATTAATTTGTACAATTAATATATTCTACTTTGTCTACGATTAATTTTTATTTAAATTATTTGCTGTTTATGGTTGATTTTTTACAATTAAATTATTTTTGGTTAGAGATTAATCTATAAAATTCACTTTTTTAAAATCGGTAATTTATATATTTTAAAAAAATTTGTCACTTTTAGAGTCTTTTGCACATGATATATGAAAGTGAAGGACATGGTTATTTAAGGGAGAAAATATGAAAGGAGGGCAAATAACAGCCATTCACCATTAATGTAAAAGAATAAAATCATCAGAAAGGTATTTATTAATGCAGCACAGTTCTTCATAATATTCTGTAGGACATGCAACAACAAGTGTTTTTTTCTATGTTGGACCAAGTGTACCATGGACCTCATCCACTGCAAGGGTCCACTACAGATATTTTAGCTCAGCTGCAGCCAAAGTATTACAACATTGACTACATCAAGGACACGGTTAGTGCTCTGTTATATCTTCCAACATTTGTAGCTGGACGTAATAAATATTGATTAGAATTTTACATCACACAACTTTTGTAGCCTAACAATAAATGTTGATTAGAATTTTATCTTACCCAACTTTTGTAGCCTGACAATAAATGTTGATTAGAATTTTACCTCACACAAATTTTGTAGCTGGACATAATAAATGTTGATTAGAATTTTATGTCACCCAACTTTTGTAGCCTTAAAATAAATGTTGATTAGAATTTTATCTCACCCAACTTTTGTAGCCTTAAAATAAATGTTGATTAGAATTTTTTCTCATTTAATATTTGTAGCCATTCATAAATGTTGATCTAGAATTTTTTCTCATTTAATATTTGTAGCCATTCATAAATGTTGATCAAAAGACACCAAAATGGTGAACATTTCTTTGTAGAACCATCTTAGCCACAAACAAAGCAATCAGTGATTGACCAACAAGCTATGTGGTGTCCTGTAGAGCAAAAACAAAATTTCAGCACATTACTTAGTCCATGCCCATCATTCACATTAGACAGTGCCTGGCCCATGCCATGTAACTTTCTCCATTATTCTTTGTGAGATCTGCACCACTTGAACTAACACATGTCCGTGGCATAGCAATGAGTTGCCTTTTCTTTTCTATCACAACGTACTTGGCCTGACTAGTTAGTCTGTTTCTAGGCCATGAGAGTAGGCAGAGAAGGGTTTTGATCAGTTCTAGTTCACGGATCATGATGCAAACAGTAGAAAGAAAAGATATAAGTTTTTGTGTAGCGTCATTGTAAATTTGGTATCAGAAGGTCAAAGCAGCATCTGCTTATCTTTATCAATAACTGCAAGCTTGATGTCGTGCAACAATATAGCTACCTGCAGTCCTTCATTTATGACAATCTATCTTTAAACACAGAAATTGACACCCACATTGGTAAAGCTGCTACCACCTTCTCCCATTTTGCCAGGCATGTCTGACAAAACAGCAAACTGACACCTAAAGAAAGGCTGCAGTTTACAATGCCTGCATCATCAGTATCCTTTTGTATGGCAGTGAATCTTGGACAACTTATGCATTACATATGCAATGTCAGCACAGTATTCTAGGTATCATCTAGGACAAAGTGACAAATGTGGAAGTCCTCCCAAAGGCCTCCCAAACATCTACATGCTGCTCAAACAATATAGGCTACACTAGTTGACCACTTACACTGTATGAAAGATGGCTGCATACCAAAAGATCTATTTTATGGACAACCAGCAGATGGAGAAAAACTAGGGAGGTACCCAAAACTCTGATTTATAGAAGTGTGTAAATGTGACATGAAGACTCTAAACATAAACCCTGCACCCTGGGAAGAAATAGCTGCAGACTGCAATCTCTGGAAACACACTCTAAAGCTACAACTCAAACAAGAAGCACACACATTCATAGAAAAAGGAAATACACGGCGAAAGAAAAGAAACAAATAACATTTCCTAGGGGTGCTGCAATATCTTCAGTCAACTATGACTGATGGAGGTATCGTGTCATCATTTGCTGTTAACTATCAGTTAGTGCTTGTTTGTTGGTTTGGAGGAGCATTCTTACTATAGGGAGGTATTTGACTAAATTTTTGATGGAAGTATTGTAAAGATTTGTATCTAAACAAACTGAAAATACTGACAATGGTCAGAAGATTAGCCCTGTCAGTTTGAGATAGAACGATATACATATTGTTGTGTCACAGTTGCTTGTTCTGTCTACCTCAGTTTTATTATTTATTTATAGTTGTGTATGTATGCAACAAAAAAGGTCTCAGTCTGAATAGTAAGAAAACAGAAGTAATGGTCATATCAAGGAAACAATCATCACCAGCATGCAGCATAAAAATAAACAGGACAAATCTGAAACAAGTGCAACGTATCAAATACTTAGGCACAATAATAACATCAGATGGAAGATGAACCACAGAAATAAAAAGCAGAATAGCTCAGGCCAAAATAGCATTTCAGAAAATGAAAAATATCTTATGCAACAATCTATATCAATTGAAGTGAAAATGAGAGTTCATCAGTGCTATATTCTGACTTGATGGATGTGAATCATGGACAGTAGACAAACAAATAAAAAAATGGTTAGAGGCCACAGAGATGGGATTTCTCAGGAGAAAGTTGAAAGTTCCCTGGACAGCTAAAAAGACCAATGAGGAATTTCTCAAAGAAGCCAACACAAAAAGGGTGCTCCTAAAAACATCAGAAAGAAGCAATCAACATTTTTCAGGCACATCATGAGAAGAGGAAAGTTGGAATACTTGGTTACAATTGGCAAAATAAAAGAAAAGAGATATCGCAGATGACAAAGAGAGAAAATACTGGATAGCTTGGTGTCATGGCATGGAAAACAGTCAACAATAGAACTGATATGATGCACTGTAGATAGAAGATTGTGGAAGAATATGATCGCCTACGCCAACCGATATGGCACATGATGATGATGTATGCATGCATTTTTTTTCTTATTAATACTATTAAAAACTTTCTTTATTCCTTGCATTGTTTTGTCAGATCACAAATTTGCTTGAACTAAATTGATGTTTTCGACTATTCAAATAAATAACTAACATTTACACACATTTTTTTTTTCAGGCGTGGGAACTTAGATTTGGTCATCTTGTTGGCTATGGGGCCAAGTATTATGCTTATCTTGTATCTCGTGCAATTGCTGCCCAGTTATGGCACACTTGTTTCAAGGCAGACCCGTTTAATAGGTTAGGTATTTGTACTGCTGTATCTGTGAAAATGTCTTTATATATGAGGCATTTCAAGCTGCCAAATTAAAATACTTAGTATAGCGTGGAACGAATTTAAAACAAATGAGGAAATTAGAGAAATCACCAATCAACCACTAATATCTTCAGTAATAAAGAAAAGATGATGGTCATATGTTGGACATATGATGAGAAGAGATAATAACCGAATAGCAAAGCAAGCCCTCATATGGGAAACAACAGGTAAGAGAAAAAGAGGAAGACCCAGAGAGACACTGAGAAGAACATTGATGAGAGAGGCAAGAGCAGCAGGAATCGGCTCCCTCAATGAGATAGAGCTGCTTGCACAGAACAGAGACAAATGGTGAGATTTGATAAGTAAAGTACCCCCGTCATGCCAAGTGGCGTATAGGGAAATATGGTGTTAGTGACCCTATATTTTACAGACCTTCAGCACATGATTTTTGGGGTAATGTGGTCAGTATTACGCCCATGCTGCTTTACTTTCCCAGAAAAATATCCGGTACCCATTTAAGGCTGGGTGACCCCGGAAGCCATCGGCGGGCGGGGTTTTGGATGATTGCAAGATTTGATTTTACAAACAGTTTGACACTGACTAGGTGTTATGTTAGGAACAGATTTTAATTGACTATACTGTAAGAACTTATAACCAAGAATCCTGATACAATGCCAATTTTTAAAAAAAAACCTTATTTTGTCTTCTTTATCCTATATTTTAACTTTATCTATTAACTTTAGCTTTTATGTTAATATGGATATATTATATATATATATATATATATATATATATATATATATATATATATATATATATATATATTATATATGACATGGATATAACAACAATACTTTGATGTCCTGATGATCTTGTTATAACCAAATTCTACTACTCAGTTACCAGCAAATTCATTTTAATGTAGATAATTTGTCAGACTAAAAATTATTTATTATTTCCACAATAAAACACTGGGTTAGCATATAGCAAAGTTCACTTTCTCTGCCAACCATTCTGACAGTGACATAGTAAAAGTAAGCCCCGTCACACTAAGTGGCGTATAGGTAATATGGTGTTAGTGACCATAATTTTTACAGACTTTCAGCACATGATTTTTGGGGTAATGTGGTTGGTATTACACCCGTGCCGCTTTACTTTCCCAGAAAAAGTCTGGCATTTAAGGCTGGGTGAACCCGGAAGCCATTGGTCCAGATTGAACCTGACCTCTTGTCCTTAGTCCAGTTCATTAACCATTGAACTATCATGGCTCCCTGATAGTTACATAGCCGGGCATAAATGCTAGGTTCATGCTCTCAAGCATGGCATTTTATCAAGACTGTTAGAGTCCCATTTTTTCCCAACACATATATCCACCACATTTTCTTGCCATGGCTTAAGATACAAATTATATTTATGACATTTGTCCCATGTTCTTCTGTGGGGTTGAAGAATATAGACAGATGTTCAAGTACAATTGTCATGTAGAGTTTTATTTTACATGCAACAGAATAAAACTTTCACGCTGCAAGAATCAAACCCTTGATCTGATTTGGAAGAGACTCGTCTAATCCATTTGGCTACCATGTCTTCAACATGGTTTACAAGAATAATAACATGAACAAAGAAAAAAAATGAAAATGTTATAAATGACCATTAGAATATTCAGAGGAACAGTGAGATTATAGCAACATAATAGTCTCAGATAATCTCCTCATTAACACTAATGAGCAAAAGGAAGAAAGAGCGGACCGAAAAAACAGAGTAGTAGTCTGAATAAAAATTGTAACATTAATTATTATAATTAATGCGACTGCTTTGACCAAGCAGTCTTTATCCCTCTGGTTCTATCGTTGCCCCTCGACATACACCAGCAATGGTACTATGTGTCGTAAAGATAGATAATTATTATAATTACATAATAACTATTCACAATTTATTACTTTTGATAGATGATTTAATAATTACCCAAGTGTGAGATGATAGGGCTGCTGTGACAATTTGAGAACCATTAATTTGTTTAGGTGTTTGTTATTGTGTGACATCTGGTCTTATTATTCAGGTCTATGGGTTCTCAGTACAGGGAAGTAGTGCTGGCTCATGGAGGAGAGAAACATCCACAACAGATTGTGAAGGGTACTGTGTTTATTTTCACATATTTAATGCATTTTCTGCTTGTTGTTTTAATCACCTTATTCAGAGGTTATAAATGGTAGGAATAAAACCCTGCCAAGAATATATAGAACAACTTAAATGGTTGGGCCACCTGGTCAGAATGAATCCTCACCAATCACCATCAAGGGCGTTCTTTTCGAGAATGCATGGAAAAAGACCAAGAGGAAGACCTAGAAGAAGATGGATAGATGCAGTGAAAGAGACATGTAACAACAAAGGAAAATCACTAATTCAGACAGTTTGAGCAGCTCAAGAATGACAAAAGATATAACCACGACACCTTTTCGGTATCAGTGAGAAAGAGAAAAGAAGAAAGAAAGATTCAGAGGTTAGTTGCTGACTTTATGTAAATCAGGGCCTTGTTTTGGCATTTCTGCTCTTTCCCTGTTACATTTGTTAATGTTTGCACCTCCACACAAAAAGTCACACTACTATTGTCACTACAACACTGTTGTATCAATCCTGATATTCGGGAGAGTATTGCTGCTAATCCTTCAGCATCGTAGTGCATCAATTATAGTCAGGGGCATGGTGTTATGAGAAGAGAATGCTTGATGCTATTCAGAAGTGATTACAAGTCAGACATCAACTACAAATTCAAACCAATAATGAGCACATCCATGTTTTCATTACAGCAAACCCTTTCAAGGCATGTATTACCCACCTCCAAACTCATTCTAATTGAGGATGGTGGCAACAATAATTTCACTATTTCTATTCTAACATATCCTCCATGTATTTGTCTTATCACTTATCCATCACCTGTTTATCTTATCTATCACTTATTTGTCTTATCACTTGTTTATCTTATCTATCACTTATTTGTCTTATCACTTGTTTATCTTATCTATCACTTATTTGTCTTATCACTTATCCATCACTTGTTTATCTTATTCATAATTTATTTATATTATCACTTATCCACCAATTATTTGTCTTATTACTTATCCTTCACTTGTTTAACTTATCTATTACTTGTTTTACTTATCCACCACTTATTTGTTTTATTACTTTCCCATCACTTATGTCTTATCTTTATCTTTATCCGTCACTTATTTGTCTTACACCGTATCCATCACTTATTATCTTATCTTATCTCTTATCTCTTATTTGTCTTACACCGTATCCATCACTTATTATCTTATCTTATCAATCACTTATTTATCTTATAACTATCCATCACTTGTTTATCTTATCCACCACTTACTACTGTGGTACTTTAGCATTGACTACAAATGGTTTGACCATGGAAATTATGGCTGTTACACAAGCAATAGCATGGCTGAAATACAGACTTGTACATGTGTGTTTCCTCATTGAGTATACTCAGAAAGATGACAACTTTCTGGGCTCAGTGGGAGTGTTTATAGTCTCTGGGGAGGTGTATTGTAACGAGTGTCTACTTCATATTTGTGGCAGAGCACGCAGGTGTAAGAGGTAATGAACGGGCTGACAGATTTGTCAGTTTGACTGATGTGGAGTGTTGGAAGACAATGGACCACACTGACATTCTGAATGCCATCAGAGACATTGAACTACTCAAAAAATACATTGAATCTGCCACCATAAAAAAATTGTATGAATTTCACATCATGGTGGAAGATGTCAGACCAGGATGCAATATGCAGTAATCTAAGTGAGATTTATCAACCAGCACAACATAACACAAGTGTCGTTAGTTGCTACACATTGAGGGATATACTTCAGAAGAGAAATGAGCACTTATGGACTTGTCTGATGTGCAGTGGTAATTACCTGTTGACCAAACTAAACTTATTTGTCTTATCACTTATCCACTAATTATCACTTATGTGTCTGATCATTTATCCATCACTTGTAGTCTACTAACATGAAAGTTTTGCACTGCATCACAAGATGACAAAAAGTTGTTTACATTTGCCAGATAATTGTTTCTCTTTCATCTTACAACCATAAAAAGGTGGAATAACAGTGTTGTATATCATTTATCTGTTGTATCTATTGTTTTTATAGGAGCCGTTACATTTGTATCATTTGACTTAAAACATCTGACTTCAGTAGCTAGTCTGGCATTTTTGGGTGCTGGTTTACTTTTCGTAATTGCTCCCTACTCACTCTGTTTTTAGAGCCACAATCTCTACTCATTTAACTAGACTGGTTATTCTTTTTAAGAGCCACCATGATGCTGAAGTCAGATGTGTTGGGCCGAAAGATGTAAATACCACATTTCTACTGTAAACCACAACACAATGTATACACACCTCCCTAATTCTTTTCAATGTAGGATGATGAAGTCCTTGGGTAAACACAAGCAAGCAAAAATCATCATCCCTGCTGGTTAATATGTTTTTCGAGTCACTATCCTGACTCATTTAACCAGATTGGTTAATCTGTTTTTCGAGTCACCAACCCGACTCATTTAACCAGATTGGTTAATCTGTTTTTCGAGTCACCATCCCGACTCATTTAACCAGATTGGTTAATCTGTTTTTCGAGTCACCATCCCGACTCATTTAACCAGATTGGTTAATCTGTTTTTCGAGTCACCATCCCGACTCATTTAACCAAACTGGTTTTTACACCACGAAGAGGTGGACTATGATCTTGGTCAGTTTTACTGATCCTAGTGCAGTCGATCAGCTATAGGTCACAGGATGTATTCATCCACGCTGTCTTAACCCTGCTGCTAGAAGTGTAACAGCAAATGTACTTGTCAAATACTTGATTGGATTCTTTCCTTGTTAGTTTCCCCTTTCTTCTATAAATCCCTCCTCTCTCTCTTCCCTCCCCCCCCCTTTTTTTTTGGGGTGATGATCTGTGATTGGTTATGTAATACACAGAGTAAGGTCTTCTGCTCAACCAGAGCTTGTTTTGAGAAATTGTTTTGGGTATTTATTTTCCCTTGTAAATCATGGCTGCAAGGAAGATTTTTTTATTACTTTCTTGACTAACCATTCATTTGTTTTTGTCTGGTAAATGGGTGTTCTGCTCATTACTTTTTGCCAGTTTGCCACAAGAAAACATGCCAGGGCTATCTATAACTTGTCCAGACTCATCAACCAATAGTGTTACAATCTCACATTGTCTGCCACAAGAAAACATGCCAGGGCTATCTATAACTTGTCCAGACTCATCAACCAATAGTGTTACAATCTCACATTGTCTGCCACAAGAAAACATGCCAGGGCTATCTATAACTTGTCCAGACTCATCAACCAATAATGTTACAATCTCACATTGTCAGCCACAAGAAAACATGCCAGGGCTTTCTATAACTTGTCCAGACTCATCAACCAATAATGTTACAATTTTACCTTGTCTGCCACAAGAATACTTATTTATTTTGTTACTAATTTTTACCTCAGCCAAAAGCAGTTTTATTTAGCTGTGGGTATTTTTTGTGTTTGTTCGCTGCTTAAAACATAGTTTTTAAGGTTTGTTTAGTTCCAAATGGAGATAGACTCAAATATATTAAATATCACGCAGTGAGTAGAGCTGCAGAAGAAATGTAATAAAAAATCATAACATGGTATTAAGCAGCTACACCTGTAGAGAGATGAGACAAACTACATTTCAGCAAAAGTCTACACCAGTTACAAAACAACAAATATTGATACAAAAACAGATGTGAACAGCAAGTGTTTATCTCAAAATGGCAATGTGCGGCAATAGACTCAGTGGGGTTCAAATGGCTGGAAGAAGTTAAAAAAAAAAAAGAGCCCCCGTCACGCCAAATGGCGTATAGGGAATATGGTGTTAGTGACCATAAATTTTATAGACCTTCAGCACATGCTTTTTGGGGTAATGTAGTTGGTATTACGCCCGTGCCGCTTTACTTTCCCAGAAAAAATCCAGTACCCATTTAAGACTGGGTGAACCCAGAAGCCGTCGGTTGGGATCGAACCCTACCTCTTGTACCTTTGTAGTCCAGTTCACTACCCACTGAGTTATCACGGCTCCCTGGAAGAAGAAGAAACGGCCAGGACTTATGTGCCTGTTGGTCACGTGATAAAATGTCAATATGGCAGGTTTAGCTGCTTAATACCATTTATGTTTATTTTACTTGTTTAGTTTCAACTTTGAGTATAACTTACAAATTAAACACAATTTTATGTTGCTAGTGGAATTAATTGGGCTTGAGGTCAATCATGAAAAGACTAAAGTCATGAAAAGTTTAATTCCAACAAGTGACAAGATATACATGGAAAACAAACCAGTAGAAGAGATCGATCACTTCATCTATCTTGGAAGTCACATTGATCGAGAAGGGGATACGAGCAAAGAAATTAGAATCAGACTGGCTAAAGCAGCAATGTCTTTCAGAAGCCTTGAAAAGTTGTGGAAATCAAAACTCATTAGCACAAACACAAAACTTAGGCTATTCAAATCAAATGTACTATCAACCCTTACGTATGCGTGTGAAAGCTGGAAAACAACAAGAGATATAGAAACAAAGTTGAACGCATTCGAAAATAAATGTCTAAGGAAAATACTTGGTATAGAATGGAACGAATTCAAAACAAACGAGGAAATTAGAGAAATCGCCAATCAACCACTAATATCTTCAGTAATAAAGAAAAGACGATGGTCATACGTTGGACATGTGATGAGAAGAGATAATAATCGAATAGCAAAGCAAGCCCTCATATGGGAAACAACAGGTAAAAGAAAAAGAGGAAGACCCAGGGAGACACTGAGAAGAACATTGATGAGAGAGGCAAGAGCAGCAGGAATCGGCTCCCTCAATGAGATAGAACTGCTTGCACAGAACAGAGACAGATGGCGAGATTTGATAAAATATCTTTAAAAGAAAACTGCTAGAACAAAAATTCATATAGGAGAAGGTGTATCTTGGTCTACGCCCTATGGGCCGGTTACGGCTCGAAAGGTCAATAGATAGATAGATAGTGGAATTATGATAAATGAATTATGTGATTTGCTCATTATTATCATCATCGAGTGTCTTCTCCGCAATGAAGATTGACTACCATGGATTGAATTTCTACTCTGTTTCTTGCTTTGATGGTGCAGGCTGTCATAGATTGACTTGTCCATCTTTTGATGTTACTCGTCCATGTTAGTCTTGGTCTGAACTTCATCGTTTGTTATCTTTTCTTTCCATCCAATTCTACCTATTCTTCTATAAATCCACATTTCAAAGGCTTCAATTTCTGTTCAGTTTTCTTGTCTAATGTCCATTTTTCAGCACCATACGGGAATATTGAGAAGATGTAACATTTTGCTATTCTTAGTTTCATCCCTGGTGTTTTTTGTTTTGATGTTAGTATATTTTTCATGGCATTAAAATTACTTTTTGCTATACCTATTCTTTTCTTTATTTCAGTTTTACATTTTTAGTGATTTGCTAGAAAACACAATTTTCTTGCTGGATTTTCCATTTCCAGTATGTTGGGAGTTCTTAATTGTGGACTAATTATTCTGTTTACAGATATGTTGGAAGTTGTTAATTCTGGACTAATTATTCTGTTTACAGATATGTTGGGAGTTGTTAATTCTGGACTAATTATTCTGTTTACAGATATGTTGGGGGTTGTTAATTGTGGACTAATTACTCAAATGGTGCAGTTGAATGCAGTGACTTTAGAGCAATAAGCCTAATGAGCCATGTTACAAAAATCTTGCAAAAAGTTATACAAGGAAGGATTCAGAATAAAATCAATACTGAATTAGATGAGCAGCAATTTGGATTTAGGAAAAATAGCGGGACAAAAGAAGCCATATTCTGCATGAGAACATTAATCGAAAAATACACAGAAGTAAACAAACCAATATATGCCTGCTTCATAGACTACACCAAAGCTTTTGATAGAGTATACCACAAACAACTTATAGAATGCCTAAAAGAGATACATCTAGATGACATGGATATACGACTAATATGCAATCTATACTGGGAGCAAACAGTAATAATAAAATATAACAAAGAGTTCTCTACACCCATTGATATAAAAAGAGGAGTAAGACAAGGATGCATCCTATCACCAAGCTTGTTCAATCTATACACTGAGCAAATCTTTAAAAACATCATAGAGATGCCAAGCCTACAAATTAATGGAAAGATAATCAATAACCTAAGATATGCTGACGATACTGTACTACTAGCAGAAAATCCTAAAGACCTACAACAATTACTTAATGAAATAAACACGACAAGCAAAAAATATGGACTAGATATGAACATCAAAAAGGCTAAAACTATGATCATAAACAAAGAAAATACCCAAAACCCACAAGTGGATATCAAAATTGAAGGAATAGACCTTGAGACAGTTCAGAACTACAACTACCTTGGACATACTATAACCAGTGATGGAAAATGTACAACTGAAATAAACAAAAGAATAGGAATGGCAAAAAGTAATTTTAATGTTATGAAGGACATACTAACATCAAAACAAATAACACCAAAGCTAAAACTAAGAATAGCAAAATGTTACATCTTCTCAATATTCCTATATGGTGCTGAAACATGGACATTAGACAAGAAAACAGAACAGAGAATTGAAGCCTTCGAAATGTGTATTTATAGAAGAATAGGTAGAATTGGATGGAAGGAAAAGAAAACAAACGATGAAGTCTTAAAACAACTAAAAATGAAAAGAGAACTTCTGAACACAATTAGAACAAGACAAATGCGATTCTTGGGCCATGTTAAAAGACACAGCAGCCTACTGAAAGTAATCCTGGAGGGGAAAATACAAGGTAAAAGAGGCAGAGGCAGACCAAGATTAACATGGACGAGTAACATCAAAAGATGGACAAATCAACCAATGACAACCTGCACCATCAAAGCAAGAGATAGAGCAGAATGGCGCTCCATGGTAGCCAACCTTCGTTGCGGAGACGGCACTCAATGATAATGAATTACTCTTTTTACAGATATATTGGGAGTTGTTAATTCTGGACTAATTATTCTGTTTACAGATATGTTGGGAGTTGTTAATTCTGAACTAATTATTCTGTTTACAGATATGTTGGGTAAGCAAGCAACTGTGGAAAATCTAGTTAGTGCTTTGATTGTTGACTTGGACGAGAACATCCAACAGCTTGGGAGGTCATGACGCTTTCACATCATCATATTATTGAATTAGCAAGCAGAATTAATGAGAGACCCACTAATCTGCTGTCAGAATGATTGTGAGACTCACTAATCTGCTGTCAGAATAATTGTGAGACCCACTGATCTGCTGTCAGAATGATTGTGAGACCCACTGATCTGCTGTCAGAATGATTGTGAGACCCACTAATCTGCTGTCAGAATAATTGTGAGACCCACTGATCTGCTGTCAGAATAATTGTGAGACCCACTGATCTGCTGTCAGAATGATTGTGAGACCCACTAATCTGCTGTCAGAATAATTGTGAGACTCACTAATCTGCTGTCAGAATGATTGTGAGACCCACTAATCTGCTGTCAGAATAATTGTGAGACCCACTGATCTGCTGTCAGAATAATTGTGAGACCCACTGATCTGCTGTCAGAATGATTGTGAGACCCACTAATCTGCTGTCAGAATGATTGTGAGACCCACTAATCTGCTGTCAGAATGATTGTGAGACCCACTGATCTGCTGTCAGAATGATTGTGAGACCCACTGATCTGCTGTCAGAATAATTGTGAGACCCACTGATCTGCTGTCAGAATGATTGTGAGACTCACTAATCTGCTGTCAGAATAATTGTGAGACCCACTGATCTGCTGTCAGAATGATTGTGTGAGCTACTAATCTGCTGTCAGAATGATTGTGAGACCCACTGATCTGCTGTCAGAATGATTGTGAGACCCGCTGATCTGCTGTCAGAATAATTGTGAGATCCACTAATCTTATGTCAGAATGATTGTGAGACCCACTGATCTGCTGTCAGAATAATTGTGAGACCCACTAATCTTATGTTAGAATGATTGTGAAACCCACTAATTTGCTGTCAGAATGATTGTGGGATCCATAACCGATACCACAGCTTGTCAACTATGCCAAGTTTGAGCACTGTTCTAGAGCTATATAGTTAAATCAAATGTTGTCTTCACATTGAAGATTCATAGCAAATAAATATCCAACATTTTCAAGTTTTTGTACTACATTTAGTCACATTGTTATTTGTCAATCTTTTATGTTCTTTCATTGAGCACCTATGTTTGATGCCCACTATGTTCACTATCAAATATCTTCTTCAACAGAGTCATGTCATATACCCAATATATAAACGTGAGTTACTTAAACCACTTTACCTTCTAGCAACAGTCCTGTTTCCACTACACTTTCATTCAGATAACAATTCTACCAAATCAATATAGAATTTAAAATTGTGAGATAAAAAGAGGTCAAAGACTCACCTGGAACCACTCTGCCAATGTACTTCTGGCATCCTATCATATTCAAAATTTGATCTTGAATTGCATCAAAATATAAACAAAAAGATTCTTCCTCTGCAGTATTTACAGATACGGTATGAACAGTGCCATATACATCATAAGACCTTTAGTAGAAAGAGCCACAGAGATGAAAACAGATCTATACCTATGTTTCATAGATATACCAAAGCATTTGACAAAGTAAAGCACCAAGAAATAATCAGAATTTTAAAAGGCATAAACATAAACAGTAAAGATCTAAGGATAACAAAGAACATGTACTGGCAATAAACAGCGGCCATAAGAACTGGAAACCAATTGGGAATGTTTCAACAAATAAAACAGGGTGTTAGGCATGGTTGTGTGCTGTCACCAGATTTGTTTGATATTTATAGTGAGATTATTTTAAGATCCATAAGGGGCATGCCTGGAATAATAATTGGAGGTCATAATATAAATAATCTAAGGTATGCTGATGATACAGTCTTAATCGCTAAGAGTCAAAATGAGTTACAAGAAATGTTAGACATTAGAGTGAAGGAAAGCAAAAATAAAGAACTCAGCCTTAATAGCAAAAACACAGAAGTAATAACAAAGAAAAGCACATCACCGCAATGCACAATAAAGAGGAAGATACTGTGCAACCTATTTTTGACAATAGAAACAAGAGAGAGTTGTTAAATGTTATCTAGAGTCAGTCGTGAACAATAGGACAGCAGACAAGGAAATCACTGGAAGCTGTAGAAATGTGGTTTTGCAGACAAATGTTTAGAGTACCATGGACACTTTAGAAGAGTACTGAAAACGTAGAGACCAAAGCAAAGAGAGAGCTAATTTCCAATATTAGGAAGAAACAATCTTCATTTTTTTGCCATGTAATGAGAAGGGAAAGCTGAAACATATTGTGACAACTAGGAAAATTGAGGGATGAAGAGATAGAGGAAAGCAAAGAGAAAAGATACCAGACAGCTTAAGAGAATGGCTTGGCAGAAGGTCAACAACAGAAATGACAAATAACTGTTGAGATTGAAAGTTGTGGAAAGACATGATCACGCACACCAGCAGGCAGGGTACTTGATGATGATGATTTACGGATATCAAGTGTGTGTCATCTTTATTGACATAATGTTGTGCTGTATGAAATTGTATTTAAATTGTCGTAGATTGATAGAACCTTCTCATCGCCAATGAGACTAAAGTAATCACAAAGCTTTAGCATTAAGATCATGAAAAGTACAGTCTTTTGTAGAAGATCCCAAACCTTTCATTGGAACAGCCACATCACTGCAACCACTATTTATAATACCACAGTTAGTTTCTTTATTCTCATTAGCATCACTATTTTCCACTAAATCTTATCTTTCATCTGATTTTAAATACATTAATGACCAGTCTATTTTGGCACCAGCTCTTCAACATATTTTAACCCTAGATATGTCACCTTTCAGTGAATCTGTTTTTAACACTGTAAAACTTATGAACACTAAATGTTACATTTAGAGTTCAAAAAATTGTATTTTTTTTTAACTTTTGCTACCCAGCTGTGTGTTTACACTAGGAGAAACATGGGAATTGGATGTGGTAATCACTTCCTGGTTTACAGTCGATTTATGATCTGAAATTTGAACACATGGTATCGTGGCTACTGATGTGTTGCATTGTCTATTCATACATTGGGCGTATGTTCTGCTTCCTTTTGGCATTGTTTGCTCCATATCCAATGTTACAAAGGTTTGTTTGATGTCTCACCAACAGCTGAAGAGATTTCCCCCATCATAAGAACAAAGAATAATTTTGTGAAAATTTGCAATTAACTTAAAACGACCATGTCCTTATGACACGTACATTTTACGAAGCACATGTTGTGTTTAAAGAAAAAAATCCAACATCAAAGGAAACAAATCAATCAGGGATCACCAGAAGCAATAATTAGGAAGGTATTTTTTTTGTTTGTTTGCCAGCTTTCACCTCTGGTGAAGTCCCTAGTCTAATAACTGAATTTTGCGTGTTAATAAAATTTTTCCCTGGCAGCAATGCGTAGAGGGATCCTTCTCCGCACAGGCAGATAACTCCAACTTTGGAGGTACTCATATTTTTCCTTCGATGAGTAAATGTTGTTTTATTTTTTGTCTCGCTGCTGAGATGAGGGTGGTTGCCGCAGAGAGAAATCATAAATAAAAATCCCAACTGGTGCAGCCAGGATTTGAACTCACAGCCTTTCTATCTCGAGATCAGCATTTTGCCTTGAAAACAACTAGTACCCCATTAGGAAGGTATAAGGAGGGGGGAACTGTTTGCTCACAGTAAACTGTTAAATTCCAAGAATGTATATTTTGAGTTTGTAAACTTTATGAAGGTGTCATAATCTAGGGTTAAATTGAACTTGACTATCTAGAATGCCCTTGATATTTCAGTCTTTTTCCTGATCACAAAGGAGACAAATTCCAAGAAATAGTTTTTGAATTAGCTTTCATTGTGTATTTGTGGTGGCTTATATATATAGTCAGCGATAATGTTGCTCTTTGTATTTGCAAGTGCACTCCACCCAGTAACTCTTGTATATCAATATTACTTTCCCAAACTTCTTTCTGTCACATGGTTCCATCATCACTAAGGCCCAGGGCAAATTTAGATAAAGAATGTAAAAAAAAAAAAATAAAGAGCCCTGTCACTCCAAGTGGCGTATAGGGAATATGGTGTTAGTGACCATAAATTTTATAGACCTTCGGCGCATGATTTTTGGGGTAGTGTGGTAGGTATTACGCCCGTGCCACTTTACTTTCCCAGAAAAAATTTGGTACCCATTTACGGCTGGGTGAACCCAGAAGCCGTCAATCAGGATTGAACCCGACCTCTTGTCCTTTCTAGTCCAGTTCACTAACCACTGAGCTATTGCAGCTCCCAGATGAAGAATTTACTCCACAAACTACACAAGATGTAGAAATTTGTGAAAAAACAGTTCCTAGAATCTAGTCTGTAAATACAAGAAAGAAGCCCAGTTTTGACATGAACATTGCGAATAGAACAGAGAATCTGGTTCACAATGAGACACATCTCAATGGGCAATTCTCCACATCTCTAATACATTACCTATATCAGTAATTGGTAGTAATTGATGTGACTAAATTGTCTTTAATTTTATAACCTTTCCCTAACTGCTTGAATTGTGTGCATTTCTTTCTGTGATGTGCATCTTCAATTGTATCCCTCATTTATCTTTCTACTGTTAATTGTTATAATTAACTTACAAGAGTGAAAAATAAATGAGTTTAATGTTACAATCTGTGTCATTTTGGTCATTACCATTTTCATCATGTTTGTTTCATATCTGCCAACTTCTGTTAATGTATGTCCAAAATGGTGTATCATATATTCTATTGTTGAACTATAGAAACAGGTAGCATTGTGTTTTAATTATGAGGGGAGGTCAAAAAGTAATGCACACCAATTTTTTTCTCGGCTAATAATAAAGATAGGAATATGAAATTTTGCACACTTGGAATATGACATGTTCCAATTATGTGTACAAAATTGCACAGCATTCTGATAAATATTACGCAATCTATGAACCGTTAAAATGGAGCTTGTCAACAATGTCCGTTACAAACAGCGAATTGTCATAGAATTTCTGGTTGCGGAAAAAGAAACTGTGGCAAACATTCATAAACGACTGTGTGCAGTGTACAAATGTTCTGCAGTCGATAGGAGCACAGTTAGTCGCTGGGTTCAGAGAATTAAAGCTGCAGAAAGTGTACGAGTGGAGCTGCATGATTTACCGCGTTCTGGACGTGTTGCCTCGGCTACCAGCACAGACATGTTAAACCGGGCTGATGCCATTATTCGTAAGGATAGACGTATCACTAGTCAGCAATTGGCATTGCAGTTTACAGTCAGCAAGGGAAGTGCAATCACAATTTTTAAAACTCTCGGATATTCAAAGATTTGCGCTCGATGGGTTCCTCGGTGCCTAACAAATGATCACAGAGTTCAAAGGAAAACATTCTGTTCTGAATTGTTGGAGCGTTTCGGTGTTGCAGGAGAAATGTTTTTGTCAAAAATTGTTACCGGTGACGAAACGTGGGCACATTATTATGAGCCTGAAACAAAAATGCAGTCAATGGAATGGCATCATCCGCAGTCACCAAAAAGAAAAAAATTCAAAACATCTCCATCAGCCGGAAAGGTGATGATCACTGTCTTCTGGGACATTGATGGTGTGATTCTTGTTGATGTAATGACAAGAGGTGAGACAATCAACTCGACAGCTTACATCAATACACTGACAAAACTCAAAAATCGGTTCCACAGAGTTCGGCCTAATAAGCCATCTGCAGATTTGTTGCTTCAACATGACAATGCACGCCCTCACACAAGTCTGGTAACACGGGAAGCAATCAACAAATTTGGTTGGACTGTACTGCCCCATCCTCCTTACAGCCCTGATCTGGCTCCCTCAGATTTCCATCTGTTTGGACCACTCAAAAAATTCCTGCGTGGGACACACTTTGACAATGATGAGGATGTGATCCGTGCAGTTAAAAAATGGCTACGCGAGCAGGACAAAACTTGGTACAAACGAGGCATTCATGACCTAGTTTCGCGTTGGCGTAAGGCAATACGCTTGGACGGAGATTATGTTGAAAAATAGGTAGTGTAAAGGGGATGTTCAGCTACAATCTGTGAAAATTTCACACATTTTGCCCGAATAGTTTCCGAGAAAAAAATTGGTGTGCATTACTTTTTGACCTCCCTACGTACATATAGCACAAATATAAGTAATGTCCCACTGGCATGCTGTAAAAGCCAAGCATTATGAATGTCAGTAAAGCACAGAAACTATTAGTTTACACTGTATATTTATAAAAAAAATAAATAGCCTATAAAATAAATTACTCAAGAGAAGACTCAGTGGCTGAGTGATTAATGTGCTCACTTCCTGATCAGAATGGTCATGATTCAATTCCCAGATATGGAAGATTTTTTTTTTCAGACCAACAAGATTCCAGTTTTACCCAACCACTAAAAATATTTATCAAAGATTTTTGTAAGTAAAGGTGGTCTAATACCAACCATACAAAAATGTGCCGTGGTTCCCCACTTGTCTAGCAAGGCATGAAGGGAACCTTTAATTTTACTATATATTACATGTTGGAATACTTGGTTAATACTAGCAAAATAAAAGGAAAGAGAGATCGCAGACAACAAAGAGAGAAAATACTGGATAGCTTTGTGTCATGGCATGGAAAACAATCAACAGAACTGATACTGTAGATAGAAGATTGTGGAAGAACATGACCGCCTACACCATCCGGTATGGCATATGATGATGATTACATATTGATGTTCACTTATTATTTGCAAGAATATACATTATTGACCAAATATTTTGCACTTGATCCAAATGGAGAGTACTCTTTTTTTCCCCCACTATATCACAATATGTTTCCTGTGTGTTACCGGGGCCTCATTATGAGGGAAGTAAAGAATAGTGACACTGTGACCTTCCAGGCATGTCGTAAGAGGCGACTAAGGAGGTTGATCGATGGCTTGACAAGCTGTCATTGTAAAAAGTATTATGGAAACAACGACATATATTTTGGAGCAGTAATCTCTGCAATATGTGCCACTTTGGCATGCAAGATTTCTGTTTTTGAGATTATGGTTCTGCCCTATGTGCCGTCTTCGGCTCGAAAGGACAATAGATAGATAGATAGATATCACAATATAAATTGTCTAAAGAAAATACTTGGTATAGCGTGGAACGAAGTCAAAACAAGCAAGTAAATTAGAGAAATCGCCAATCCAACCACTAATATCTTTAGTAATAAAGAAAAGACGATGGTCATATGTTGGACATGTGATGAGAAGAGATAATAACCGAATAGCAAGGCAAGCCCTCATGTGGGAAACAACAGGTAAGAGAAAAAGAGGAAGACCCAGAGAGACACTGAGAAGGACATTGCTGAGAGAGGCAAAAGCAGCAGGAATCGGCTCCCTCAATGAGATAGAGCTGCTTGCACAGAACAGAGACAAATGGCGAGATTTGATAAAATATCTTTAAAAGAAAACTGCTAGAACAAAAATTCAGATAAGAGAAGGAGTATCTTGGTCTACACCCTATGGGCCGGCTACGGCTCGAAAGGTCAATAGATAGATATCACAATATAGTGATGCCAAGAGCTCACAGCTTGCTGCATCAGTAGTGTCAACCTGTTTTAAAAGCTGAACTTTGACTTCAGCAGTCACGATCACATGATTGACAAATACTGATGTCTGACTGTTGCTTCTTTAGTGCTGGTGTTGACATATTTTTGTTATCTCTGTGGATAGTTCAAGACAAGTTTTGCAGTTAATGTGTGATCTCAGATTTGCACTTGCAAAATATCTGAGGTGAAGATAATAAACCACAAAATATTGTAGCATTCTTTGGTTATTTGGTTCTTTAGATTAACTCTCCCACAGTGAGGCCAAGATAACTTTCACATTTGATAGTGAAGCCCACGTTATCTCAGGTGACTCACTGATGTACTTTTAATAACAATTTACAGTTGCCATTATTCACATGTCATGAAGCCCACTCAGACAATATACTCATTGGACAAGTAAAAGCTGATAAACAGCAACACAGTGACTGCCAGGCTTATTTAGAAAACATTTGACTCAATAAATAAAATGCTAAATTGTAAAATAATATGATTTATTTAATGAAAAATATAGTGTTTGTTAGTGTAAAGCACTGATGATTGTGGACACAGATTCCAGCACTAATATAGCATTAAATTACTGTTTTGTATACCACTCATCAAAGAATGTTGAGAGTTGGAGACAAATAATAATAAATGAATATTATTACAGAGGGAAACTTCCGAGGCGATAATCAGCGAATCAATTCAGAGGAAGAGGTATGTTTACAGCACTCTGAAAAAATGACAAATAATCAACAACAGAAAGAAATATGGACCAAAGCAGGATCGAACCCGTATTCAGTGGCACAGCGCCTTGCACACTTTTTTATTTATTGTGGGCAATTTACTCAGCTCATCCATGTTTAATATGTTATTTCTTTGTTCTTCTTTGCCTCCAAAATGACAAGCATGTTGCAACCATTGGACCAGGGCATCATTCAATCTTTCAAAATACTTTACAGGAAGAGAAAACCAACATTAAGTCTGTCATAGATAGCGAAGGGAGCTCAGATTGTCATCTAAATGTGTCAATTTCAAAGACAGATATTGAGACTTTTTCCATGATAATGTAAGTAAAGGTTCCCTCGACACATTTGCTAAGCATATGGGGAATACAGAGTTAATGACCTTTTTTTCCCAATCACCATGACACATTTTTGGTGGGCCAGCTCATGCCAGGCCACCTTTTCTCCTAGAAAAAACTCTAGTACCCATTTTTGGTGGGCCAGCTCATGCCAGGCCACCTTTTCTCCCAGAAAAAACTCTAGTACCCATTTTTGGTGGGCCAGCTCATGCCAGGCCACCTTTTCTCCCAGAAAAAACTCTAGTACCCATTTTTAGAGGCTGGGTGAGCCCCTGAGCTTTACTGTCCCAAAAAAAATCTGCCACTTCTGAGAATAAAACCCGGAACCCTTTTAGTGACATTAGTAAAGAAAAAGTAAAGAGCCCCGTCATGACAAGTGGCGTATAGGTTGTTATTGACCATAATTTTTATAGACCTTCAGCACATAATTTTTGGGGTATTGTGGTCGGTAAAATGCCCGTGCCACTTTACATTCCCAGAAAAAAATCTGGTACCCATTTAAGGTTGGGAGCACCCAGAAGCCGTCGATCAGGATTGAACTCGACCTCTAGTCCTTTGTAGTCAAGTTCACAAACCACTGAGCTATCGCGGCTCTCTTTTAGTGATAATGACAGTTGTTAAATTAAAATTAGAAATGAAAAGTTATGAAGCAGATTGTTTTCTTTCTACATCTGCCAATAGGTGGAGCTTTCCACAGAGAAAGGAATAGTCTCCTATCATATCCACAGAGAAAGGAATAGTCTCCTATCATACAATTCTTTTTGCATATTTCAGTCCAGTTTGGAAAAAGGGGAATTACATTAGAAATATTTATGGATTATTATGTCATTCAGTAGATTAAAAAAGCATCCAACCTTGTATGTTATAAAGAATATGGTTTTAGTGTCTATTTTTCTCCCCATGTTTTTCATCACATTATCAATGATGTCAACCAAAGGATCTATAGACAATGTTTGAACACCATATGGGAAACTGTTTTCCTCTATAGGGCGTAATGGTTTAAAGAAATGTCCTTTTGCTCATTTGGAGGGTTTCCTTGTGTGTAGTCCTGTAAATTATTTAAGTGAAAGAGTGATCTCCCTTTAGTTGACCTCACACCAAAACTTCAGTGGTTCTCAAATACTGTTGAAAGTCACAAATTATATCTCTTCTCTGTAAAGTTCTAGCTTAGTCCAGTCAATTAAAGATCACAAGAGTAATATCCCCTTGTATAACTTTGCACTTTATTTGGGCCCCTAATTGTAGGGTTTAGGGATAGTTTTATGATAAAAAATGTTCTAACAGTTGTGATTATTGGTATAGCATGGAACGAATTCAAAACAAATGAGGAAATTAGAGAAATCGCCAATCAACCACTAATATCTTCAGTAATAAAGAAAAGACGATGGTCATACGTTGGACATGTGATGAGAAGAGATAATAACCGAATAGCAAAGCAAGCCCTCATATGGGAAACAACAGGTAAAAGAAAAAGAGGAAGACCCAGGGAGACACTGAGAAGAACATTGATGAGAGAGGCAAGAGCAGCAGGAGTCGGCTCCCTCAATGAGATAGAACTGCTTGCACAGAACAGAGACAGATGGCGAGATTTGATAAAATATCTTTAAAAGAAAACTGCTAGAACAAAAAATCCATATAGGAGAAGGTGTATCTTGGTCTACGCCCTATGGGCCGGTTACGGCTCGAAAGGTCAATAGATAGATAGATAGTTGTGATTATAGATTTACTCATGGAATAGTAACTAGAGTTGTATTGTAAAGATTGTCAGAATTAGCAACTATCAGTGAATTCCAGAATAATGGATATTAGTATTATAGGTTGAGTTGTACAAGCAAGTGTCAAGTTAGATATGATAAAACATAAAAACATTCTGTCAGAGAAATTAGATATACCAGATGATCATGGAGTTACCACATAGCCACCATCGATTGACTAAGTGGATCAACAAAATTCTACTGTATTAATAGTAGATATTATTCCATTGAAAATGTTCTGAGAGAGGTCAAAGCAAAAAGAGAGCTAATTTCCAATATTAGGAAGAAACAATCATCATTTTTTGGCCATGTAATGAGAAGAGAACAACTAGAATATATTGTAATAACGGGAAAAATTGAGGGACGAAGAGATAGAGGGAAGCAAAGAGAGAAAATACCAGAAAGCTTAAGAGAATGGCTTGGCAGAAGGTCAACAATAGAAATAATAAATAATTGTCGTGATCAAAAGTTGTGGAGAGACATGATCACCTACGCCAGTAGGTAGTAGCCTACTACAGTAGTAGTAGGAGTCCTTTATTTTTGCTTTCTTTCACTATAATGTCTAACATTTCTTGTAACTCATTTTTACTTTTAGCAATTAAGATTGTATTATCAGCATACCTTAGATTATTTATATTATGACCTCCAATTATTATTCCAGGCATGGCCCTTATGGATCTTAAAATAATCTCAATATAAATATTACACAAATCTGGTGACAGCACACAACCTTGCCTAACACCCTGTTTTATTTGTTGAAACATTCCCAATTAGTTTCCAGTTCTTATGGCCGCTGTTTTTTGCCAGTACATGTTCTTTATTATTCTTAGATCTTTGCTGTCTACATTTATGCTTTCTAAAATTTTGATTATTTCTTGGTGCTTTACTTTGTTAAAAGCATTGGTATAATCTATGAAACATAGGTATAGATCTGTTTTCACCTCTATGGCTCTTTCTACTAAAGATCCTATGATGTATATGGCATTGCTTGTTCCTTTATCTCTAAAAAAAACCACACTGTTCATCACTAATTTCTGGACTGATTTTGTTTCGCACTCTTCACATGATGATTCTTAGTAATATCTTAGTCATGTGACTCATAAGCCTTATTGTGCGATGATCATCGCATTCAATCACACCAGATTTCTTTGGTAGGGCTATGAAAATTGATTTGAGGAAGGAAGGATATATAAATTGATAAAAACAATATTGTGCCTTTAATACAGAAATAGGTTTGCTGTCTGCACTTTTTTATCTTCATCCTTAAAATTCTGGTGTAATTTGTCAAACTCTCCACAATCCCTCTCAAACTCTTTCAACAAATATTTAGAGCATTCCCACTGTACAACCTTTTTCATTGTTTCTCCCAAATTTTGAAATCGAAAAAAATCTGTGGATATCATAAAAACTGACATCTACCAACCTCATTGTCTTTGTTCATATTTTGTGTTCTAACTAAACTACCAATATGGTACACACGGTAGTCAGAAGGAAAGAATGTAGTTCAACCTGTTGTTAATTGTGCTCGTTTCCTGACATTGGATCTGAAAATGGTGCAGCCTCCCATTGATGTTCAAACAAATTAATGTATGTTGGAGAAGCTACACTTGAATCTGTGATGCAGCAACGTCTGGGATTGTTGTGCTTTTTGTACTTCAGAGACTTCAGTGTTTTTTTATCTTTCCTTCTGCAGCAAATTGTTGCAACAAAAATAAGAATGATGATGTTGGAAATTAGTACAACGATGATGAGCCAATCAACCAGCTTCATGTACAGCCAAGAAGACTCTGCTGAATAAAAAGAACACAGATTTTATACATGGATTGTTTCAAAATCAACTGATCTTTCTTCTTCATTTGCATAACAAAGTATGATGTATAGTGTTTTGCACTTTGTGTATCTGATTTCGGCAACACTTTTGTTTAGCACTTTTCTATCACTTTCTTGCAAAGTAGCAGTTGAATGTGGCCAGAAATGTTTCTCCTGGGTCAACAGTCATACTAATTTACATTTGTTAAGGACAACACGCTCAGTGTCATTATATTCATACTGCATTCTCATTCCATCACTCCAATTCTGTTCTACACAAGACAACTTTGTCTCTTTTACTCTTGTATTTTTTTTTCTTTTCTATCACTAATTCAATCTGTACCTATTGTTCAGTATCTGACTTCATTGCTCAAATAACTAACTCAATTTTTCTTTAATTTACTATTTCAAACTATTTCACATGTCCTTACATTGTAATACCAAACATTGTGTCTCATATTCTACTATAGCTTACCTAGTTTATTTTCCTCCATGTTTCACACCATATTCTGCACAAAATTGTATTTGCCACTCCCTGTGACATGGCATTTGTCATATGACATTACTTTACTTTTTCTACACCCTTGTATATGCTCACACACTTTCTCACACATTGTTAATCATGGATCACTGAAAACAGCATGAAAGGCTTATCTATTATAGTAATGCCTGGTCAGTAGATATAATCAAGCTTTTATAGTTTAGTCACAGTCTACATTACAGACAAGTTAGATACTCATTTGTAAAATACATTCTTTCTCACATAACAAATTATAAATTATCCAGAGTATGAACCTCTCCTAAGATAAGCCAGAAGAAAACATAACCATATTGGTTCTATCAAGAACAAAATTGTTTGACAAGTTGGAATAAATCTGGCCAGAACACAAGCTTTTACGGCTCCATGGAAACTTTTTGTGTCCAGCATAAAGAAGTTATCCAAGCACAAAATAATCTGAAATACATTTGACATCAACAAAGACAATACTCGTAGCTTTCAAAATGATGACAGGAAGACATTTTTCTCTTTTGTTGTTCTTCAAGTAATAGAGATCTTCAAACTGTGAGAAATACCAAAAAGTGATGTCCTGGTCCTCCAGGTTGAGGTTAGTCCTGTAAGAAAAGAGCACTTGTTGCAGGAGCAACAAGAGCACTTGTTGTAGGAGCAACAAGAGCACTTGTTGTAGGAGCAACAAGAGCACTTGTTGTAGGAGCAACAAGAGCACTTGTTGTAGGAGCAACAAGAGCACTTGTTGTAGGAGCAACAAGAGCACTTGTTGCAGGAGCAACAAGAGGAATTGATGAAAAATATGATGTCAGATCTGATGGTAACAAAGCTAAAATCAAATAACTTTGTTGTGCTAGAAGTCATACTAGCCATAAACAGTTTTGTGGTTCTGTGATCAAGGAAAAAAGAAAGAAAGAAAAAGCAGCTGGTCTGTCAATGTATAATTAAACTGAGATAATACAATCTGCTAGGATCAATTGTCTAATCTTGAAATTGTTCCACATCTTTACCTACCTTGTTCTACATCTTTGAGCACTATGTGAATGCTCACAATTTTAGTCTCATAGATGTGGAAGATGAACAAAGTGTACACGCCACCAACAGTTCTATATTCGTCTGGCGTCAGTGAGCTAGTGTTGATGGTTGCCACATGGCTAGTAGGGTCATAAATCATAAATGGAGGCCGATCAAGTACCATGTATGACTTGCCTTTGAACTCCCATCTTCATTTTTAAAAATAAGTATATAACAGATTTAACCTTATATTCGAAGCAAGTGCCAAATATTTGAAGTGCCACTCAATTATTTATTAGAAATTACTATAGTATTAATCTAAAATAAGAGAGGTCTTACTTCTTATCTTATTTCACAATGTCACAGAGCAGTGAAACATTACATTTTACTATTCTAGACCACAGTATTTGGGGTCATGCCATAGTCTGGTTTGTTTAACAGCAATCACATTTAATTACTTGAATTATGTGAACAAATATTTCCCAATTTTAAAACAACTATAATAAATAGTACTTCAGGATTAATTAGTAGGAGCAGCAAGCAATGATAATGGTAACAAAAATATTTCATTTAAAGAACATAATGCAAAATAAGTGATGGATGTAACTGTAAAGTAAATATTAATAAATATAAGAAGGAAGAAAAAAAAAGATGTATGTAAATGAAAAGATTTTCTAAAATGAAAAAAATAAACATTATGACAAAAAAACGACAGCTGGATAAGGAAAGAAATAAGTAAAAATGAAAGAACAGGCATGTAGGTATATAAAAATGAAGGGAAAAACTGAAGAAAGTAAGGATTCAGAAGTTTAGATGAAGGAGACAAAAACTTCAGAAATTAGAAGAATCTAAAGCAGAAGGCTGAAGAAGAGATAATAAAATTACTACTAGAAAGTAAAATTTAAAAAGTATGACAAATTACAGAAAAGATATTATGACTTCCTTCACCTGTAGTTTAACATTATCGATAGATCTGTAGTAGCTGTAACTGTTAGGTCAACTATATCTCCATGATTTATTTCCTGTCTCAGTTCTGGTCTCCTGATAAGTGTGATGGGTACTTAAACAAAATGTAAAGTATGTTATGTAAAGTACAACTAAAAATGAAAAGAGAACTACTAAACACAATTCAAACAAGACAAATGCGATTTCGAGCCATGTTAAAAGACACAACAGCCTACTAAAAGTAATCCTGGAGGGGAAAATACAAGATAAAAGAGGCAGAGGTAGACCAAGACTAACATGGATGAGTAACATCAAAAGATGGACAAATCAGCCTATGACAACCTGCACCATCAAAGCAAGAGACAGAGCAGAATGGAGCAGAGAGGCTGAGTCTGCCAATAGACAGATTCGACCGCAGAATGAAAAAGATATATACATGGGGCCTGGCCTCATCTCCTTTCTCCTGCACCTTTTCTCATCTGAATTTTATATCACCGCTGTCTCAAATGTTGCTGTGCCATTTGTTATTTTTGTTCTCCATGTGGTGCTACAATGAGAGAAAGAGTATTTGGGTCTATGCCCTATGGGCCGGCTACGGCTCAAAAGGTCAATAAATAGATAGATGTGCTACAATCTGCAGCCAAATCTTCCCAGTTTCCTTCATGATAGAGAATTCACTTAAGGAAGTCTGCAAACATCCTTATATCTCAGCACTGGTCTGTCTTTCAGTCTCACTCTGTACCTAAATACATCATACAATATTTGTTTGGGAATTCGATTATTTGCCATTCTTCTTGATAACCCAGCCATCTTAGTCTCCAACTCCTAAATGTAACCATGATGGATGAGAGTTTGGCTCGTAAGACATTAAAGTTGTTTACTTTGTCCTACCAATTGATGTTTATGATGATTTGCCATTTGATAATCTTTCGAAGGCACTGCACCTGAAAGCTGTTTAGCCTTTTCTCCTGCCCTGCATAGGTAGTCCAAGTTTCAGGAAGTGTACTAAGCACATATTTAATCCAGAACACATGGTCCTAACATTCCATGTGCCGAGTATGAGAGATGTTTTCCTACTGTTGAGTCTAATGAGGGTGCGGCTGACATCATTATTTGCTTGATATGGTCTGGGCAAATAATATGGAGATAGTGTTTTGTCCAAAATACATTACATCCCCCCTCCCCATCACATGACCTCTATGAAGCTTTCTGAAGGGGGGATGAAATCCTTACATTTGAAACTGAAGTCGGGTTACAGGGGATACTGAAGATGGATAATAATATAATACCAACTGCCTTAGGGTCAATCTCTCTGTATTTTCTGTCTGGGTTTACTCCGGTAATCTTCAAACTTGCTTCAGTATTTAAGAGTGGATAAGACATCTATAAAAGCACTGGTCACCTTACCTTCAAATGCTGAGTTAGAATGTACTGCATGTTTTAAAACACATCATACAAGCATGACATATACTAAATGTATTTTCACCACTTTAAATATTAAAATCTGAGATAATTCATGTCAGTATTATTTGATGGCAAAAAAGTGAACTCACTTTTATTTGTTTGACAAGCTCATTTATTTCTCTTAGTGTTTAATTTACCAGCACATTTGTCATCAAGCAGAGAAGTGTTATTTGGAATTGCCATCAATTTTATAATTCAAAAATGCTGTACAGGTAACAAAGCCATTGAATGGACACTTGGATCTCAAATGGTGGACCTTGATTTTGTGGACGACATAGTCCTTATCAGTAGCAATGTGAACATGATGCAGAAAAAACAAAAGCGCCATGTCATCAATGGCTAGGATAATAGGACTTGAGATCAACCAAGAAGGGATAAAAGTAATGAAAAGTCAAATTTGCCAAGAAGAAAATATATACCATGAAGGAAAAGCAGTGGAAAAAGTAGATCATTTTGTTTAGCATGGAAGCTGCGTAGATCAAAAAGGAGACACAAAGAAAGAAATTAGAATCAGAATAGCAAAGACAGCAATGACTTTCAGAAACTTTGATAAAATACGAAAATCAAAATTACTAAGCAGAAAAAAATGGATTATCAAATCAAATGTATTATCCACCTTTACTTATGCACGTGAGAGCTGAAAAACAACTAAAAAAATTATAAAATAAACTGGATGCATTTAAAAACAAAAATTTTCAGGAAAATACTTTATATACCATGGGATGAATTCAAGACAAGTGCAGAAATAAGAGAAATGACAAGGCATCCAACAATCTTATTTCTAATCAAGAGAAAAAGGTGGTCATATGTTGGCCTTGTGATGAGAAGACACAATAGAATCTCAAAGTAAACCTTTAAATGGGAACCAGAGGGTAAAGAAAAAAAAGACCAACCTAGAGAAACACTAAAAACAACATTAAGGTGAGAGACAACAACAGCAGGCATCAGCTCTGTCATCGAGATTGAGCAACTCTCCTGAAACATAGCTGTGTGGTGAGATACATTGCAGGTCCTGTGCAAGGTCTGACACAACAAAGATCGGTGGACACAAGAGTCTAGAATTTATACCCTGTGTGCCATTTTCAGTTCAAAAGGACAATAGATAGATGAAAGGACAGTATGTACAAAGGACAATAGATAGATGAATGGACAGTATGTACAAATTAAAACAATGAACTTAATAAGACATGGTAAACAGTAAGAAAATAAAAATGTTATTCTGAATTCACATAATTTAAGGAATATTATCTTAAACGTACATACAAGGTATTCTACAACTGGTATCAAAGCCAAATGACACAAGACATCTCTTTTACAACATTTCATATATTTTCTTGATATTGCCAACACTTACAAATGACATTCAAGCAGGCAGTCCCCCAAGTTATCCCCACGTTATTGGTGACCTCACACTGTACACACAGAATATCTTGGGGCTTCTTGACGTTCACCACAGTCAAGGTTGTCCTGTTATTGGATAGCTTGAATTTGGTATCTCCTGGCAATGACAGATTTCAATGCTTTCATTCAAACTGACATACAATTAATGAGTCATTGTTGGAAACCACACTGAGATATTTAAATGTTAGCTTTCATACTGAGATTAAACTGACTAAATATTAATAGTAAAAAATAGTGGCTACCAGAATTTTCAGTATTATTTAGAAACAAATTGCAGAACATATTACAAGATTATAAAATACATAAACAATGGCTACAAAATATTAGGACACTTTTCTCAAGCTGACGAAAGTGTGGTCAGAACAAGTGATCAAATAACCAATGCACTTGAAATAAATAACAGAAGAGAGATACTGTCAATCAAATTAAAAAGATACATGAATAGTATAACATCAGAAGTAAACTCTCAGGTTAAAAATGACTCCAGAAAGTATAGTCAATTAGTAGATGAAGCAAACTAAGAGTTGGTGCACTGAGTGAACCGCTATTTCTTGGAAATTAAAGGAACAAAAGAAATGGGTTTACAAGTTTTGGTTGGTAAATTGCTGGTACTCCAATGGGTGCTGACTTAAACTCTTAAGACTATGGTGGCTTCCAAGATATCTAAGTTACTGGCATTATCATCTTCAAACCTGACTGTGGTTGTTTGCTTTTGAAAACTGCCTCATATCATTGTTCAGCTCCTATTTTAAAAGTCACTCTTCACAGCAATAACATAACACCATTTGACACTTTATGTTCTGTGTATTGATGCTGTTATGTATCCACCTTAATTATGCATGCAAGAGCTGGAAAACAACTAAAGAAATAGAAAATAAACTAGATGCATTTTAAAACAAATGACTCAAAAAAATACTTTGTTGTACACTGGGATGAATTCAAGACTAGTGGAGAAGTAAGAGAAATAGCCATGCATTCAATAATGTTATATATCTTCAAGAAAAGAAGGTGACATATTTTGGCCATGTGATGAGAAGAGAAAATGAGATTTGTAAAGCAAATTGGAAACAGCTGGCAATATAAAATAAAAGGTCGCCTAAGAAAAAGACTGATACAAGAAGCAACAACAGTAGGCATTAGATCTCTTGCTGAGATGGGAAGGTTTGCGCAGACTATGGACATGTGTCGGGACAAACTGCTGATCCTGAGCAAAATCTGATGAACACTGGTAAAGAATCATCAGATGTGAAGAGTCACACACTGTGGAAGCTAATTGAGAGTATTACACAACAAGCCCTTTTTTGGAATCTTTTGGGCAGAAGACAAAGAGGAAGACCAAAATGTAATTGGAGAAGACAAGTGGATGCAGAGATGAAGAGGATGGGAAAGATATGGGATAATCTTAATAGTGTCAAGGATCAGAACGGCTTGGAAAGTGTTTGTTGAAGACCTATGCTCCCCAGAGAGCTGAAAGGAAGAAGAGAAGAGAAATTAAGATTAAGCAAGTCCTTAATATTCATGAGCTTGGATAAAATGTTCATGAAGAATGGAAAAATCAAATGAGAAATAGGATTAAGATGTCAAGAAAGCAATACAACATACCAACTGTTGTCCCTGTACCATTTGAAGTTATTAGGCATAAAACAGAGGGTAATAACCATGCACATTGTAAGACATTTGTGAACAGTGGTCAGTTGAAGGTCATTCAGTGAAATCAGATGTCCAGTTTGAATAGATGTATCAATTTCTTTGACAGAAATTAGAGAGTCTTTTGCCAGTATCTTGAAAGAGAAAGACTTATATTTGTATATTTAGAGAGAGGATTGGTGCTGGCAAGATAAAGATAATTTGGAAAGCTGACATCTGGTAGATAGATAGTTTCAATTGTACAAAAGTAGCCATTATAACTGAGAAAGATCCAGTTAGGTTAGCAAATTGTAGAGTTCTTGGTCTACCTTGGACTGTCCAAGACAGTTAATAACCTCAGAGGCTTGGTTAGACTTAGGCAGAATAGAATGACTCATTAGCAGTTGTATTGTGATAACAATTTAGAATGAATGAAGTATGGTGAATGTCTGCACTAGCTTTGAAACAACTGGTCATTGATGTTTAAATAATTAAACCACAGGGAGTGCTGAACAAGTTCGACCCATCTTCCTGACATTTTATTACCATATGAATCATCCTTATTGATGTCTCCTTTGTTCTCAAGTCTGTAGGGTGTTCTAAGTGGTCTGTCCAGGTCTACTATTTCACAGGTCATACACACCAATGATACAGTGCAGATAAAAAACTTCAGTAGAATGAGAATGAGAGAGCTGAACTATGGTCAAGTTGTCAGTTAGCAAATCACTAAATCACACGACCACAATATGAGAGTCACGCTAGCCAGGTGAAGAAGGCACTTGCATAATATAATCAGTTCCTCTCACCAATAAATAGTAAACAAACTATAATATTGCCTCTATAATATCCTTACTCAAACACCTAAACATAAAAATGGCAACAACATGATAAAGGATAAATGGCAACATGCCACTCTTTTGGGACTCCATGGTCACTACCTAAAGCACACAAGTGACAATTATAACAAGCAAGGTAAGATGTTTAAGTCAACAAGTTAATGTGGTCTGAAGAGACAGAAAAAGCAATGATAAGATGAGAAATTTTGTTTGAAACACAGCTCGATCAATCACACAAAATCTGCATTAACCACACACAACCTGCAATAACCACACACAACCTGCATTAACCACACACAACCTGCATTAACCACACACAACCTGCAATAACCACACACAACCTGCATCAACCACACACAATCTGCATTAACCACACACAACCTGCATTAACCACACACAACCTGCATTAACCACACACAACCTGCATCAACCACACACAACCTGCCTCAACCACACACAATCTGCATTACCTACACACAACCTGCATCAACCATGCACAATCTGCATTAACTACACACAACCTGCATTAACCACACACAACCTGCATTAACCACACACAACACAACCTACATCAACCACACACAATCTGCATTAACTACACACAACCTGCATTAACCACTTTGACAACAAAGGTGTTCTCAGAAGAACAAAGTCTAACCAGCTACTGTGATGTGCCTATAGCAGTCAATAACCAGGAAGCCATAGCTGCTCTGTGATTATTGAAAATACTACTAAGAACAAAAGGTCACTGTCGATCCTGCTCAATGGCTCCTAGGTTCACCCAACTTTAAGTGCGTGCCATATTTTTTATAGAAAAGTAGGGTGGCCTGGCTGATGCTGACCATAAAATAGCATTTACTTTTTCATTTTTTTTAAACAGTTAAAGATATAGCTTCAGAGGATGAGGAGAAATGTCAAAGGTTCAGACAATATCATAGAAATCCAGTAGATGTTGACAACAACCACCAGTGTGTTACCCTTGGCCCAAAAAAAGACAGTAGTAGTCCCCCTACAATGTTTTGCAGCATATTCAGATAAGATAAAGTAAAATAAGATAAGGTTATACGCAAAATCAACATCTCAAACAAAAGATCTCTTTCAACAAATGTATTTTTTGTACAGGTAGAACAATTTTGGTCAGTATTATGTCAACACTGTTTTTCTAGGTCTGGATCAAACATGAACACTTGTCATCAGTAGATGAGTTCACTACCACTGTTCTGCCATCACTCACTTTAACAGTTACAAGCAGAACAAATTAAAGCAGAACACAAGAATTTGCACATTAAAAAAAAAAAAAACCAATCAATCTGTCTTATATTTCTTATTTCTTGTGCTACTTCTATTTGTTGTAATTTATTATAAGCAATTTAGAAGAAACAAAATTTGTCTGTTAAAGTGTTTATGGAAAACATTTGTTTCTTCTATGTCACTGTTGGTGGTCAATGTAGTTCATCCTGAACTGATTTTTTCATATATTTAGAATAAATCTGTTAAACTTCTAGTAAATATTTCTGTTAAGAGCTGCTGCTGATATTTAGACCCTTCTTTCAATCAGTTTATGTCTTCTAGGTTATACTAGATTACAACTGCTGCTTACAAATGATAGTAAATATATATTTTTATATGAAAGAGATGGGAGTTAAGATAGGCACAGCCAGAAACGAGAAACTTAGTGGGTGTAAAGGAAGGCTTATCAAACAACACAGAACTGGAGTCGTCAGTCGCTGGACACTGCGGGACTTGCTGAGGAGGAGATCTGAGCACCTATGGACATGTTTGGAGTGCAATAATGATGACCCATAAATAACTCAATATTTTCAGATCTATCTTTCTAAAGCCCTTAGTAAACTTATGATGTGATGTTCAACTTACCGGTGAGTGGCCCCATCTTTTCTCCATTTATGTACCAGACAGGTAAATCAGGTGGCAACTCAAACAAAGCAGATCTGGCATTACATTCAAACATGGCATTGGCATTCTCTAGAACTGTCTGGTCCTTTGGTCCACCATGAATTAAAATTGGTGGGGCTGGGATAAAAAAAAGTACAATTCTTATGTTTAATTTATGTTTTTTTTGTTCCATCAAAAATCTATTTTTTTTTGATGTTCTATCTTCTTCTGCATTCATCTGATAAATACTCCACTTTACCATCTGTCCCTAAAAGATCAATGAGTGGGCATAGATGTTTTGTGTCGTGGTTTACAGCCAACTGCAATGTATGCAGGAGACAAATAATAAATGAATATTATTATAGAGAGAAACTTCCGAGGCAATAATCAGCGAATCAATTCAGAAGAAGAGGTCTGGTATGTTTATAGCACTCTGAAAAAATGACAAATAATCAACAACAGAAAAAAAACAAAGAACAATATATGGTCCTAAGCAGGATCAAACCTGTACTCCTTGGCACAGTGCCTTCTCGTGAAAAGCCAAATGCTCAGGAACACTGCCAACTCAGCAAACTAATAAATTAGCCATCATTGGTCATGTTTTTCACACAGGTGTTCCCATGCATAGCAAAGGGCTGCAATCACAGCTCGGGAATAAATTGTGTATCTGTATTTTTCCTATTAAGACAAGTGTCTTCCGGATAGGGTAGGCTGAATAGTTGCGTTGCAGACAAACATTTAGGACAAAACAGCACGAATAGTAGTTTCCAGTGGTTTAAACTGGAGACAAATAATAATAAATTAATATTATTACAGAGGGAAACTATTATTACAGAGGAAAATTCATTTATTACTGCCTGCCTGTCTGTCTGTCTCTCTATCTATCTGTTTCTATGTGCCTATTGATATACAGAGATGGATGGATGGATGGATGGATGGATGGATCGATAGAAAGTTGAACAAGGCACATAAGTAGAAGAGAGATTAAAGAGTTCAAATATAATTATTATTTATGATGTAAATTTATTCAGTAAAATATCTTATATGAAGAAGGGACATTCTCAAAGAGGCCAACACAAGCAGGGAGTTCCTAAAAAAACATCAGAAAGAAATAATCAACTTTTTTCAGGCACATCATGAGAAGAGGAAAAAAGCTGGAATACTTGGTTACAATTGGAAAAATATTGGGAAAGAGATATCATGGATGACAGCGAGAGAAGATACTAGATAGCTTGGTGTCACGGCATGGAAAACAGTCAACAACAGAATTGATATGATGCACTGTGGATAGATGGGTGTCCGGTTAGCGCAATCGATAGGCGGTTGGCTTACCACGGCAACAGCCGGGGTTCGTACCCTGGCGAGGACACCTGGGTTTTACTAATTCCCTAAAAATTAGTAGGAGCCGCGATAGCTCAGTGGTTAGTGAACTGGACTACTACGGACAAGGGGTAGGGTTCGATTCCAACCGACGGCTCCGGGTTCACCCAGCCTTAAATGGGTACCGGATTTTTTCTGGGAAAGCAAAAGCAGCACGGGCGTAATACCGACCACATTACCCCAAAAATCATGTGCTGAAGGTCTGTAAAATATAGGGTCACTAACGCCCATATTTCCCTATAACGCCACTCGGCGTGACGGGGGGTAGGGTACTTTACTTTTTTTACTTACTGTGGATAGATAGAAAATTGTGGAAGAACATGATTGACTATGCCAACTGATATAGCATATAATGATGATGATAGAAAAAAATAATGTTACATATATATCACACTCTAATTGTAGTACAATTGTAGTATAATTTTATTAGTCAGTAAATTAGTTTATTAAATTCCTGTGTGTTACCGGGGCCTCATTATGAGGGGAATAAAGAATAGTGACACTGTGACCTTCCAGGCATGTTGTAAGAGGCGACTAAGGAGGTTGATCGATGGCTTGGCAAGCTGTCATTGTAAAAAGTATTGTTATGGAAACAGCGCCATAGATTTTAGAGCAGTGATCTCTGCAATATGTGCCATTTTGGCATGCAAGGTTTCTGTTTTTGAGATTGCGGTTCTGCCCTATGTGCCGTCTTCGGCTTGAAAGGACAATAGATAGATAGAAATAAATTAGTTTAATTTTGTTGCTGATGAATATAAAAGATCTAAAACCTCATTTGAAATGTAAATCTGTCACTTCAAAAGGATGGCACTTACTGCCTATTGAGGGATTAACTGTAAAGTATGGTTCTATGTTCAATTAAAGTAAAAATAAGGGAATGCTTAATATAAATGCATAAATAAGTCTTAACTCTCTAAGTGTTTTGTACAAAGCTGTAAACTTTCAGTGTTTTAGTAAAGATCTGAATGTTGAAGAAAAACAGGAAAGAAAACAACAAAATCTATGCCGTTATTTGTTCAACCTACTTGAGGACAAATGTCAGAATATTTTGACCAAATAAAATGGAGACCAAGAACTGGCCAACAGTTATAATGAATGCACATAGGATTTACAGTAGGAGCTGGACTTGCCAAGCTTTGAGAACTAATTACAAGATCTATGTCATGGATTCCAAAGGTTAAGTTGAATTAGAAGTAAAGTAATAATAACAAGAGTTAAAAAAGAGATGAACAGTATTGATTACATTTAGGGCAAATTCAAAGGATGGATGGCCATGAACTGTGTCCGAGAATTTTTTACAGTTCTACTACAAGATGCCACAAGACATTATATTAAGTGTCTGTTTTGTTTGTTACGATTATAGAAAAAGAAGTATGTAGTGTGTAAGAAAACTTAGCTGTCTCTTGTTCTGTCTTATTACTTAACATACAAGTATCATATTATTAATAAACGAGGAAATTAGAGAAATTGCCAATCAACCACTAAAATCATCAGTAATCAAGAAAAGATGATGGTCATATGTTGGACAAGTGATGAGGAGTGATAATAACTTAATAGCAAAGCAAGCCCTCAAGTGGGAAACAAAAAGTGGGAGCAAAAGAGGTTGGCCCAGAGAGACACTAATAACATTGATGGGAGAGGCAAAGGCAGCAGGGATTGGCTCCTTTAATGAGATTGAGATGTTGGCACAGAACATAGACAAATGGCGAGATTTGATAAAAGATCTTTGCAATGAGTGAGACTGCTAGAAAGAAAATTTAGAAATAATGAAAGAGTATCTGAGTCTTTGCCCTATGGGCCGAATATGGCTCGCATGGTCAATAGATAGATGGATACCAGTGCCTACGTCATTCAGGGGAACATTCTTATGTATTATCACACTCGACAGCAAATGTAGGGAACAGAACCCAGTTGTGGTCAATGCGGAGGTCAATGGTCTCATCTGGGATAACACCAATGAGAATGATGCAGTCATTTATAAGGATGGATCTGTAATAAGACACAAAAGGAGTGCATGGGCATTTCCAGCATGCTCAGCAGGCAAAGTAGTCAAGTAGGACAGTGGTGCATACATTATGACCACGAGTAGTATGACGATGGAGGCAATGGCAGTGACCAGGGCATCCATCTGGTTAGATGTCACAAGACTACACCCATGCCTGCATACTGAGTGATTTGATGAGCATGATAAAAAAGTGGAGGCTGGCTCTGTACGCATACAATTGGTAGAGTAATTGCAGAAGTCAAACATATGTAAGGTCACATTTGTCTATGTCCCTGGACATGCATGAGTACAGGGAAATGAAAGAGCAGACAGGTTGGTTAGCTCTGCTGTCGTTGAAGACGGTTGGATCAGGTGGACACAATCAATGCCCTCTGAGATGTGGGAAGGGCCCAGGACTTCAACAACAATGAGTCCACATCACTCCTTCAGATGAAAGAGATGGGAGTTAAGATGGGCACAGCCAGAAATGAGAAACTTAGTGGGTGTATAAGAAGACTTATCAACCAACATAGAACTGGAGTCGTCAGTTGCTAGACAATGCAAGTCTTACTGAGGAGGGGATCTGAGCACCTATGGATATGTTCAAAGTGCAATGATGATGACCAGCAAATAACTCAATGCATCATATTAATCTCTTAACATACTAATGTATATACACTGGTCCAAGTAAAATGAAAAAAATTATGCAAACATAAAAATGTTTTTTATATTAATCAAACCTACATGTAACATTTAGAAAGATAGAGACCAGAGGTGATGTTCCAGCAGAATTCTGTGCCTCACAATAGTAAACACCTTCATCTTTCTCCAGTACTATTTTAATTTGGAGGACTCGACTGTCATTCGAGACTGTGTATTTAGTTCCACCGTTCATTATTTTGTTTCCATTAGTGTCATACCATTGAGTGACAGGAAACTTGCAACCTTCTAGGTCACTAATAACAGGAAAGAGGATAGTAGCATGTTCAATTATGATAGGAAACAATCTGTACATAATAATTAATAAAATGTGCATGAATAGCAAGTAAAAGATGACAATTATTCTTTCCCTCCAAATACCTCACTCCCAAAAGACATTGTATGCTCCCAGACACTCTTGATATTTATTTTTAATAATTAAAATGTTTAATTAGAAACAATAAGATGAAATCCATAGATGGACAAGCAGAAGAACAGTATAAAGAAATGAGCCACTGACACAAAGTAATAGTCATCATAAGAAATCAAAGTGTAAATATCAAATAAGAATCACTCATTGCCAAATATAAAGTATGACAAGGAGAACATGAGTGTGATATTTCACTAACTACTGTAGTCAATAGAAGATAACACTAAAGATATAGCTGATAGATACAGTTAAAATGAAAACACTTTTTAAAATAAAAAAGTTGTTTTCTGTCATCGACTTATTTGTGTTAAGGAAAATTGAGTATTCTTTAAAAACTTTTCACTTGATTATAAATAATTTATTTAGCATGATGTAGTATTTCACTAATCCATCTTTTGAGTGGCCTTTCTTTCTTCATTTTGATTTTACATTTATTTATTAATGCTTACTGTGAGAAATGGTTTTTATTGCCAGTAGGTTAGTTAGTTCCTCTTGGGCCGAGGATGGCACACAGGGCTGTAGTCACAGCTCTCCACAATTGATGATCTACTGTTAGTTCCTGTTGGTCTTGGTTGTTTCTTAGTCCCATCATTTTCAGCAGTTATTATCAATCATTGATCATCATCATCATCAAGTACCTGCTTGCTGGCATAGGTGATCATGTCTCTCCACAACTTTCGATCTCGACAGTTATTTATTATTTTTGTTGTTGATCTGCCAAACAATTCTCTTAAGCTGTCTGTTATCTTTTCTCTTTGCTTCCCTTTATCTCTTCGTCCCTGAATTTTCCCAGTTGTCACAACATATTCCAGCTGTTCTCTTCTCATTACATCACCAAAAAATGCTGATTGTTTCTTCCTAATATTGGAAATTAGCTCTCTTTTTGCTTTGGCCTCTTTCAGAACGTTTTCATTACTCTTCTTCGTTGTCCATGGTATTCTCAACATTCTTCTGTAAAACCACATTTCTACAGACTCCAGTGATTTTCTTGTCTGTTGTCTTATTGTCCATGATTCACATCCATATGTTAAGACTGGCTCTACATAACATTTAAGAACTCATTTTTCTTATTTCTATTGTCAAAAATAGATTGCATAGTATCTTCCTCATTTTTTGGAAAGCTGCTTTTGCCTGAGCCATTCTGCATCTCACCTCTGTTGTACAAATTCCGTCTGAGGTTAACAAAGATCCCAAATATTTAAATTCATTTATTTGTTTTAATATTGTTCCACTTGTCTTTATTTTGCACTGAGGTGATGTCTTTTTCTTTGTTGTTACCATTACTTCTGTCTTTTTGCTATTAAGGCTGAGTCCTTTATTTTTGCTTTCTTTCACTGTAATGTCTAACATTTCTTGTAACTCATTTTCACTCTTAGCGATTAAGACTGTATCATCAGCATAAAAAAAAAAAAAATAAAGTACCCCCCGTCACGCCAAGTGGCGTATAGGGAATATGGTGTTAGTGACCATAAATTTTACAGACCTTCGGCACATGATTTTTAGGGTAATGTGGTCGGTATTACGCCCGTGCCACTTCACTTTCCCAGAAAAAAATCTGGTACCCATTAAAGGCTGGGTGAACCCGGAAGCCGTCGGTTGGGATCGAACCCTACCCCTTGTCCTTTGTAGTCCAGTTCACTAACCACTGAGCTTTCGCGGCTCACTGTATCATCAGCATACCTTAGATTATTTATATTATGACCTCCAATTGTTATTCCAGGCATGTCCCTTATGGATCTTAAAATAATCTCACTGTAAATATTGAAAAAATCTGGTGACAGCACACAACTTTGCCTAACACCATGTTTTATTTGTTGAAACAGTCCCAGCTGTGTGGCTTAGGGTACAGAAATTGTAAGCACTGTCACATGTGGCTGTAAACAAATTCATTTACATTATATCCACCATTACTGATAATCTCACAGGTATGGCCTCAGCAATTCCGTTCAAATTGCCATGAAGAGTGGAAAAACAGCATGCTAATTACCAACAGTAAGACAGCTGCATATAGAGCATATGTGTTAAACACTTGACTCTCTACTAATGGATTTTGGTCAATAGAAAACTTGAATTGCAAAAAAAAAAAAAAGACAAATGGATACGTTTCATATGTGATGTCTGTGGTGTATACTTGTAATTATCTGAAGAGATTAAGTAACAATACAATAAAGTGCTTCTTTGTGCTGGGATGCACGTCCACTGTTTTTGACAAAGTTACCTAAGGGTTACCTTACTATTAGAAACTTTGTACTTACAATTAGAAACTGTACACTTACTATTGGAAACTTTGTACTCACTATTAGAAACTGTACACTTACTATTGAAGACTTTGTACTCACTATTAGAAACTGTACACTTACTATTGGAAACTTTGTACTCACTATTAGAAACTGTACACTTACTATTGAAAACTTTGTACTCACTATTAGAAACTGTACACCTACTATTGAAAACTTTGTACTCACTATTAGAAACTGTACACTTACTATTGAAAACTTTGTACTCACTATTAGAAACTGTACACCTACTATTGAAAACTTTGTACTCACTATTAGAAACTGTACACCTACTATTGAAAACTTTGTACTCACTATTAGAAACTGTACACCTACTATTGAAAACTTTGTACTCACTATTGGAAATTGTACACTTACTATTGGAAACTTTGTACTCACTATTGGAAATTGTACACTTACTATTGGAAACTTTGTACTCACTATTAGAAACTGTACACCTACTATTGAAAACTTTGTACTCACTATTAGAAACTGTACACTTACTATTGAAAACTTTGTACTCACTATTGGAAATTGTACACTTACTATTGAAAACTTTGTACTCACTATTGGAAATTGTACACTTACTATTGAAAACTTTGTACTCACTATTAGAAACTGTACACTTACTATTGGAAACTTTGTACTTACTAGTGGAAGTTGTGTACTTACTATCCAGAAAAGAAACATTCTAGTTCAGCATCTTCAAACCTCTTAACTTTCACTTCACTATCACTGTACCTAAGCACTGGTTTGATTACTGTGGCACTATCTGCAAAGTACAACAGAAAACACTGGTTGGACACAAATGTAATAACCAATGCGTATTTTAACTTTTATTTGTCTTCATTACCAACAAACACTGATATTTTTGGGAGTTTTAATGTATGTTGTGTAAGTAAATTCTACCTGGTCCTTAAACTATGGAGGTCTCAAGTTCAATGAAATAAAAATTATCTTTATGACATCTTTTCCATGTCTGGGGTCTGTCCGGGGAACTACAGGGGTGAAAATAATGGGGCTATACTGCTGAAGAATAAAGGGACCATACTGATGAAGAATAAAGGGACTATACTGATGAAGAATAAAGGGACTATACTGCTGAAGAATAACGGGACTATCCTGATGAAGAATAAAGGGACTATAGGGCTGAAAAATAAAAGGGCTATACTGCTGAAGAATAAAAGGGCTATACTGATGAAGAATAAAAGGGCTATACTGATGAAGAATAAAGGGGCTATACTAATGAAAAATAAAAGGGCTATACTGATGAAGAATAAAGGGGCTATACTGATGAAGAATAAAGGGGCTATACTGATGAAGAATAAAGGGGCTATAGGGCTGAAAAATAAAGGGACTATAGGGCTGAAGAATAAAGGGACTATACTGATGAAGAATAAAGGGACTATACTGATGAAGAATAAAGGGGCTATACTGATGAAGAATAAAGGGACTATACTGATGAAGAATAAAGGGACTATACTGCAGAAGAATAAAAGGGTTATACTGCTGAAGAATAACGGGACTATACTGATGAAAAATAAAAGGGATATATTGATGAAGAATAAAGGGGCTATACTGATGAAGAATAAAGGGACTATAGGGCTGAAGAATAAAGGGACTATACTGATGAAGAATAAAGGGGCTACAGGACTGAAGAATAAAGGGACTAAAGGGCTGAAGAATAAAGGAACTCTAAGGCTGAAGAATAAAGGGACTATAGGGCTGAAGGTGCAGTTGAATGCAGTGACTTCAGAACAATAAGCCTAATGAGCCAGGTAACAAAATTTTAATTAAAGGTATACAGGGAAGGATTCAAAATAAAATCAATACTGAATTAGATGAGCAACAATTTGGATTCAGGAAAAACAGTGGGACAAAAGAAGCCATATTCAGCATGAGAACATTTATTGAAAAGTACACAGAAGTAAACAAACCATGGAAACTACTATTCGTGCAGTTTCGTCCAATAAATGTTTGTCTGCAACACAAGTATTCAGCCCTACTGGGAGATACTTGCCTTAATAGGAAAGTACAAAAATTCAATTTATTTCCGATCTGTGATCGTAACCCTATGCTATAGTCATGGGAACGCCATTGTGTAAGACACTGCTCACAATAGCTAATTTTTAAATTAGCTGAGTGGCTGTGCACCAAGCGTCCGGCTTCTCGTGGCAAGGCGCAGTGCCATGGAGTACGGGTTCGATCCTGCTTCGGACCATATATTGTTCTTCGTTTTTTTCTGTTGTTGTTTATTTGTCATTTTTTCCGAGTGCTAACACATACCTTTTCCTTCTATTAAACCAATATATGCCTGCTTTATAGACTGCACCAAAGCTTTCGATAGAATACACCATAACCAACTTATAGACTGCCTAAAGGATATAAATCTAGATGACGCAGACATACGACTAATATGTAATTTGTACTGGGAGCAAACAGCATTAATAAAATATAACAAGGAGAACTCTACACCCATGGACATAAAAAGAGGAGTAAGACAAGGTATCACCAAGCTTGTTCAATCTATACACTGAGCAAATCTTTAAAAACATCTCAGAGATGTTGATGATGATGATGATGAGGGCTGAAGAATAAAGAGACTATAGGGCTGAAGAATAAAGGGACCATAGGGCTGAAGAGTAAAAAGAATACAGGGCTTAAGAATAAAGGGACTATAGGGCTGAAGAATAAAGGGGTTATAGGGCTGAAGAGTAAAGAGAATACAGGGCTTAAGAATAAAGGGACTATAGGGCTGAAGAATAAAGGGGTTATAGGGCTCAAGAATAAAGGGACTTTAGGGCTGAAGAATAAAGGGGTTATAGGGCTGAAGAGTAAAGAGACTACAGAACTGAAGAATAAAAGGACTATAGGGCTGAAGAGTAAAGAGAATACAGGGCTGAAGAATAAAGGGACTATAGGGCTGAAGAGTAAAGAGAATACAGGGCTGAAGAATAAAGTGACTATAGGGCTGAAGAATAAAGGGACTATAGGGCTGAATAATAAAGGGACTATAGAGCTGAAGAATAAAGGGACTATAGGGCTGAAGAATAAAGGGACTATAGGGCTGAAGAATAAAGGGACTATAGAGCTGAAGAGTAAAGAGAATACAGGGCTGAAGAATAAAGGGACTATAGGGCTGAAAAATAAAGGGACTATAGGGCTGAAGAATAAAGGGACTATAGAGCTGAAGAATAAAGGGACTATAGAGCTGAAGAGTAAAGAGAATACAGGGCTGAAGAATAAAGGGACTATAGGGCTTAAGAATAAAGGGACTATAGGGCTTAAGAATAAAGGGACTATAGGGCCGAAGAATAAAGGGACTATAGGGCTGAAGAATAAAGGGGTTATAGGGCTGAAGAATAAAGGGACTATAGGGCTGAAGAATAAAGGGGTTATAGGGCTGAAGAATAAAGGGACTATAGGGCTGAAGAATAAAGGGGTTATAGAGCTGAAGAGTAAAGAGACTACAGAACTGAAGAATAAAGGGACTAAAGGGCTGAAGAATAAAAGGACTCTAAGGCTGAAGAATAAAGGGACTATAGGGCTGAAGAATAAAGAGACTATAGGGCTTAAGAATAAAGGGACTACAGAACTGAAGAATAAAGGGACTCTAAGGCTGAAGAATAAAGGGACTATAGGGCATAAAACATAAGATAAAACATACTATTTTTTTTAATTACCTATGTCAAACGCAAATGGTAATGCACAACAAAGGTGAGATGCAGAATAGCTCAGTCAAGAGTAGCTTTCCAAAAAATGAAGAAGATACTATGCAATCCATTTTTGACAATAGAAACAAGAAAAAGATTTCTTAAATGTTGTGTAGAGCCAGTCTTAACAGATTTGAATCACAGACAATAGAACAACAGACAAGAAAATTGCTGTAGAAATGTAGTTTAACAGATGAATGTTGAGAATACCATGGACAGCTAAGAAGAGTTACAAAAACGTTCTGAAAGAGGCCAAAGCTAAAAAGAGAGCTAATTTCCAATATTAAGAAGAAATAATTATCATTTTTTGGCCATGTAATGAGAAGTGCTAAAGTCATGAAAAGCTTAATTCCAACAGATGATAGAATATACATGGAAAACAAACCAGTGGAAGAGATCGATCACTTTATCTATCTTGGAATTCACTTTGATCGGGAAGAGAATACAAGTAAAGAAATCAGAATCAGAATAGCTAAAGCAGCAATGTCTTTCAGAAGCTTTGAAAAGTTGTGGAAATCAAAATTCATCAGTACAAACACAAAACTTAGACTATTCAAATGAAATGTACTATCAACCCTTACGTATGAATGTGAGAGTTGGAAAACAACAAGAGACATAGAAACAAAGTTGAACGCATTCGAAAATAAATGTCTAAGGAAAATACTTGGTATAGCGTGGAACAAATTTAAAAAAAACAGAGGAAATTAAAGAAATCTCCAATCAACCACTAATATCTTCAGTTATGGTTATGGTTGTGGAAGGCACCGGTATCACTGCAAACGAATTAAAATCCATAATTGCTCAACCGCCCATGCCAGTGGAATCATCCGAATTACTATATTAACTCCCAAACAAGGAAAGGTAGCTGTAGTCCCCATCATAGCAGTCTCAGCACATGCCAAAAGACATAAGGCGAAACCGCACAGAAAGTGAACACAGCCAACTCTTCTTTGTCATACGATATCATCGCTCATCGTAAACAATTGAAATATTGAAAAACAATCAAAAGGGATGAAACACACAGCTCACGGTGTGCACAGAGCACTTAACTCAGTAGCTCCTGCAACAAGTCGGACTTGGAATATGAGGAAACTGCAACAAGGAACACTTTTCATACATAGCCTTCAATGGTTCCTGCCGCCTATCCACCATATTGACTGGAAGTTCACGTCTTCCTGAAAATGATGAAAGGTAAGAGGAAAATAGGCTGACCCAGAGAGAGACACTGAGAAGAACATTGATCAGAGATGCAAGAGCAGCAGGAATCGGCATCTCCCTGAATGAGATAGAGTTGCTTGTGCATCACAGAGACAAATGGTGAGATTTGATAAAAGACCTTTACAAGGATTGAAAACTGCTAGTATAAAAATTTAGATAAGAGAAAGAATATCTGGGTCTATGCCCTATGGGCTGGCTACAGCTCGAAAGATCAGTAGATAGATAGAATGAGAAAGGAACAGCTGAAATATATCGTGACAAATGGGAAAGTTGAGGGACGAAGAGATAGAGGAAAGCAAAAAGAAAAGATACCAGACAGCTTAAGAGAATGGCTTGGCAGAAGGTCAATAACAGAAATGTTAAATAAATGCCGAGATCAAAAGTTGTGGAGAGACATGATCATCTACACCAGCAGGCATGGTACCTGATGATGGTGCCAAACTCTGAGTATATGAAATAAGTGTCTGCAACTTGAGCTAATTGCCAGCATTGCCAACATTCTATCCTGTATGGGTGTCCCTAAACTTGTAAGGGTTTTTCTTCAAAATAGACTTGTAAACCTTACAAGGCAATTTATATATCTATGTAAGCATGTAGTCCTTTTGTATGTTTTTGTTGTCCTGTTACACTGATGAAGGCCTGTGGCTAAAATGTTTATTTTGTGCTGTCTTCTCTTAGCAAAGCTGGCAGATACAATTTTATGTTTACTTTTCCATGGGAAAATAGAACATTAGTGCAACTTCATTTAAAAAAAATTAAAATAAACGTATACATCATTTATGACAATAAAATGTATACATAATTCTTTATTATGATATATGCACAAGCAAATCTAATTGTACCAAACAGATGTTTATAATGGACTGTAATTAAATACTGAAGCCAGCCAACAACATGACATGAATACATATGAACTAGAACAATGGTATCGGTGGTTCTTTGAAAGTATTGAGACATCAAATCTGACTCAAGGTATTTCAATTTCTCACTGGTGGTCAAGGGAAGGTACATTTTTTTCAACATAATATCCTCGTTCTTGTTTGACTTTGTATTGTGTTTTTTTTACCTCTTCTATGTGACTCACAATGTTCTCACGCACTCAACCAATTAGCTACAACCAACGAATGCATTATTGATGAATCTTTCACAGTCTCTATCACTCGATCAGCAGAGACTATCTATTCTCCTGTTTACTAGTTTAATTACAATACTCTCCTAACAACACTATACATATGTTGCTATCAAAATTAGTTTCCTGTAAAATTTGTCTTAGAACTGCTCATGACTGTCTAATATAATTTAGAACTCTACACCTATTGACATAAAAATAGGAGTAAGACAGGGATGCTATCACCAAGTGTGTTCAATCTATAACTGTGAAAATCTTTAAAAACATCACAGAGATGCTAAGCCTAAATATTAATGGAAAGATAATCAATAACCTAAGATATGCTGACGATACTGTATTACTAACAGAAAATCCTAGAGATCTACAACAATAACTTAATATAAACATGACAGGCTAAAAATATGGATTAGATATGAATATTAAGAAAGACTCAAACTATGATCATAAACAAAGAAAATGCTCAAAACCTACAAGTGGATATCAATGTTCAAGGAATACACCTGGAGATAGTTCAGAGCTACAACTACCTTGGACATACTATAAACCAGTGATGGAAAATGTAAAACTGAAATAAACAAAAGAATAGGAATGGCAAAAAGTAATTGTAATGCCATGAAAAATATACTAACATCAAAACAAATAAAACCAGGGTTAAAACTAAGAATAGCAAAATGTTATATCTTCTCAACATTCCTGTATGATGCAGAAACATGGACATTAGACAAGAGAACAGAACACAAAATTAAAGCCTTTGAAATGTGGATATATAGAAGAATAAGAAGAATTTTGGATGGAAAGAAAAGGAAACAAAGGATGAAGTCTTAAAAAAACTAAAAATGAAAAGAGAACTACTAAACACAATTCAAATAAGACAAATGAGTTTTTTGGGCATGTTAAAAGACACAGCAGCCTACTAAAAGTAATGTTTGAAGCAAAAATACAAAGTAAAAGAGGCAGAGGCAGACCAAGAATAACATGGACAAGTAACATTAAAAGATAGACTTGTCAGCCTATGAGAACCTGGACTATCAAAGCAAGAGACAGAGCAGAATGGCGCTCCATGATAGCCAACCTTCGATGCGGAGACGGCAGTTAATGATAGCTTAAGAGGGTTTTCCATCTGTAAGATTGTTTTGGTTCAGTAGAGAGATTTGCCTGTAAAAAAAAAAAAAAAAGATGTATGAACTGCACTCAGGGTATTCCTACAGGTGTGTATGTTTTCATTTTTTGACCTAGAATGTAGATACACTAACACTGTTATGTGTTATTACAAGTAAAGAAATTTAAAATTCACCCAGAAGAAAAAATATACCTGGAAGGAAAAGCAGTGGAAGAACTAGATTCTTGTGGATATATTGTAAACTGTACAGATCAAGGAGGAGACATAGACAAAAATGAAATTCAGAATAGTGAAGGCAGTAATGACTTTCAGAAACCTTGGATAAATATGGAAATAAAAATTCTATCTATCTATCTATTGACCTTTCGAGCCATAACCGGCCCATAGGGCGTAGACCAAGATACACCTTCTCCTATCTGAATTTTTTTTTTTTTTTTGTTTTTTTTGTTCTAGCAGTTTTCTTTTAAAGATATTTTATCAAATCTCGCCATCTGTCTCTGTTCTGTGCAAGCAGTTCTATCTCATTGAGGGAGCCGATTCCTGCTGCTCTAGCCTCTCTCATCAATATTCTTCTCAGTGTCTCCCTGGGTCTTCCTCTTTTTCTCTTACCTGTTGTTTCCCATATGAGGGCTTGCTTTGCTATTCGGTTATTATCTCTTCTCATCACATGTCCAACATATGACCATCATCTTTTCTTTATTACTGAAGATATTAGTGGTTGATTGGTGATTTCTCTAATTTCCTCGTTTGTTTTGAATTCGTTCCAAGCTATACCAAGTATTTTCCTTAGACATTTATTTTCGCTATTTACGGGTTAAATAAAAATTACTAAGCACAAAAACAAAGCTCAGGATTTTCAAATCAAATGTATTATCCTTACTTATACATGCAAAAGTTGGAAACTAACTAAGTAAAGTAAGTAAAGGTTATCTCCACGCCTTGCTAGTCGTATGGGGAATATGGTGTTAGTAACCATATTTTTCTATGACCATGGCACATTATTGGGTGATGTGGTCGTTATCACGTCAGGCCGCCTTTACTTCCCAGAAAAATCTCTGGTACTAATTTTTAGAGGCTGGGTGAACCCTGAAGCCTTGTCAATCTGAAAAAAAAATCCACCACTCCTGGGGATCGAACCCAGACCTTCTGGTCAGGAAGCAAACACACTAAAACTAACTAAAGAAACTGAAAATAAGCTGGATGCTTTTGAAAACAAATGCCTCAGGAAAATACTTCATATACCATGGAATGAATTTAAGATTAGTGCAGAAATAAGAGAAATGACAAAATATCTAAAAATATAATCTGTAATCAAGAGTTCGTCATATGTCAGTCATGTGATTAGTAGAGACTCTAAAAGAGAATCTCAAAGCAGACCCTCAAATGGGAACCAGAGGGTTAACACTGAGGTGAGAGCAACATCAGCTTCCTCACCGAGATTGAATTCACCCAGAACAGGGATATGTAGTGAGATACAATGTGGGTGTTGTGCAAGGTCTGATGCGTGATAACAAAGATTGTTGGACACAGTCTACAATTTGTGCTCTATGTGCCATCTTCACCTAAAAAGTTTTGATATTGATTGATAGATAGACCACTGTTATGATTCATCAATTAATTTATATATTTGTTATTGTACTCACTGTGAACTGAACTGACGGCAATAGAAGTTGAACCACCTAAGTGAATTTGATTATCTGGACTTGTAACGCCACATATATAGGACTGGTTTCCATCCTCCATGAGCACATACGAAATGTGAATATTTCCTAAGGATTGGATTTTTAAAAATAGCCCTCATTGCTATACATGTTATATCAGTACTGAAATAAGGGATTTATTTTGTGGTAAATTTTCTAGTGAAGTGATTGAGGTATATATGATTTTTTGTTTAAAAAAAAATAATAAATCAATACAACTATGGAAAAGTAGATGGAAGCATAAAGAATATGTTCAGCATGTTTGAAGAATGAGATATTATACCTGTTACACTTGAACTTCATCAAAAAGCTACCAAACAAACAATATATTTACATGCAGGCTGTCCCTTCCAGAATTTTAGGACACCATATAAAAAAGAGAATTTTGTGTTAATGTCCACAGTCCCAAGATCATCAGTGAAGTTATGGGTCAAATGGTTGCACCAAAGCAGTGCCCCAACACTTTCAAAGATTCTATCTCTGACCTATATTGTTAGAGGCTGTAAAACGTCAAAGCTGTCGCTGCTTGGAAAAGGTTAGCCACTTCCTGGAGGTGAATGTTTGACAAACATGTTACCAGATAAGTGCTTTAACCACTTTACCATCACAGTTTCTGTATTACAGCATGGCAACACTGTGAACTTTAAGGGAACAAAATGGTTAAGGAGAAGCATTTAATGGGTGCCAAAGCAGAGATTAAGTTGGGAGAAAGTCACTACAATAGTCTGTTGTCAAAGTGGGTGAATGGATAGACCAAACTACATTATCAATGTGTTTTTATAATTGAAGACAAAGAATGTAGAAATATTTAACTGGATGTGCAAATCAAGAAATTAAAGAATCAAACCACCTGTCTATGAACTGATCCAATTTCTGAGATCTGAGAGACTTATGGGACTGGAGGATAAAGACAATGCAGTCAGCATGAAGTGTTCAAGGTCACAGTTCTTATTTAAACCCCACCCCCTTAAAAAGAAAAGTCTTTTACCCTAATGTGATTTGAACCTGTATTCTCCTGTTTGAGACATAACACAAATTATTGATTTGGTAAACTGCTGTTCGAAAGAAATTAAAGAATTATTATCTGAGAATTAAACATCTGGCTCATGAATGGGTTGGTCATGTGAGGAAAAACAAAATCAGGATTGGAGTTCTCTGTCAGAGAGTGAGAGATGTACAGGCGGATTTGTTGTTGAGAGAATCTTCTATTACCTCAAGTATAAAAATGGAGACAGATGGTGACTGCAGCTCTGAAATGTTATCTAATGGTTATCTAGTAGGAAGGGCTGTAATGAAGTCACAATCATTTGAAAATGAAGATAGTTCAATATAGATGGCTGTGATATAAGCAGATGGCTGTAAAAAAGAGGTATTGAAACTATAGGAACTAATGTGTATTTATTGCTTCAGTGATGACAAAATTTGTGACAACCACAGAGAGAATAAGCTGATCTTAAACTACATCTATTGCCTTTGAGCTGTACTCATTTAATACTGATGGTGGAACAAATGAAAAAAGAGCATGAGTGGAAGTTTAGGGTGCATGTAAGATGAATGCTCCAGGAGAATCATCAATGTGCGTACTCTTTGTCAGCCAAAGGGGTCACTGCAGATATGGGTTAGCAAAAGTGATGTGATTCTGTTTGAAGTAGGAGCTGCAGTCAGCTGAAAGTCTTGCACTGAGTAATATGAATCCATTAATCAAGTTTGTAAGTCCAAACATGAGTGATACTGAGCTTGACAGTCTTATAACCTTGTGCTTTTTTTTCTCAATTTATTTATAGTTTTATCTTTGCCAACTATGTACATTTATTTCTTTATGCAGATTTGATTACCTTTGTCTGGCAGGCATTGTACCTAAAGATGATAACTTTCTCTGACTTGCAAATAAAGAGCATATTTATGACTGAATTGACAAAATTGTGTTTTTACTCTTGATCAAATGGGTTGAAAAGTCAGTGATGTAACTATGTGACAAATCACAATTTCATAAGAATCTGTTACAAGTGAACGTGTTACAGGCTAAATGCTTTAAAAATACACACAGTAATCACCACATCAGTAGACAATTTATATTAATATTCAAGTGTTTACATCATTCAATCACCACTAACTCACAACATAAAGTTGAGTTATAGATATTGATTAGAATAATGAAATCTCTTAGCTTCAGGCGAAATACATGGTTTTTGGGAGACAAGATTTAAATTAGGGTGATTTCAGGGAAACATCTCCAGTGTGCTGTCACAGAAGTATGGAGGATTTCTACTGATCATGCACCAGTTGTCCTTTACACCAGATAGATACCAACAACATGACTAGACTGAAGCTGCTTGGAACCAGCAGAACTGCTGAAATTACTAACATGAATTTGAAAATGAACAACAAACTGGATATTTCAACTTTTCATTTAGTATCAGAGTTTACTTTCTTAAAGTGGGTATAGCGGCATGGTAGTTGAGGCCTGAGTCACAGTTTTGCTTCTCTGCTGTCAACAACTGCCAACTTCATGAAAATAAAAGTTTTAAAATAATGCAAACACTCACCTTGTTTGTCAATAAAGATGCGTCCTCCATCTGTGTTGACACTAGTGTGGCTTAGTTGTCTGTACCAATTATATTTGATGTTAGTTCCACTTGCCTTTCCTTTGTTGTTACATAACAAAGAAGCATATGAAAATTCACACACTGCAATCCTCTCATTTGTATTTTTTGTGAATTTTTCTATTCCTGGACACATATCACAAGAAATCGTTAGAATCTACATGTCACAGAGTGCAAAGAATAAAGATCATGGGAATCATCTTCTATATAAGAGTAAATAAAAAAAATTAAAATGTAAATAATGGTGTGTAACATACATAATGTCATAGGAGCAAGGCTTTACAATGCTGGATCACACAATATTAGCAAGTTTGGAGTCATCATCACTTTTATTACCTTCCAAAACTCAAAGGATCAGGTAGCCATCATTAATTTTGTTGCTGTATTGAATGGAAAGGGCCATGAAACCAACTTTCACTTTATCACCAGGCCATTACACCTATCACTACAGTGCTGACAAGAAACCACTTCATCAAGTTCAAACACAACAGAAACATGTTACAATGAACTGTTCATTCACTCTGGTGGCCAACACATCAGATTCCAGTTGTTAAGTCGGATAGACAATAACTAATTAGAGGGAGTTTTGAGTTTAGACATCTGTAAACATATAATAAAGACTTCTGTAGTTAAGGAAGCCAATATGACAAGACTTAATGTTCATTTCAAAGGTCAAAGCAAGTAACAGATGAATTTTAATTTGACACTTCTGCCACTTCATGAGCAGATCATATTTTTCTACTTTGAGAAGACGGCAGCTACACTGATGAGAGCGTTGTTACAATGTGCTGAAATAATGATTGAAATTAACAATCTTGTTGTGTCTACCTCGAGGCGACTTCACTGGATGTGCACCTTTAGTCTCCAGCCCAATAGAAAACTCCTAGCACACCCCAGATATGGAACAAAAACTGTTATGATAGTTGCTTTCTCTGTAAGTGATCAGGCAGAGGATCAAATAGCTAATGGACATTGAGAGCAGTGATAATGGTCACACACACAACACACACATATAAATCGTTCAGAGAAGGAGCACTTTCTAGTATATAAATGAAAGTAACCCCTTCTTTGAAAGGTTTTTCCTTATACAACTATCCTTCACTTGAAAGAACTGTTCCCTTATGAAGGAGTAAAGTAAAAAAACATGTATTATAAGAAACTCCCCTCTGACTGAGCAAGCATTTTTGTCCCATTAAACTCCTCTCTGACCGAGCAACCATTTTTGTCCAAATAAACTCTTCTCTAACCGAGCAAACATTTTTGTCCCATTAAACTCCTCTCTGACCGAGCAACCATTTTTGTTCCATTAAACTCCTCTCTAACCGAGCAAACATTTTTGTCCCATTAAACTCCTTCTGACCGAGCAACCATTTTTGTCCCATTAAACTCCTCTCTAACCGAGCAAACATTTTTGTCCCATTAAACTCCTCTTTAAACGAGCAAACATTTTTGTCCCATTAAACTCCTCTCTGACCGAGCAAACATTTTTGTCCCATTAAACTCCTCTTTAACCGAGCAAACATTTTTGTCCCATTAAACTCCTCACTAACAGAGCAAACATTTTTGTCCCATTAAACTCCTCACTAACAGAGCAAACATTTTTGTCCCATTAAACTCCTCTCTGACCGAGCAAACATTTTTGTCCAATTAAACTCCTCTCTGACCGAGCAAACATTTTTGTCCCATTAAACTCCTCTCTGACCAAGCAAACATTTTTGTCCCATTAAACTCCTCACTAACAGAGCAAACATTTTTGTCCCATTAAACTCCTCTCTGACCGAGCAAACATTTTTGTCCCATTAAACTCCTCTCTGACCGAGCAAACATTTTTGTCCCATTAAACTCCTCTCTGACCGAGCAAACATTTTTGTCCCATTAAACTCCTCTCTGACCGAGCAAACATTTTTGTCCCATTAAACTCCTCTCTGACCGAGCAAACATTTTTGTCCCATTAAACTCCTCTCTGACCGAGCAAACATTTTTGTCCCATTAAACTCCGCTCTGACCGAGCAAACATTTTTGTCCAGTTAAACTCCTCTCTGACCGAGCAAACATTTTTGTCCCATTAAGCTCCTCTCTGACCGAGCAAACATTTTTGTCCCATTAAACTCCTCTCTGACCAACCAAACAATATCTGACTCATTCAACTGTTTGTATGCTAAACTTGTCATGAGTAATGAGGCATATACTATTTTTATGCCCTCCTACCTACCAACAAAAATAAAAGTTTTGTGGAGAGTTACATTTCACAATCTAAAAAAGTTTAATAACTTGGCAGCATAAATTCTTACTTGTTCCACATAAGTGTCTATTAGTTCTGGATTTTCAAAAGTTCAAAGTGAGAATATACTAAATACTTTATTCCATGACATGAAATGAATGTCAACGCTGAATAAGATGTCTTCACATACAGTAGATGGCTATTTCAGTATTCAGGCAAGTGGTAGAAAAATTACTGTCTTGAAAGCTTCCAGAATATAAAAACTCAAATTTATGAGTGAATGTATGTATCATTTTAATGAAATATTTATTTTTGTATGTTTTTTTTTCTTATACCTTTTTCCAGCTGCCTTGAGGAGGATGGGGAGGGGTGTCTCTTCAAAGTCAACAGCGGCTAGGGGTTTAAACCCAAAATTGAAAATTGGCAGCGGAGTCCCTAAGCTAAAGCTAAGGTGGTTAGTATCCTGTTAAAGATCCTTTCTGACATCTCCTACAGTTGAGATTGGTACCAGAGAGAGCACGGTTGTGTTTCTCTGGGACGAACCAAAGAGACTGAAATTCTTTTAAGACAGCCATTTTTATCCCCTGAAAAATACTTCTGGCACTAAATGTCATATTTTAGTTAATACAAGTCACAGGTACATGTATTAGGCATTAATTGAAAGGGGAAAGGATATAGTTTCATAACCACTGACAAATATTTTGAAAAAATGTAAGGATAAGAAAAAAATAATAACCAATATTTTTATTTTTAAAAATGCAATTTTTGTTATTTAACAAAAGTTCTTATTGCCACTAAGTATGTCATGTCATCCTAAAATGTTATCAGTGTTACTAAAACTACTAGTCATTCAAAGATCTTAGAACATCATTTTCTAGCCTTTTCTAATGTTTTATGAAATCTTGCAATAGGTATTCTTGATACTTCACTGCTCTTAGCCACGTCCACTCTTCCACATGAATTAGTAGAGTGAAACTTTTCAAACAAAACAGCTGGAAGTTGTCAACGACCCAGAGCTGATGGCTTTCGTCAGGATCGGTGAACCAAAACCATACAGACCCTGCTCTTCCTCTCCGTGGTGCCTCTAGTAACAGACTAACCTGTCTAATCTGGCCAAGCGAGTAGGGATCGAAGAGGGAAGACAACCCGGTTCTAAAAAATGTCGTGCTGTAGTCGGATGTGTTGGGCCGAAAGGCGCAAATATCACAGTTATACTGTAAACCACAACACAACGCTGACATGCCCACTTAGCGTCCTTTTAAGGGCGGATGATGAAGAGGTACACTCCTTTAGTCATCAGGCGAACGCAAGCAAGCAAACAGCGAACAAAAATTCGCTTATATTATTCACACATAAGGGAGGTCATTCTAGGCTTGCCACAATACAGGTAACTATCATCATCATCATCATCATCATCATCATCAAGTACCGGGTCTACTGGCGTAGGTGATCATGTCTCTCCACAACTTTCGATCTCGACAGTTCTTTATAATTTCTGTTGTTGACATTCTGCCAAGCCATTCTCTTAAGTTGTCTGGTATTTTCTCTCTTTGCTTCCCTCTAGCTCTTCATCCCTCAATTTTCCCAGTTGTTGCAATATATTCCAGTTGTTCTCTTCTCATTACATGGCCAAAAAATGATGATTGTTTCTTCCTAATATTGGAAATTAGCTCTATTTTTGCCTTGACCTCTTTCAGAACGTTTTCATTACTCTTCTTCGTTGTCCATGGTATTCTCAACATTCTTCTGTAAAACCACATTTCTACAGACTCCAGTGATTTTCTTGTCTGTTGTCCTATTGTCCATGATTCACATCCATATGTTAAGACTGGCTCTACATAACATTTAAGAACTTTTTTTCTTGTTTCTATTGTCAAAAATGGATTGCATAGTATCTTCCTCATTTTCTGGAAATCTGCTTTTGCCTGAGCCATTCTGCATCTCACCTCATTTGTACAGCTTCCGTCTGAGGTTAACAAAGTTCCCAAATATTTAAATTCATTTACTTGTTTTAATATTGTTCCACTTGTCTTTATTCTAAACTAAGGTGATGTCTTTTTCTTTGTTGTTACCATTACTTCTGCCTTTTTGCTATTAAGGCTGAGCCCTTTATTTTTGCTTTTTTTTCACTATAATGCCCAACATTTCTTGTAACTCATTTTCACTCTTAGCGATTAATACTGTATCATCAGCATACCTTAGATTATTTATATTATGACCTATGATTGTTATTCCAGGCATGCCCCTTATGGACCACACTGTTCATCGCTAATTTCTGGACTGATTTTGTTTCGCACTCTTCGCATGATGATTCTTAGTAATATGGTAATCATGTGACTCATAGGGCATATTATGCGATGATCATCGCACAGGTAACTATATTAGAGTTGAGTCCCTTGAAAATACGTTAGTTTTGAGTGAGCTATTTCTAAAAGTTGGGAACAATGTTAACCTCAGACGGTAGATGTACAACAGAGGTGAGATGGTAGATGTACAGCAGAGATGAGATGGTAGATGTACAACAGAGATGAGATGGTAGATGTACAACAGAGATGAGATGGTAGATGTACAACAGAGATGAGATGGTAGATGTACAACAGAGATGAGATGGTAGATGTACAATATAGATGGTAGATGTACAACAGAGGTGAGATGGTAGATGTACAACAGAGATGAGATGGTAGATTTACAACAGAGATGAGATGGTAGATGTACAACATAGGTGAGATGGTAGATGTACAACAGAGGTGAGATGATAGATGTACAACAGAGATGAGATGGTAGATGTACAACAGAGGTGAGATGGTAGATGTACAACAGAGGTGAGATGGTAGATGTACAACAGAGGTGAGATGCAGAAATGTTCAGGCAAAAGCAGCTTTCTAAAAAATGAGATAGATACCGTACAATCCATTTTTGACAATAGAAACGAAGAAAAAGAGTTCTTAAATATTATGTAGAGTCAGTTTTATCATACGGATATGAATCGTGGACAATAGGACAGCAGACAAGAAAATCACTGGAAGCTGTAGAAATATCGTTTTACAGAAGAATGTTGAATATACCATGGATGCTAAGAAGAGAAATGAAAACATTCTGAAAAAGGCCAAAGCAAAAAGAGCGTTAATTTCCAATATTAGGAAGAAACACTCATCATTTTTTGAGGATGTAATGAGAGGGGAAAAGCTGGAATATATTGTAACAACTGGAAAAATCGAGGAATGGATTGAGGGAAACAAAGAGAAAAGATTCCAGACAGCTTAAAATATTGACTAGGCAGAAGATCAACAACAGAAATGATAAATAACTGTCGAGATCGAAAGTTGTGGAGAGACAATTATCACCTACGCCAGCAGGCACGGTACTTGATGATGATGAATACTAAAAGGCCGGAAACCTTTTTTGTAGATTTATAGAAGAATAGGAAAAATTGGATGCAAAGAAAAGAAAACAAATGAGAAATCTTAAAACAACTAAAAATTAAAAGAGAACTACTAAACACAATTCAAACAAGACAAATGCGATTTTTGGGCCATGTTAAAAGAAACATCAGCCTGCTAAAAGTAATGTTGGAAGCGAAAATACAAGGTAAAAGAGGCAGACCAAGACTAACTTGGACGAATAACATCAAAAGATGGACAAGTCAGCCTATGACAACCTGCACCATCAAAGCAAGAGACAGAGTGGAATGCGCTCCATGTTAGCCAACCTTCGATGCGGAGACGTCACTCAATGATGATGATGATAATGTTTAAAATACATGAGAAAATGAAATACTACCATGTCAGCGTTCGCTGGATAAAATATTACTTCCTGAGTAACGCTGACAGCGTTGCGCCAGTTTTAAAGAGTGACAGGAGGATTTGTGAACCAGAAACTCTGCATACCTTGCTCCGACTGTGTATAGTCATACCATGCTATACTCAGTTGGAAAAAAAATGTATATAATTTACATCCACCTTTATGATCTTTTAACTAGTGGTATTATGCTTTACAGTCTGATCAGTAGGCCCGGCACTTGATGATGATTAGGCTTTAGGCTTGTAAGTTATTTTGTCAACAAGGAAGCGGAATGACATCATTGAAAGAGAAAACTGTAGTTTGTTTCTTGCAAACATCCAACGAAAAATTCAATATTCAGCTTATCGGTATTCGGCTGAACTATCTCAATAAATTAAAGGAACTACATCAAATTGAATGCCTTATATCTTATTTTTTTTAAAAATACAACATTAATTGGTGATTAGGAAATTGTTGAAATAAGCTTATGGCTGGCCAAACAAGCCTAAAGGGGCTTATTCTGCTCAAATAAGAGTTGCTCAAGAAAATAGAAAACAGAATTAAAAAAAAAATATTCGACAAGAAAAACACACACGCACACACCACACACACATACACTCTCACACACACACATACACTCTCACACACACACACACAAGCGAACAAACAAAGGAATTAACAAAATAGGCACAAAAAGATCTGCAGTTTAGGTCATAAAGAAGTCGAACTTGTGTCTTTCATGGCGATTATAAAGAATCATGAAGTGAGGAAAGTGAAAGCATCACCCGACCTCCGAACAACTATCGGCACGACAAAGTGGTTCCTTGTAACAATTGGGCTACTTCCCCTTCTGCGATCATGGCTCATTCAGACTAGGATTCCGGACTTTCTTTTGAAGGCGGCTGTCTGAGTGATTCGGTCGTCCCGTATAGTTTCAATAAGGGTACAACAAGAATGTGTACTATTAACACTCCTATTCTTCTCTCTCTCTCTCTCTCTCTCTCTCTCTCTCTCTCTCTCTCTCTCTCTCTCTCTCTCTCTCTCTCACACACACACACACAGCCACGCACAACTGCTAAAACAGGAAACTACAAACCAAATTGTTAAAATGAGGTGTTATTTGTTGATGATCAGAGGCCTACAAAATGCACAATAATTATAGTATATAATGATATATAATGATATATAATGATATATAATGATATATAATGATATATAATAGATGAACTTAAACATTAAATGGAATGTCTCAAAATAATCTGCCGATAGGACACTATAAAGATATAGACGAGAACACAACAATAAACCATACCGAAGTTGTATTACAAACAACAGAAATACACTTAAATTGAGAAGGAATATTGAACAAGTACTGAATTTCACTGAAGCATCAAATTAAATAAAGAATCTAGAAAGAAAGCAACATAAACTACCAAGAATGAATTATCAAAATATGCAAATAAATCGGAAATGGTACAATTTGCTGCTTGTGGATTCGGTTAGAAGTGTTGCACAGAATAAGTTTAGATATTAGGTGTCGAATATAGCCTTCAAGTTCAATGAAGCATAAACTAAATGCCCAAAACACTTGCTCGAGGGGGGTCATTTTTGATGATCAGATGTTGCTGCGAAGCTCTTTATAAAGAGTTGTCTATTTCTATTGTGATGCCAACCAATAGGGACAATCTTTGAATCACTATAGGACACAGGAAACACGGTCAGTGACTCAGTTCAATTGTAATTCAATGATCAAAACTTACGTGCTTCGTATAAGGTGACAGCGGGTGCAATGTTGGAGGCTGTGATTGTGCCGAAAGTTTCATGCAGAAAAGTTGTGTGGGCAATACACATGTACACGCCCTCGAGATGCTTGGTGAAATGGGCTATAGTTAACACACCGCTGATGTTATCGACCCTCACTTGGTATCTTGGTGGGATTAATGTCCCATTCAATGTCCAAGAATATCTGCAGAATGAAGAGTTACATTGTTGTGGTCAGCAGAACACAGACTTCATGTGGGAAAAGTCTGGTAGTTTAACACAAAATTACTGTTATCAAATACACAAGTAAAGGATATTATGAAATCCGTAAAAATAGTTCTTCGGTGTAATGTAGAGTCAGAGTAGGTCTATTACCCCATATAAAAGTGGATCCTATACAATCGGACACAAGCACAAAGATCGTTAGTGACAACAGCAATATGGTTCTGCCGAATTCTGAGAATATTGTGAACAGCTAAAACATCGTAATTAGGACCTTCACAAAGTGCTCCCACCACCAAAAAGTATTACATCCAATATCTGGTTAGAACAATCGCTTTTTAAAATTTCCATAAATGATATCGTAATGGATATTCCACCCAGAATGCACTCAGCAATGTACGCAGACGACCTGGCGATATGAGCACGTGAAGAATCTGTGTCAGTGGCTAGCTCTAGAATGCAAGATGCCCTAGGAAAACTTGAAAAATGGACGAACACCTAATTACTACCAATTAATGGGGGGAAAAAACTGCATACACAAGTTTCAGCCTATCAAGAAACACACTCTGCAAAATTGAAGATAAAAGACCATACACTTCCTATTGCCCAAAACAAAACATATCTTGGCGTCACCATGGATCGCAGAATGACATGGATAAATCAGATAGACAGAGCAAACGAAAGAGCCAGAAAACGAACAGTTATTATGAATAAATTGGCAGGAACGGACTGGGGAGCAGACAGCAATATCTTGAAATGACTATACGTAGGAAGAGTAAGACCAGTCCTAGAGTATGGAGTCACAGCCTGGGCTACAGCTTCCAAATCACAGCTTAGCAAAATTAACAGAACACAAAACCAGGCTGCTATCATGGAGACAAATAATAAATGAATATTATTATAGAGGGAAACTTCCGAGGCGATAATCAGTGAATCAATTCAGAGGAAGAGGTATGTTTACAGCACTCGGAAAAATTGGCAAATAATCAACAACAGAAAAAAATATGGACCAAGGCAGGATCGAACCCGTACTCAGTGGCACAGCGCCTTGCCACGAAAAGCCAAACGCTAGGGAACACTGCCACTTAGCTAACTAAAAAATTAGCTTCGTAGGCAATCTTTTCGCGAAGGCTTTCCCATGACTATAGCATAAGGCTGCGATCACAGCTCGGAAATATTTGTCCTGTTAAGACAAGTATCTCTCGGATAGGGTAGGGCTGAATACTTGCGTTGCAGACAAACATTTAGGACGAAACAGCACGAATAGTAGTTTCCAGCGGTTAAGACTGGAGACAAATAATAATAAATGAATATTATTATAGAGGGAAACTTCCGAGGCGATAATCAGCGAATCAATTCAGAGGAAGAGGTATGTTTACAGCACTCGGAAAAAATGACAAATAATCAACAACAGAAAAAAAATATGGACCAAGGCAGGATCGAACCCGTACTCAGTGGCACAGCGCCTTGCCACAGCTATGAAATCTACAACTATCGAGACTCTAGAAAAAATAACAGGTTTACAACCCTTAGAAGAAACACGGAAAACTAAAGTAATGCAACAAGCGGAGAAATACAAAAGGCTCCATAACCACCCCATGCACCAAAAAATAACTGGTTTCGGAAAAGGATGACTAAAGAGGAGCAACTCCGCTGCAATCTCCAAAGAACTGACAACCAGTGATCCAGCACTTTCCCAAACAATGCCGAAACCCATTAGCCCATCTGATATGACTCCTCATGGGAAACAAAATACCAGAACTAAAGGAAGACATAATAGGAATCGTGAAAAAAGGCACCCAAACAGACACAGAAAGAAAGCACATAGCAGAAAAACACATAAACAACTACCCACAGGACTCCTGGTCACACATATACACAGATGGCTCTGCTAAAAATGCCACCAGAAATGGAGGAGATGTGTTCTTGGGGCTAAATAACCAGGAAGAGATCATCAAGTCAATAGCTACTTAGAAATTCTCAAACAACTATAAAGCAGAAACTGAAACCATCGAAGACGCTGCTAAACTGGCTATCCAACACACAAAAAAAAAAAAAATATATATATATATATCTCTGCGATCAAGACTTAATCAGAGTAGGATTCCAGACTCTCTCATGAAGTCAACTGTCTGTTTAAGTGAGTCGATTGCCCCATATAGTTTATCTTCCAGGTAGGTGGGTGTGGACCACATTGCTCTTGTCAGGTCTGTGTACTGGGGTAAATCCTGTTGAATATGTTTTGTAGTCATATTGTCCAGTGTACAGTGGCATAGACTGGTTGTACCTATTTTGAATTTGGTGAACATGTGATACCTCATTCTATTGTGGCCAGTCTGTAGGCGAAGTATGATGACTTGATCCGTCCCTCTCGTTATGCTTTGGGTGTTCTCGTTTCCGTTTTTCATGGGACTGACCTTTGAGGACGGATTTGGCTTCATCATAACTGAGCGGATGGTTCTCTTGTGGTAATCTCCCTTCCTCTTTAGCTAATTTGTCTGCGCGTTCGTTCCCATGTATATTACAGTGTGAAGGTATCCACTGAATGACTACTCTGGAAGTTATTGCAGAGTTGGTCTAGGGTTGTTCTCAAGTCATCTAGTTCATTGTTCTTGTGGCTTTTTAGAGCTGTTAGTACTGACAGTGCATCAGTCAGAATCACCAGTTTATTGTGCATGTTATTTTTGTGTTGAGTAGCCAGTGTTGCAGCATCTCTGAGGGCCTCAGTTTCTGCTTTAAAGTTTGTTTTAGAATTTCCCAGTAGCTATTGACTAGGTGATCTCGTCCAGGTTATTCAGCGTCAAGAACACACCTCCCCCTCCAACACAAAAATAACGTGCACAAGAAATTGGTGATACTGACTGATGCACGGTCAGTCCTTACAGCTCTAAAAAAAAACACCAGGAACAGTGAGCTAGATGACTTGAGAACAACCCTGGACCAATAGAGCAATAACTCCAAGAGAGTGATCATCCAGTGGATACCATCACACTGTAATATACATGGAAACGAACGCTCAGACAAACTAGCTAAGGAGAGAGGGGGATTACCACAAGAGAACTATCTGGTCAGCTACGATGAAGCCAAATCCATCATCAAAGGCCAGTACCATGAACCATTTAAAAAAGAACATCCAATGTATAACGAGAGGGATGGATACCTCCAACTATCAAGGAGGGATCAAGTCATTATACTTAGTCTACGCACTGGCTACAATAGAATGAGAAATCACATGTTCACCAAACTCAAAATAGGTACAGCCAGCCAATGTCACTGTACAGTGGACAATATGACTACAAAACATGTTCTACAGGATTGCCCCCAGTACACAGACCTGAGAAGGGCAATGTGGTCCACACACACCTCCCTGGAAAGGAACCTATATGGGGCAACCGAATCACTTTAACGGACAGCTGATTTCATAAGAGAGTCCTAGTTTGAATGATGCATGATCGCAGAAGAACAATCTTCATTTGTCATGTCATGAGATTGGAATAGCTGGAATGTGTGTGCATATGAACTGTGAACATTTTTCAACAATAAATATGTGGAGACAAAACAAATTTACAAAACAAAACCTACTTTGGCTTGGGCTGTCCTTCCGCTTTACAAGTGACAACGACTGTATCTTTTTCTTTGAAGTAGAGAATCCTGGGTCCGTCAGGGTCAACAATAATGGGCGGCTTATAGTCTGCACGGAGAAGCTTCATGAACTAGGGTTGGTATGTTTCAGTGACGAACAAAACTCATACATTTTAAAATAAAATCAATCTCATTTATTTCATCAATGAACGATGGGTAATCTTTTTACAATGAATATTTCCCTTTCTCAAACAACGGATGTGCTAGCTGCGATCAAGAATTTACAGACGTGGTTACAACAAATTATGCTCACTGGACAGTGGCGTATCGTGGGATAGGAGGGTGAGGCTGAATGCTCCGTTTTAGGTTCTATTCCGAACTCGCGGTTCCATGTTTGTTGAACGCCGACATTCTCAAATTTTAAATACTAAATTAAAATGGTCTTACGTTTGTCAAACGACAGTCATTCAGTTTTACATTCATACACGTCACCTTTACGTTCGTTCACGCCACATTCTTTCTGCTACAGTCATGCACGATATTGACTTTTTTTTAAGCTCAACACAGGGAAGGGTGACAGGGTAAAAAGAGGCAAAAAATGAGTGGGCCGCTTTAAAAGATGTCATGAAATAGGTCTCCGGACTTACCAATATCAACACGGGCGAGGATTGGATACGGTGCCTGCATCATTCAGAGGCACACTCTCTTGTACTGTCACATTCGACAGGAAATGCGGGGAGCAGAATTAAGTCGTGGTAGATGTGGAGGTCAACGCCCTCATCAGGGACAACACCGACGAGAAAGATGCAGTCATCTATACAAACGGGTCTGTGATACGTCACCAAAGGAGTGCACCAGCTTCTACAGAACACACTGCAGGCAGAATAGTCAAAGAAGACAGTGGTGGTCATTCATTTGGTTAGATTCAACAGACTACACCCACGCCTGCATACTAAGTAATTCGATGAATATGATAAGAAAGGTGGGGGCGGGCTCTATACGCAGGCAGTGAGTTCAGTCATTACAGAAGTCAACTATACGCAGTCACCTTTTCTGCGTCCCTGGACATGCAGCGGTACGGAGAAATGAAAGAGCGAATAGACTGGCTAGCTGCACTGTCGTCGAAGATGAATCAGGCGGACGTCATTAATGTCGAGATGCGGGACAAGACTTCCACAGTCGTAAGTCCACATCACTCCTTCGGACGGAAGAGATGGGACTAAAGGTGGTATATCCAGAAACGAGAGACTCAAAGGCGTATAAGAGGACTAAATAACCAACACAGAACTGGAGTCATCAGTCACTGGACACTGCGAGACAATCTGAGGATGTGATCTCAGCACCTATGGACATGTTCAGAGTGCAATGATGATAACCCACCAAAGAACTAACTGGCATCATTTAAAGAAAACATGCTACACATTTTCGCCGTAATTCGGCCCAACTTTCAAAATGATCCACAGATAGCATCTATTAAAGTGTGTATGGTTTTTTTTTTTTGCGGGGGTGGGGGCGGCAGACTGTATATATATTTATATGAACAAACGTGCATCTGTAATCTGATAAGAAAAAGTTCATGAGAATATTCTAATACATCGCACGTAAAATTCGAAGACAACTAAAGGCAGAAACTCATGCCTATTTGGAATTTGTTATCCGCACGTTTCCGTGCAGTGTATGATCTATACAACTGTCTGTGCTCCCATTTCACAATCTTTATTACTGTGCTATATGTTCTTAAATGAGGCCAGGCACCACAAATACATCTTTTTAATTCTGCGGTCATATCTGTCTGTCCAATATCAACAGACTCAGTCACGAGGGAAGCGGCTAACAGCATCCAGCACAAAACACTAAATTAAATTATCAAACAACTAATAAATCTTGTTTGTTACAAACAGCCTGTCAAGTCGTCAAAGGCCATATTAGTTCTCAAAAGGGCATATTTTAATAAGTGATTCCAAGTCACTTATAAATAAACATTATAAATAGCAACTCTGAATAAAAATTGTTGCCAATCTTCTTTTTTTTTTCGTGGGAAAAAAAAGGCAAGAAATATGGTTCTCTGAAATAAAAACCAAGACAGCGTATAAAAAGCCATGATACCAAAATTAGTGCATCAAAAGTTCGTGACAACAAAAATTAGTGTAACAAAATAAATAAATAAAAAAAAACACAGGAAGATAATTTCACAAAAGGAAATGCTTTAAGGAAACAATCAAGATACTTACCAGCCTTTTGAGAGCAGGCGTGGACAAAAACTGCCACAAAGACTAATGGTAGCACACTTACAGCTGACATCATTGATCGTTGCCAGATCGCCACTGTTCAGATGAGTGATCTACTGTTAGTCCCAGACTATGATCATCTTATTCAACCCAGGACAGCCCACACTGACGTCTTACTCTGGTGCTCTTGATTCTATTATATTTTATGAAGAAGACAATATCATTTTTGTGGTTTGTAATTAATGTCCAGTAACATATTGAACTGATATATTATTGCTATTACTTAACTTATGTACAAGAGAAATAACCAAAGATCAACGCTACATTTAATGTTCGAGAGATGATCAAATATCTCTTTCTACTTCCTACAAGTTCTACTTCCTGTTTGAGTATTAACCATTGCCTACAATAATATCCCAAAATGGCAATCATTTTTTATGCTAGCAATAGAAACAAACAACCAACAAGGAGAAAGTCTTATAAATCATCATCATCTTGTGTCTACTCTGCACCAAGGTTGGCTGACATGGCGCACCATTTCACTGTCTCATGGCATGAAGTTTATGTTTTATAAATATGGAAATATTTGTATAGACTTTGTTTACATCCCAGGACATGCGGGAGTACGGGGAAATAAAAGAGCGGACAGGTTGGCTAGCTGCGCTATTGCTGAGGACGGTCAACCAATGGATCGGGCGGACATCATCAATGCCCTCCGGGAAGTCGGAAGGACACAGGACTTCGGCAACCATGAGTCCACGTCACTCCTTCGGATGAAAGAGATGGAAGTTAAGATGGGCACATCCAGAAACGAGAAACTAAGTGGGTGTGTAAGAAGACTAATAAACCAATATAGACCTGGAGTCGTCAGTAGCTGGGCACTTCGAGACTTGCTGAGGAGGGGATCTGAGCACCTATGGACATGTTCGGAGTGCAATGATGATGACCCGCTAGTAACTCAATAACTCAATAAATATGGAAAACTTGGACCACCGAACCTCGTGTTTAAGCCACGACACTAGCACATCTGTCGGCAAACGTACTTATATGTAACAGTTACATATGACAATGTTTTCCAAGTTCAACGCCACCAGTGATAGAGAATCTTCTTCTTCTTTCTTCTTCTATCCTTCCTCTGTTGCCGTTGACGTCGAGGGGAGAAACAATCTACGATTCTTTGCTCTTCTGTTGGCCTCTTCTGATGTTATTCCTCCTAGTGACTCTAGTATTCCCTTTATCCATCTCTTTCTCGGTCTTCCTCTTAATCTGGCGTTTTCGTAGCGTTTGTTTATGGCTCTTTGAGTCATTGTTAGTCTTGTTATGTGGCCGAACCAATTTATCTGTTGTTTCTTTATGTATTCGATGGCTGGTTCAATTTCGAGTTTCTTCCTCAGGTCAGTGTTTCTTACTCTGTCCCTTAAGCTGTTTCCTGTCATTCTTCTGACACATTTCATTTCGGTGGTCGTTATCTTTCTTATTGTTCTAGAGTCCAGCGTCCAATTCTGGCACTGATAGCACAGCGCTGGTAGAAAAATTGATTTGTATATTGCCCTTTTTGCTTCCGTAGTTATTGCTTTGTTTTTCAATAGTGTTGATACTTGGCCTATAACTTGGCATGCTTTGTTACACCTTATATCGATCTCGGTCTCTTGGTTATTGAGAATACGGTTTCAAATTCCCGAGATAGTCACATCAATGAGATTCTCATACGAGAATTCATTAAAAACTGCTTTTCCAATCACACATTGTAAACATCTCTTAGAATAGGCAGAGAGCACTTCTTTTCTAACTTCCATTAATGTATGCACGGTAACTCTCAGTTTTTAAAAAAAAATGTTTCTAAATATGGTTGCTGCAAAGAGCGGTACACATTTCATTTTAAACTTCTAATTCGTAGCACAAAATGCTTAGCAACATTACTAAATAGATGCGACACGTTTTAGGGTTGTTGCAACTCATTATCATCATCATCTGCTATACCAGTAAACGTAGGCGATCATGTCCTTCCACAAACTTCTATCTACAATGTTGCGTATCAGTTCTGTTGTTGACTGTTTTCCATGACATGGCACCGAGCCATCCAGTATTTCCTCTCTTTGGCGTCCTATGTTGCAACTAACAAAACTATTAAAGAGATACGACACGTTGCAGGGTTGTTGCAAATAGCAACAATACTAAAAAGATACGACACTTTTTATGGTTGTTAACTAAAGAGATACGTGACATTGTTGGGTTATTACATGTATCAACATTACTAAAGAGATAAACACTTTGTTGGGTTGTTACATGTAGCAACATCACTAAAGAGATAAACACTTTGTTGGGTTATTACATGTATCAACATTACTAAAGAGATAAACACTTTGTTGGGTTGTTACATGTAGCAACATCACTAAAGAGATAAACACTTTGTTGGGTTATTACATGTAGCAACATCACTAAAGAGATAAACACTTTGTGGGGTTATTACATGTAGCAACATCACTAAAGAGATAAACGCTTTGTTTGGTTATTACATGTAGCAACATTACTAAAGAGATAAACACTTTGTTGCGTTATTACATGTAGCAACATTACTAAAGAGATAAACACTTTGTTGGGTTATTACATGTAGCAACATTACTTAGGAGATAAACACTTTGTGGGGTTATTACATGTAGCAACATTACTAAAGAGATAAACGCTTTGTTTGGTTATTACATGTAGCAACATTACTAAAGAGATAAACACTTTGTTGCGTTATTACATGTAGCAACATTACTAAAGAGATAAACACTTTGTTGGGTTATTACATGTAGCAACATCACTAAAGAGATAAACGCTTTGTTGGGTTATTACATGTAGCAACATTACTAAAGAGATAAACACTTTGTTGGGTTGTTGGGTTATTACATGTAGCAACATCCCTAAAGAGATAAACGCTTTGTTGGGTTATTACATGTAGCAACATTACTAAAGAGATAAACACTTTGTTGCGTTATTACATGTAGCAACATTACTAAAGAGATAAACACTTTGTTGCGTTATTACATGTAGCAACATTACTAAAGAGATAAACGCTTTGTTGGGTTGTTACATGTAGCAACATTACTAAAGAGATAAACACTTTGTTGGGTTGTTACATGTAGCAACATTACTAAAGAGATAAACACTTTGTTGGGTTATTACATGTAGCAACACCACTAAAGAGATAAACACTTTGTTGGGTTATTACATGTAGCAACATCACTAAAGAGATAAACACTTTGTTGGGTTGTTACATGTAGCAACATTACTAAAGAGATAAACACTTTGTTGGGTTATTACATGTAGCAACATCACTAAAGAGATAAACACTTTGTTGGGTTATTACATGTAGCAACATCACTAAAGAGATAAACACTTTGTTGGGTTGTTACATGTAGCAACATTACTAAAGAGATAAACACTTTGTTGCGTTATTACATGTAGCAACATTACTAAAGAGATAAACACTTTGTTGGGTTATTACATGTAGCAACATTACTAAAGAGATAAACACTTTGTTGGGTTATTACATGTAGCAACATTACTAAAGAGATAAACACTTTGTTGGGTTATTACATGTAGCAACATTACTAAAGAGATAAACACTTTGTTGGGTTATTACATGTAGCAACATCACTAAAGAGATAAACACTTTGTTGGGTTATTACATGTAGCAACATCACTAAAGAGATAAACACTTTGCTGGGTTGTTACATGTAGCAACATTACTAAAGAGATAAACACTTTGTTGCGTTATTACATGTAGCAACATTACTAAAGAGATAAACACTTTGTTGGGTTGTTACATGTAGCAACATTACCACTAATGACTTCATGTGTGCCCATCAACATCAGACACACGCGACCCAACTTATGAGCTCTTTCGTTGCCGGGAAAACCCACGTGATCAGAATAGAACATCTGAATAAGTTTACCAAAGTTTAAAAACCCTAATTACGCCAAATTACGTCGATAGCGGTTCTAGTTGATTCGAGGTATTGACTGAGAGCGCCTTACAATAACTAGGGCATTCAGTTGTGTAAATGAATGACTTGAGTTCAGCTCTCAATACCTAAGAGCATTACAACACAATAATGCCACTCTACTACAAAAAAAAAAACATCAGTACACACAACTTTCTATCTACACTTAACTTAAGAAAACTAACACAGAAGTTCCTCTCTACAGTCAGCAACAGTCCCGCAAAAGTATTTCTCCAGCGGTATAGCAATATAGCAACATAAGTTCCTCTCCCCAGTCAGCAATAGTGCAACATAATTTCCTCTTTACAATCAGCAACAGTGCAAACATAAGTTTATCGCTACATAAGTTCCTCTTTACAGTCAACAGCATAAGTTCCTTTCTACAGTCAACAACATAAGTTCCTCTCTACAGTCAACAACATAAGTTCCTTTCTACAGTCAACAACATAAGTTCCTTTCTACAGTCAGCAACATAAGTTCCTTCCTACATTCAACAATATAAGTTCCTTTCTACAGTCAACAACATAAGTTCCTCTCTACAGTCAGCAACATAAGTTCCTCTCTACAGTCAACAACATAAGTTCCTCTCTACAGTCAACAACATAAGTTCCTTTCTACAGTCAACAACATAATTTCCTTTCTACAGTCAACAACATAAGTTCCTTTCTACAGTCAGCAACATAAGTTCCTCTCTACAGTCAACAACATAAGTTCCTTTCTACAGTCAGCAACATAAGTTCCTCTCTACAGTCAACAACATAAGTTCCTCTCTACAGTCAGCAACATAAGTTCCTTTCTACAGTCAACAACATAAGTTCCTTTCTACAGTCAACAACATAAGTTCCTCTCTACAGTCAACAACATAAGTTCCTTTCTACAGTCAACAACATAAGTTCCTTTCTACAGTCAGCAACATAAGTTCCTTTCTACAGTCAACAACATAAGTTCCTTTCTACAGTCAACAACATAATTTCCTTTCTACAGTCAACAACATAAGTTCCTTTCTACAGTCAGCAACATAAGTTCCTCTCTACAGTCAACAACATAAGTTTCTTTCTACAGTCAGCAACATAAGTTCCTCTCTACAGTCAACAACATAAGTTCCTCTCTACAGTCAGCAACATAAGTTCCTTTCTACAGTCAGCAACATAAGTTCCTTTCTACAGTCAGCAGCAATACAAGAAGTCTCCCGCCAAAGTCAGCAACAGTGTGAATACAATCTTTCCCTACAGCAATCAACAGTACAGCAACTCTCTACAGTCACCAAGTATACTAAAAGTGGGATGCACAAACTTAAGATCATCGACACATATTAAAAGACACTCCACAACTCACGTATTTCTAATTTCATACATTCCAACTAGTGATCAACATACACTCCAACTGGTGATCAACATACACTTCAGCCACGGATGTCGCGGTTCTTGTATAATTTTCGACTATCTTTAATATACCGCATCGACATATTTTTGATAGAGTCGAAAGGGAAATGACTAATGAGGATGGCCTGTCATAGCCCGGAAATGACACAAATCATGGTTTGTATGAACTTAACAAACACCGTCCCCATATCACAATTTGATTAAACAGCTTCCTAGTTTGGCTGAGCTAAGTGGATTTATGATCAAGTGTGCGAATTTTCTAAACCGTTCAGTTTTTTTGTATTGTAATATGAACCTTTGAATTTCAACTTTCAAAGTTGTTCTTAATTTGGACTGAAAAAGGAACGTATTTTGCTACAGCATTAAGATGTTCTATTTAATAATATGAATGTATCTTTCTTTGCAATGAGCAGAAAAGCTTTGCCGCTTTTCTTCACACTTAAAGTTTTGCGTTGCCCAAATTTCTGCATTAAGCCCAAGGCTCTTTTACAATAATAACTTAATCAAATAATTGACCAATTATTACTACTTGCTTTCCGATCCTTGGGTTGATCGTAACTCCAAAATGGTCAACACATGGCCCTGTAGATATGTCTCCAGAATTTAACCACAGAAAGTCTGCTGTTTGTCTAAAACTCTCATTCCATTTGTTAAGATATGAGAGACATCTTTCATTAAAACGTTACAATGACAATTATCTCTTCACGTTTGTCCAGTGGTCTGGCCATCCTAAAACAATATTGCTAAACCGCAGCATTGCCAGCCGAATCGGCACGTATGGTAAAGCTCATGATTCTGTTCTTGTTATCATCAACAGAGAGCTGACTGAGTCATTACGAAATTTGTTAATGTTGCCAAGTGTTTTCGTGCTACTCCTGAATGTTATTTCATACAGTTCGCACATTCAATCTCGGCAGAATTCATAACAAATCGTGCTTTAATCATCAAACAATGTAACTGACTAGACATAGAGACAAACATTTGGGAACAAAATAACGATCAGTAACTTACAAGAAGTTGAGATGAGGATTACCATAAATGGAAATAAACAGTCACTAGTTTAGATATTATTAAAGAATAGTGACACTGTGACCTTCCAGGCAGGTCGTAAGAGGCGACTAAGGAGGTTGATCGATTGCTTGACAAACTGTCATTGTAAAAAGTATTGTTATGGAAACAGCGCCATATATTTTAGAGCAGTGATCTCCGCAATATGTGCCACAAAGTTTCTGTTTTTGAGAATGTGGTTCTGCCCTATGTGCCGTCTTCGGCTCGAAAGGACAATAGATGGATAGATAGTTTAGATATTTGCGGTCAATGATAAAGGCTCATAATCTAAAATACAAGTATTTTCTATAACTGCAGAAATCACAGTGATTCTGATACAATTAAGACTCGATTTTGGAGATGACATGATGCTCCTAAGTGATAATAAAATATATATCCCACCTGGCTAGGGTTTACAAGATAGAAAGAAATCAATTATTGATACTTCACACACCTGGCTAGGGTTTACAAGATAGAAAGAAATCAATTATTGATACTTCTCCCACCTGGCTAGGGTTTACAAGATAGAAAGAAATCAATTATTGATACTTCTCCCACCTGGCTAGGGTTTACAAGATAGAAAGAAATCAATTATTGATACTTCATCCACCTGGCTAGGGTTTACAAGATAGAAAGAAATCAATTATTGATACTTCACACACCTGGCTAGGGTTTACAAGATAGAAAGAAATCAATTATTGATACTTCACCAACCTGGCTAGGGTTTACAAGATAGAAAGAAATCAATTATTGATACTTCACCCACCTGGCTAGGGTTTACAAGATAGAAAGAAATCAATTATTGATACTTCACACACCTGGCTAGGGTTTACAAGATAGAAAGAAATCAATTATTGATACTGCTCCCACCTGGCTAGGGTTTACGAGATAGAAGGAAATCAATTATAGATACTTCACACACCTGGCTAGGGTTTACAAGATAGAAAGAAATCAATTATTGATACTTCACCCACCTGGCTAGGGTTTACAAGATAGAAAGAAATCAATTATTGATACTTCACACACCTGGCTAGGGTTTACAAGATAGAAAGAAATCAATTATTGATACTTCTCCCACCTGGCTAGGGTTTACAAAATAGAAAGAAATCAATTATTGATACTTCTCCCACCTGGCTAGGGTTTACAAAATAGAAAGAAATCAATTATGGATACTTCTCCCACCTGGATAGGGTTTACAAGATAGAAAGAATCCAATTATAGATACTTCTTCCACCTGGCTAGGGTTTACGAGATAGAAAGAAACCAATTATAGATACTTCTCCCACCTGGCTAGGGTTTACGAGATAGAAAGAAACCAATTATAGATACTTCTCCCACCTGGCTAGGGTTTACGAGATAGAAAGAAACCAATTATTGATACTTCTCCCACCTGGCTAGGGTTTACAAAATAAAAATAAACCATTTATTGATACTTCACCAACCTGGCTAGGGTTTACGAGATAGAAAGAAACCAATTATTATAGATACTTCTCCCACCTGCTAGGGTTTACAAGATAAAAAGAAAACAATTTTTATAGATACTTCTCCCACCAGGCGAGGGTTTACGAGATAAAAAGAACACCAATTATAGATACTTCTTTCACCTGGCTAGGGTTTACGAGATAGAAAGAAACCAATTATAGATACTTCTCCCACTTGGCTAGGATTTACTAGATAGAAAGAAATCAATTATTGATACTTCTCCCACCTGGCTAGGGTTTACAAAATAGAAAGAAACCAATTATAGATACTTCTTCCACCTGGTTAGGGTTTACGAGATAGAAAGAAACCAATTATAGATACTTCTCCCACCTGGCTAGGGTTTACGAGATAGAAAGAAACCAATTATAGATACTTCTCCCACCTGGCTAGGGTTTACAAGATAGAAAGAAACCAATTATAGATACTCTCCCACTTGGCTAGGGTTTACGAGATAGAAAGAAACCAATTATAGATACTTCTCCCACCTGGCTAGGGTTTACAAGATAGAAAGAAACCAATTATAGATACTTCTCCCACCTGGCTAGGGTTTACGAGATAGAAAGAAACCAATTATAGATACTTCTACCACCTGGTTAGGGTTTACAAGATAGAAAGAAATCAATTATTGAAACTTCTCCCACCTGGCTAGGGTTTATGAGATAGAAAAAAAACAATTTTTGATACTTCTCCCACCTGGTTAGGGTTTACAAGATAGAAAGAAAGGATGCGTTTAAGTACGGCCCTGCAATGCCTTTTGTCATCACTTCTTTTAGGTGGTTGACAAGACATTCAGATTTGATAAATAATGACAAGGAAATGGAACATAACAAGTAGGTCTTTTCTCCATACACAACTAACTGAACTAGAAACTCCAACTTGTAGCCAATAGTTATAATAATAGGGGAGACATAAACAAGGATATTTTTTGTTCGACCTTGAATTGTTTATGACCTAAAAAAACAAGTGACTGTCACAATGTTCTAATTAGACATAAGAGCTACGAAAGTGAAACTGTCATGTCTTGGCCACATACATACAAGTATAGATATATGTTTGAATAAATGAGAGATGATACACACAGTCGGGCACGTATTTCAATAAATGAGTGATGATACACACAGTCGGGCACGTATTTCAATAAATGAGTGATGATACACACAGTCGGGCACATACTTCGATAAATGAGTGATGATACACACATTCGGGCACATACTTCGATAAATGAGTGATAATACACACATTCGGGCACATACTTCAATAAATGAGTGATGATACACACATTCGGGCACATACTTCAATAAATGAGTGATGATACACACAGTCGGGCACATATTTCAATAAAGGAGTGATGATACACACAGTCGGGCACATATTTCAATAAATGAGTGATGATACACACAGTCGGGCACGTATTTCAATAAATGAGTGATGATACACACATTCGGGCACATACTTCGATAAATGAGTGATGATACACACATTCGGGCACATACTTCAATAAATGAGTGATGATACACACAGTCGGGCACATATTTCAATAAATGAGTGATGATACACACAGTCGGGCACATATTTCAATAAATGAGTGATGATACACACATTCGGGCACATACTTCTATAAATGAGTGATAATACACACATTCGGGCACATACTTCAATAAATGAGTGATGATACACACAGTCGGGCACATATTTCATTAAATGAGTGATGATACATACATTCGGGCACATACTTCGATAAATGAGTGATGATACACACATTCGGGCACATACTTCAATAAATGAGTGATGATACACACATTCGGGCACATACTTCAAATAAATGAGTGATGATACACACAGTCGGGCACATACTTCAATAAATGAGTGATGATACACTCATTCGGGCACATACTTCAATAAATGAGTGATGATACACTCATTCGGGCACATACTTCAATAAATGAGTGACAATACACACAGTCGGGCACATACTTCAACAAATGAGTGATAATACACACAGTCGGGCACATATTTCAATAAATGAGTGATAATACACACAGTCGGGCACATACTTCAACAAATGAGTGATAATACACACAGTCGGGCCCATACTTCAACAAATGAGTGATAATACATACATTCGGGCACATACTTCAACAAATGAGTGATAATACACACATTCGGGCACATACTTCAACAAATGAGTGATAATACACACATTCGGGCACATACTTCAATAAATGAGAGATGATACACACATTCGGGCACATACTTCAAAAAATGAGTGATGATACACACATTCGGGCACATACTTCAATAAATGAATGATGATACACACATTTGGGCACATACTTCAATAAATGAATGATGATACACACATTCGGGCACATACTTCAATAAATGAGTGATGATACACACATTCGGGCACATACTTCTATAAATGAATGATGATACACACATTTGGGCACATACTTCAATAAATGAGTGATGATACACACATTTGGGCACATACTTCAATAAATGAGTGATAATACACACATTTGGGCACATACTTCAATAAATGAATGATGATACACACATTCGGGCACATACTTCAATAAACGAGTGATAATACACACATTCGGGCACATACTTCAACAAATGAGTGATGATACACACATTCGGGCACATACTTCAATAAATGAGTGATGATACACAAAGTCGGGCACATACTTCAACAAATAAGTGATGATACACAGTGTCGGGCACATACTTCAACAAATGAGTGATGATACACACATTCGGGCACATACTTCTATAAATGAGTGATAATACACACATTCGGGCACATACTTCAACAAATGAGTGATGATACACACATTCGGGCACATACTTCAATAAATGAGTGATGATACACACAGTCGGGCACATACTTCAATAAATGAGTGATGATACACACAGTCGGGCACATACTTCGATAAATGAGTGATGATACACACATTTGGGCACATACTTCAATAAATGAGTGATGATACACACAGTCGGGCACATACTTCAAGTAACATAATTCTGTTTCCTCGTTTATCCATTGAACCTGTCCCTAATCATCTAATATTCTTCTTTTGGCCACCGACCGACAAAATGCTAGTGACCAGTACGCCTTAAGGTAGGACAAGAACAAAGCTCCTCGTGCAGTCCGAAGGCACCCACTACAGGGTGCCCAATATCTGGTACAACCTGTTCATCACACTGTCCTCGGCCAGGTTATCCTTGCCCTGCCGTCCTCCAACGTTTATTGTATATCAGTTCTTGAGATTTTTTTTTTTGCTTCTTTCTCAATACATTTACTATTTCTATAATCATTATTTACTGCCATTAAGAGTTTTTATTATTATTTATTTATTCATTTTTGTTTGTTGCATTTGGAGAAAGTGAGCTATGAGGTGTTTAATCTGCCGTTAGAGTCGTCAGCTAAAGGCTGTGAATGGACAGCAGGTTTACTGAGCAAGCCTCGGGATTAATTTCAGCATGTTGCAAGTGGTTCATTGGATCAGTGCATGCGGATTTCTATTGAAGGGGAAGAGATTCAAAGTGAAGAACTCTTATGCAGAAGTTTGGAGCGCTACGGCATTAACAAAGAGGACAATTATCTATCAATTTTTATTATCAATTCTCATGATCAATTCTCATGATCAATTCTCATGATCAATTCTCATGATCAATTCTCATGATCAATTCTCATAATCAATTCTCATGATCAATTCTCATAATCAATTCTCATGATCAATTCTCATGATCAATTCTCATGATCAATTCAAGAATATAAATTCAAATGGTCTCTTCCGTTGAGCTCTCTGCACTGACAGATTTGTAGATTAGCTGATGTTCACGTTATCAAGTTCTTGCTATTGACGGATACACTGTTCAAACTTCCATAGTCTCCAAGCTGTTAAATATCATCTAGTGCTCGTAACAATCATATAGCTATTATATCAAATATGGCCTTTGGCGTCTTGACAGATGGTTGTAGCAAGCAATCATGATAAGTCAATAGTGTATTTAAAACATTGGTGTCTTATCCAGGACGCTGAACAGCTTCTCTCGTGGATGAAATTGCCAATATTGGACAATTCATCCGCAGAACGAGCAGGATGTATTAAGAGGTCTGGTCTCGTCTCCTTTCTCCGGCACCTTTTGTCTTCTAAATTTGCTATCAACACTGCCTCGAAAGTTGCTGTTCCACTTTTTATTTTTGTTCTCCATTAAAACAATTAAAAGATCAAGAATCAAGGAAAGCCCTAGAAGAAAAACTAACAGAGGAATTTAAGAAACTCCATAACAAAGTAATCACAGTAGAAGAAGAGTGGAAACAGATTAAGAAAACAGTAATCAACATCTCAAAAATAGTATGTGGAACGAAACTAAGCAGAAGAAGGGAAAATAGCACCCCGTGGTTGAAAGAAGCATTTAGAGAAGCAATTAAAGAAAAGAAGAAACTGTTTAAAAATTGGAGGGAGAATAAGAACCAAGAAGAATATGAAAAATATCCCTTAGTTTGGAAAAAAAGTTAAAATTGTTCGCAAAGAAGCTAACCAATACAAATGGACAGAATTCGACAAAATATGACCAGGAACTTCATGACAGCCGAGATAAATTACTACAAAGCAATAAAATCAACAAGAGCGAGAAAGGAAAACCACGATCCTACAAAGCTTATGAATGCCAAGACAGATAGCCAATATCAAATAAACCAACATTTGCAAAAGAGATGGACAGAATATTTCGAAGACCTATCAAACATGGCACCAATTAGCAATAACACAACAAAAACCACGAAAGAACGCACAAACCTTGAACTTAACATCATGCAAGAGGAAATTGAAGAAGTAATAAAAAATGTATCAAGAAATAAAGCACCAGGGATAGATAACATACTAGTAGAAATAATAGCAGCAGCAGGTGAAACAGTTACATGACTGCACAGAATATTGGTTATTGGTTATTGGTTATGGAAGGCCCCGGTATCACTGCAAGCGAATTAAAATCCATAATTGCTCAACCGCCCGTGCCAGTGGAATCATCCGAATTATAGCTCATCTTCCAAACAAAGAAAGGTAACTGTAGTCCCCAACATAGCAGTCTAAGCACACGCCAAAAGACATAAGGCGAAACCGCACAGAAAGTGAACACAGCCAACTGTTCCCTGTCATACGATATCATCATTCATCGTACACAATTGGAGTATCGAAACATGATCAAAATGGATGAGACACACAGCTCACGGTGTGCACAGAACACTTAACTCAGTAGCTCCTGCAACAAGCCGGACTTGGAACATGAGGAAACTGCAACAAGGAACACTTTGCAGACATAGCCTTCAATGGTTCCTGCCGCCTATCCATCACATTGCCCGGAAGATCACGTCCTCCTGAAAATGATGATCGTCATAGTAAATGTATGGCGCTTGATGATGTTAGGACATCGTGTTTGACTCCAACTCCGAACATACAAAACACAGTTCGTCGTCAGATTATCCCCGATGCACACCAAACGTAAGGTCGCAAGATTAGCGCATGGTCGGTCTTGGGACACACGATGATCCATTATGATGACATAGCACGCACAAAATGTCTGCACCCATGTATTCATGATTACTCTACTGAATGCAGTCTACAACGAACGTAACATGGTACAAACTTCCCAAAGACGCTGACTTGACCGACTTGACGGAGGCCACCACATTAATGCGTTGTAACTTGTAAATAACTTGCGGCAAACATCTCCATCAACGGTCATGGAACAGCACTTTGTGTGACGTAAAACGAAGATCAACATTAGACGTTGGAAGGCGCATTCACAACACTTGAATTGTCAAAACGGAGCATTGCTGTGCGTGCAACGCCAATTCAATGGCGCAGATATAACAAGTGGAACATCATTTCGACTGGAATGCAGAAAATTGGAACGGAAACCCGAAGTTGATAAGAATCCAACGGAGTTTCTGCAGCGATAGAGAGAACGTGACTCAATTCCGCCATCTTGGAAACGGGAACAACAGAATATTCAATGCAGCAACAAAAAGCCCCGAAAGACTGGCAACAGGCAATCATCGTACAATATGGAAAAAGAAAGGCACCAGGAGTGACCTCAATATAAGGTAATTAGGAAAGTTATACACCAAAATTGTGGAAAAAAGGCTGAGACCAATAATAGAACTACAGTTAAGTGATTCTAAAATAGGGTTACAAAAAAAAAATAAAAAAAACTTGATTTACTGACGCTCTATTCACTTTAAAAGAGCTAGCAGAAAAGACAATAAAACACAATCAAAATCAAAATTTGTTCACAGCTTTCATTCGCTTCTTCTTCTTTCCTTTCTCATTTGCCTTTCAGCGTCGAGGAGAGATATAATTTGCGGTATTTTGCTCTTCTGTTCGCCTCTGCTGCTGTTATGTTTTCTAGTGCTTCTAATATTCCATCCATCCATCTTTTTCGTGGTCGACCATTGGGTCTGGTATTCTCACAGCTTTCATTAACCGGGAAAAAGTATTCGACCGAGTAAACAGAGAACATCAACAGGTTACACAGACCACTTCGAAATTAGATCAGGTGTCAGACAGGGGTGCATACTCTCCATCCTACTGTTAATACATGCACACACTAGAAATGCAAGTTAGCCAACCCATCAGAGACAGAGGAGATCAACGAGGTTATGTTTGTAGACGATCAGGCACTAATTTATGTAAAAATAAAAGACCCACAAAAACACTTAAATAAACTCAACAGCACAGGCACAAAATACAACAAGAAAATCAACATCAACAAAACAGAAGTCATGAATATCACAGAAAAGAAACAGAACATCAACATAACTATAGAAGGCAGGTAACTAAAACAAGTAGAGGAATTCAAATATCTAGGAAGTCTAGTGACAAACGACAATTCACAAACAGCAGACATATACTCAAGATGCAACAAAGCTTGTCAAATCATTGGACAGTTATCACCACTATTGTCCAACAAGGAAATAACTCTAGAGGAAAAATGGGCACTTTACAAAACAATCTTCATCCCAACGTTGTGTGGCAACAAAGGCGAGAACCTAGATGCAAGAATACGAAAATTAATCACTACTGAGATGAAATGTGTTAAACGAATGACAGGAAACAGCTTGAGATATAAGATCAGATATGAAGAACTGAGAAAAAAGGCTAGGAATAGTCCTCGCCATAAAATATATAAAGAAACAACAGATAACATGATTTGACCACGTGACAAGGCAAAAAGATCAAAATACAACACAGCGAGCCCTCAATAAACGTTGCGAGAACATCACACCCAAGGGCCGACCATGAATAGGATGGATTGATGGAGTATTAGAAGCACTAGGAAACATAACAGCAGCAGAAGCGAACAAAAGAGCAAAAGACCCAAAATTATACCTCACAGGCAAATGAGGAAGGAAAAAAGAAGACGAATCTATTTTTACGTCTACTAGATCTAAGGTGACCATTCGTCCCGGATTGTCCGGGACAGTCCCGGAATTTGACATTTTTTGAACCTTTGTCCCGGATTAGCTGCCGTACCGGTTTTGTCCCGATTTGGCATATTTTTTAGCTTTTGTCCCGGATTTGATAAAAAATAATTTGGGACACAAACGTTTACCAATTTTGCCATTTTGGTATACGGCGTACATTTCTTCAATTAAAAAAAAATATTATTCCGTTGCTGTGTAGACAATTTTGTTTAATATCAAAACAGTAGAATGCGCTCCTAGTTTTAAATCTCGTATATATTCGTTGTGTTACTAACTTTCACTTTCACAAAAAATGGCACCGAAGCGTAATTGTAGTTTTAATCAAGATTTACAAAAGGAATACCCTTTAAAAAAAAAGTCTACATCGTCATCAGACTTCACTGTAAGATGTAATATATGTTCATCCGGGTTTACTATTAACCATAGTGGACGTGGTGATATTAAGATAGGGTGACCATTCGTCCTCGATTTCCGGGGACAGTCCCCGGAATGTAGAAGTTGTCTCCGAAAGAAATTTGTCCCCGATTTTGTCCCCGATTTCAGTGAATAAATAAATGTTCATACACGGAATCGGCCCTCTTTTAAAGTAATCATTAGGACTCAGGACGTTACTGAGTTGTGTTTCTTTATCCCAGACTGAGCGGCATTAGCAAGAAGATAAAAGAGAAGACTTGGACGCGTTGTGTCGGAGATAGCTCTTTGAACTCTTGAAGCGCGGTGCTACGTCACTTCTATTCCTACCACTCACTTCTATTGGGATGGGTTTAATTTAAAAAAAAAACAGACACTCTCTCACTCCCCCCACCCCTGCCTTTCCGGACATCTCCCGCCAAAGTATCTCGCCAAAGTCGCCAACAGTAAAAACTAACATTAATTTATCGTGTGAAAGCTTCAGTGAAAAACTTGCTTCAAATCATGAGATCTTGAGAAAGATACACTCAAAAAACAAGTACCACGCCGAGGCAACAACCTCTTCAGTATAAATAAGGTACTGTAAACATTACTTTAATACTGCAATTGATATCTATATGTTGTTTAAATTTTTTTTATTTTAAATATTTTTTTTTATTGAGAAACACAACTAGCTATTGTAATGTCATTAAGTGCGTGTATCGCATAAGTACCGTGGATTTTAACACAGATAAAATCAAACAGCAAATGAACAGTTACTATGAAATTTAAAGTTATCTTTTTTTTGCATCTACAAAATTTCTTGCGCACACACAGTCACACACCCACCCACACATATTATAAATACATATATAAATAAATATATATATGTATATACACACACACATATATATATATCGTTCGTCCCCGATTTTGTGGGATAGTCTCAGAAATAATTTAAAAAATCCTCTGAAATGTAAAAAATATGACAAATGTCCCCGGAAACAATAGGAAAAAAATGGTCACCCTATATTAAGAGCCACATAAATAGTGATAAACATAAGAGAGCCGTCGCTACTGCTGCATCAAGCTCGTCGTTGACAAATTTTTTCCAGCTGAACAGGTTGGTGACAAAGAAGAACAGTTAGCTGCTACAGAAGGTGCCTTAGCATATCATACAGCGATGCACAATCACACGTTTAGATCTATGGACTGCACATCAAAATTGCTTCAGGTAACTTTAGAATCAAAATTTGCTTGTGCACGTACGAAAACAGAAGCTATTATTCAGAATGTGTTCACACCACATGCTCTAAACGAGTTGAGATGTGACCTAGAAAACGTAACATTTATCTCCATACTGACAGATGCCTCCAACCACAAAGAAATCAAGATTTTTCCTTTGCTTGTCAGATACTTTGATCGCAATAAGGGACTGAAAGTTAAAATATTAGAGTTGAAGTCATTGCCGGGTGAAACATCTGATATAGTAAGTAGTTTTCTTATTGACTGTCTAAATGAAAATGGTTTAGAACTGAAAGTAGTTGGATTATGTGCAGACAACACAAATTCTAATTCTGGGGGCGCTGAAAGAAAAGGACAGAACAATGTTTTCACAAAACTGAAAGAAAACCTTGTACATAGTTTGATAGGTGTTGGGTGTGCTTGCCATATTTTCCACAACACTGTTCGAGCAGCTGCAGACATATTGCCTGTTGATGTTGAAATGACTATTGCAAAAATGTATCTGTACTTCAAATCATACACAGTTAGAGTTGAAAGTCTCAAGGAGTTTTGTCAGTTTGTCGACACAGACTTCCAGATGATTTTAGGTTATGCACAAACTAGGTGGCTTGCGCTCTTGCCTGCTGTTGAAAGGATTCTTTACATGTTCCTGCCTCTAAAATCATATTTTCAATCTCAAGACAGATGCCCAGTTTTTATACAGGAATTCTTTGAAAACCCACTGTCTGAGGCATGGCTTATTTTGGTTCACAGTCAGGCATCCTCTTTCCACGAAGCAGTGCAGAAAGTAGAGGGACAGATGGTCACTGTATTTGAAGTCATTGACAACATCAATAGGTTGAAAGCTATCTTGGAGTCCAGGCCAAGCTGGAAGACGGCTTCTTGCCATCAAGAGTTCAGATAATCCTTAAAAAGCTGGAAATGGAAGGATTTCCACGCGATGATGTGAAAAAGTTTAACGCCAGTGTTTCTTCATTTTATGAAACAGCTTTAAGTTATTTGAAGAAATGGGCTGCAAATAATTTTCAAAACCTAGAGTCTTACAGCTGGGCAATGCTGAACAGAACACCAAATTGGGAAGATATTGAGAAGTCTTCATCATTAGTGAATCAAACAGTGCCTTCAGTCGACTTTCCAGAAAATGAAATGTATGACGAATATGTCTATATGAAACAGTTCGTTACTTCACAAAAAAATTAGTGAGTGGAGTCTTAATAAAACATTACCAGGGCAGCGTTGGGTTGAACTAGCTTCCCACTTCAGAAACAATCATGTGCCCGTTTCACATATTCTGAAATTGGCAGAGTTCTTTTTGTGTCTACCTGGAACAAATGCTGCAACAGAACGAGTGTTTTCTCTGATGAACAGTTTGTGGACAAATGATAAAACACAACTAGGTGTTGAAACTTTAAAAGCCATGTTGATCACCAAAGTGAACTATGAGGGAACATGTGTCGAATTTTATAAGATGCTGCATACAAAGAAGGACATTTTACAGAAAATTCACTCATCTGAAAAGTACAGCATCTCTGTTTCACCTTCAATTTAAGCGAGTATCACTGTTTTTTTTTTATCTCCTGATTATCCTGATAGCGTATTGTAGGTCTATATTATTAGATGTTTTAAAATGTATGTATTATTCACTTGAAAATGACAGCAAGAAGAAATGTAATTTTATTGGTGGAAAAGTGAAGTAAAATTATTCCGTCCCGGAATGGGATTTCAAAAATATGGTCACCTTACTAGATCACCAAGTCTTGCGATATCTACAGTGGTAGCTTCTCTTCTCTGTTGATGACGACGTCGTCTCTTTTGTTGAAACTTGGCTGTATTCTAAATATACATGATGCTGTCTACTTTAGTTAGTTTAGTTATATGCAGGTCATCATCATTGCACTCCGAACAAGACCACAGGTGCTGAGATCCCCTCTTCTGCAAGTCACACAGTGTCCAGCGACTGACGACTCTAGTTCCGTAACAAAGTCTTCTCTTTTATTCAACTTGACTGTACTCTAGATGTTGAGACTACCTGTTCTCTCTTGTCAAAACTTGACGATTTCTAGATGCGTACGCTCGCTCTCTTATGTCTTGTGTTCGTCTAGTTCAGCGCCCAAAGTACGTCTGTTTTTGTTGATCTTTTTCGTTACTATCCTTGACGCATTCCGTTTCCTAGTTTCTTGTAATTTCCTCATTTCTCTCTTTATCTATGTTTACCTTACACATCACTTTTCATCAAGCACTATACATAAAAATAAAAAAAATGACGATCATCATTTTCAGGAGAACGTGAACTTCCGGTCAATATGGTGGATAGACGGCAGGAACCATTGAAGGCTATGTCGGAAAGTGTTCCTTGTTGCAGTTTCCTCATATTACAAGTCCGGCTTGTTGCAGGAGCTACTGAGTTAAGTGCTCTGTGCGATTCATCTGTTTTGATCATGTTTCGATATTCCGATTGTTTACGATGAATGATGATATCGTATGATGCGAACAGATGGCTGTGTTCACTTTCTGTGCGGTTTCGCCTGTGTCTTTTGTTGTGTGCTGAGACTGCTATGATGGGGACTACAGCTAGCTTCCTTTGTTTTTTTGGAGATGAGATAGTAATTCAGATGATTCCATTGGCACGGGCAGTTGAGCAATTATAGATTTTAATTTGTTTACAGTGATACCGGGCTTTCCATAACCATAATCATCACTTTTCATACGGGTATCTCCAAATTCTATGGTCGCACGTTCACGGTGTCCTCCGGTGCTATATGGTCTCGTCTGTACGTTTCCCACTTCAAGAATTAGATGTTCAAGATGAGGCATATGCAGGTGAAAAAAGAAATATGAAAGATGAAGATGGCAGATAGCCTCATCACATAACATTCCAAAGAAAGCCATGAAGAGAAATTCTTCATTGCATTGCCTAAAAAGAATGGTGCAGTTAAATGCAGTGATTTTAGAACAATAAGCCTAATGAGCCAAGTAACAAAAATTGTACTAAAAGTTATACAAGGAAGGATTCGGAATAAAATTAATACTGAATTAGATGAGCAGCAATTCGGATTCAGGAAAAACAGTGGGATAAAAGGAGCCATATTCAGCATGAGAACATTGATTGAAAAGTACATAGAAGTAAACAAACTACCATTAAGCAGTCAACTTATAGACTGCCTAAAAGATATAAATATAGACAACACAGACATACAACTAATATGTAATTTATACTGGGAGCAAACAGCAATAATAAAATATAACAAGGAGAACTCTACACCCATGGACATAAAAAGAGGAGTAAGACAAGATCCATCCAATCACCAAGCTTGTTCAATCTATACACTGAGCAAATCTTTAAAAACATCACAGAGATGCCAGGCCTAAACATTAATGGAAAGATAATCAATAAGATATGCTGATGATACTGTTCTACTAGCAGAAAATCCTAAAGATCTACAACAATTACTTAATGAAATAAACATAACAAGCAAAAAATATGGACTAGATATGAATATCAAAAAGACTAAAACTATGATCATAAGGAAACAAAATTCTCAAGACCTACAATTAAATATCAAAGTTGAAGGAATACATCTGGAGACTACTTGGGACATACTATAACCAATGATGGAAAATGTATAACTGAAATAAACAAAAAAATATATATGACAAAGAGTAATTTTAATGCCATGAAAAATATACTAACATCAAAACAAATAACACCATGGCTAAAACCAAGAATAGCAAAATGTTACATCTTCTCAATATTCCTATATGGTGCAGAAACATGGACATTAAACAAGATAACAGAACAAAAAATTGAAGCCTTTGAAATGTGGATTTATAGAAGAATGGGTAGAATTGGATGGAAGTAAAAGACAACAAACGATGAAGTTTTAAAATAACTAACAATGAAAAGAAAACTACTAAACACAATCAGAACAAGACAAATGAAATTTTTGGGCCATGTTAAAAAACACAACAGCCTACTAAAAGTAATATTGGAAGGAAAAATACTAGGTAAAAGAGGCAGAGGCAGACCAAGACTAACATGGACGAGTAACATCAAAAGATGAACAGGTCAGCCTATGACAATCTGCACCATCAAAGCAAGAGACAGAGTGGAATGGCGCTCCATGGTAGCCAACCTTTGATGCGGAGACGGCACTCGATGATGATGTTGAAGACATCAATTAGTCGTGCAATCTTTTTACTTGCGGTCCTATTTCAAAACTCACTTGAGTGTTTAATCTCCTATCTTGTTTCCTGCACACTAACACATGAACAAGAGTGAAGATAGACTTGAACAAAAGAGAGAGACCTTTCTGCAGTTTATATAATTCATTACAATGTTCTTAAAGGATGCTCATCCATGCATGGATAAGTATATGAAGAACATGGTGTTAATGACATTTTTCCATGACACACTTTTAGATAATAAGGTTGGTATCATGCTAGGCTGATTTTACTTGCCATAAAAAAAATCTGGTACCCATTTTTAGAGGATGTGTGAACCGTGAAGCCTTTACTGAACAAAACTCATCATGTCTGAGAAATAATCCTTCCAACCAGCAGTGAGAGGCTTCCTTAGAGGATAACTCATTCCAAAATGTGCCGTCTAGAACTCTTCAATCTTTTATTAAAACAACTTTTCAAAGCTTGCACACAGGTGAAACAAAACTCTTCAAACATTCCCTAATTAAAACAATAAACACAATTTGTTAAAATAAACTATAGCAGTTTATTATGCATTCTATATATATTTGTAAATATTAAGTATGAATAATGGCCGGAGGTTACAATGTAAATATATGCACTGCAACTGTTCTTGAACAAACTGATAAAATACCTCATATTCATTTGTTGACTTTAAAAAAGTTGGAATACATGAACCCTACACCATGCAAAGCTAAACATTTCTTGATAGAAAATGATAGCTGGTATCAATGATAATCATTTTATTGAACAAAGCATGCACTAGGTTTTAAAATAGGTCTAAATGCATTCTAAGTTTCACTAAAACTATGTAGGCAATCTGCAAAGAACAAAGAAACAAACATTTGAAAAAAAAAATTATATACACAATAAGACCAAATTATAGACAAACATTTAAATGCTTCTCCTACCAAAGTAAAATTAGGTCTGTACCACAGGGTTGACACAAAATAAGATGTCTCAAACATCTGTCATAAAAATCACATCAGTATAATTATTACTGAAAAAGACAGAATGTGTTATACATAAAATAAAAGAAGACTGAAGTGTGAGTACATATGTAGTAAAAAAAAAAATGCAATAAAATAATATAATAATTATCGAGAAAAGAAAAGATTTTTAGAAAAAGGTCCCAGAATATGAATTCTGAAGAATAATTACATTTTTCCTCTGACCAGTGCAAAGATCACACGTTGTCATTATAGTAAATCCTGTCAGAAATAATGATTTTGGACACACACACCATTTCTCTTCACAAATATCACAAAAAGAGTTCCAATAAACTGATATTTTTATGTTTATAATTTTATACAAGATATGATACGATAGAATCAAGTAGCTTATGAAAACAGTATTTTGAACATGGAAGGTCCACGTTTGTAAAGCCAGTTTTACCGTGCTACAATACTTTCCCTAACGAGTGTTATTAAAATTTGGTACTATTATTCATTACAACATTACAATCAATTCTAAAATTGTTTGAAATAGTTTGATGTGAATCATCTTGTGGAATGATGCCACAACTTTTCAAGAGGGGCCAGTAGCCACTAAAGCGAAGAAAATTATATCTCGCATAATCTTCTATTTTTTACTACAAAGTAATTAAAATTAGTTGACTAATGATATAATCATCTATTTTTTACTACAAAGTAATCAAAATTAGTTGACTAATGACATAATCTTCTATTTATTACCTCAAAGTAATCAAAATTAGTTGCCCAATGACATAATCTTTTATTTTTTACTACAAAGTAATCAAAATTAGTTGCCTAATGATATACTCTTGAAAATTAAACTTCTAATACTAGAGATTTTCAACTTGTGGTTACTTAAAAATGTCTAAATAAGTGAGTAATGAAACAAATACTTGGTAACCATCAGCCATTCAGCTGAGTGTTCAGCTAAATTAAAACAAATTCAGCCATACAGCTTGCGGAACAGTGGTAGGAGAAGTTTAAACAATGCCTGAAACATTTTCTAACTATAGTGATTATGTTAGTAACTTATAATACACAAAGTGAACTAAAGTATTTAATGAAATATTTACACAATCTTGGTGGGTTAGTTACTTTGACTGGTGGCAACAAAAATGTTTATTATGCAGACAAACCACAGTAATATCAACATATGTAGATTTGTATGAGATGAAATTATTAAGTAGCATCATTTTGTGCATGGTAAATACAATCACTGAAGAGTGAATAACACAATTCATCAAATCTCATCTATTGGTCAATTAAAATCACATATCACCAGAAGAATTATTACAGGTTATATATACATCATGGTGCAGGAGAAACAAAGAAAATAAAGTTCTACTATAGACAGGCATCTGATAATGCCCTGCACACTGCCCCTAATGTTGAGTTGACACACAGGGCAACTCCAAAAACTTTTGTTCTTAGTGTCTCTGTGTTTAGACCTGTTCCTGTGGTGAATTTGGGCACAGGTTCAGAAAATCACATTGGATAGACTGCTTCAGCTTCAGTTTCTTAGATCTGCTTGAATATACATTTGTATAAATACAAAATATACACATATCATACAAAAGAGCATTCTATTGCTTATCATGAGGAAACCAAGTCAAGATGTTGAGAAAAACACTGGACACGTATCCGTCCACTGGGTTGGGGGGTGGAAGAGGGTGGGGGGAAGGAAAGAAAAAAATGTTAGAACTTGCTCTATACAACTGTCGGAATCACAAGATGAGCAAATGATGACGTATGCAACCTCTGTGAGTGACAAACAACATACCTGAGACAGCTAACTTTTCATGAGAGAAACGGATGTGGTTTCAGCTAGCAAATGGAGTAGAAGAATTAAAGTAGTTGTTCACTAAAAGAAAGCAAATTGTATAATTAGAGCAGTGATCTTTTTTTCTGTTTGCCAGGTTTTACCTCTGATGAGAGACTAGGAACTGAATTTTGCGTGTTAACCTGTTTTTCCCTGGCAGCCGTATGCACAGGGGTATCCTGGCAGATAACTCCGTCTTCAGAGGTACTCATATTTTTTCAGTCCATGAGTAATTGACGTTTCAAGCTGGGCTTCGCTGCTATGACCAGGGGTGGTTGTACAGCTGGGATTTGAACCCACAACCTCTCTATCTCGAGGCTGGTGTCTTACCTCAAGACCAACCAGTCCCCGAGCAGTGATCTATAATGACAGTTAAAAATTGTCCTTGCTAGTCACTCTTAATAACTGAAGAGGTCATTAATGCTGCTAGGACCTTCCCACCTTCATTATGATTTATAGAAGTTAAAAGAACACAATGACATCAGACTGGACATGATATGAGAAGATGAGTTTTATAGCACACAGTGACAACAATGAAAATGATGGGATTAAAGTACAAATGAATGTAAGAAAGCAGTTGTGAACAATTTGTAAACCATCTAAAATCAAGTTCTGGGAGAATTTTACTTGCAAAGATAACAGGCTGGTTAACAAGTGCAGTCTATCACAATGCCTGAGTTATTATAGGATTCTTGTATATTAACATAAATCGATTGCTGGTAAATGCAGAAAATCAAGATCACCAGCAGTGAGGTTATGCTGTACTTTCAATAAAACCAAAACTGATTTGTTTCTTCCTATCACCATCTAAAACAGTCAAAGCATAATCTCCCCTTCACAGCTGTCAAAACTAACCTCACAGAAAACACAAGGCAGATCATCACATGCATTATCACAAATAAGCCACAAATATTTTGTGGGAGTCCAAACAAATGTGTCAGATCTGTCTACACACAACACAGATTTCATAAAAACAAAATCCCCTTATGTTCATGAATATAATATGCTATTAAAATTGTGTGCAATTAAAATGTATAAATATTTGTATTCTGAAATATATCATATTTGATCTTTGGTCAAATTCCCTCAAGTAGTGAAAGTAAAATGTATGATTTGATTTTGAATTACAATTATTGCTTTTATTAGATCAGTTACGACAGGGTTACTAACTGACATATAAACATCAGGCTGTTAGGTAAAAGGGCATGACCAATCATGTCTGGGAGAAGATATGTCTACAGTCAACACCTCGTGTGTGGGAAAATATGTCTACAGTCAACACTTCATGTGTGAGAAAAGATGTCTACAGTCAACACTTCATGTGTGAGAAAAGATGTCTACAGTCAACACTTCATATGTGGGAAAAGATGTCTACAGTCAACACTTCATATGTGGGAAAAGATGTCTACAGTCAACACTTCATGTGTGAGAAAAGATGTCTACAGTCAACACTTCATATGTGGGAAAAGGTGTCTACAGTCAACACTTCATATGTGGGAAAAGATGTCTACAGTCAACACTTCATGTGTGAGAAAAGATGTCTACAGTCAACACTTCATATGTAGGAAAAGATGTCTACAGTCAACACTTCATATGTGGGAAAAGATGTCTACAGTCAACACTTCATATGTGGGAAAAGATGTCTACAGTCAACACTTCATATGTGGGAAAAGATGTCTACAGTCAACACTTCATATGTGGGAAAAGATGTCTACAGTCAACACTTCATGTGTGAGAAAAGATGTCTACAGTCAACACTTCATATGTAGGAAAAGATGTCTACAGTCAACACTTCATGTGTGGGAAAAGATGTCTACAGTCAACACTTCATATGTGGGAAAAGATGTCTACAGTCAACACTTCATATGTGGGAAAAGATGTCTACAGTCAACACTTCATATGTAGGAAAAGATGTCTACAGTCAACACTTCATATGTGGGAAAAGATGTCTACAATCAACACTTCATATGTGGGAAAAGATGTCTACAGTCAACACTTCATATGTAGGAAAAGATGTCTACAGTCAACACTTCATATGTGGGAAAAGATGTCTACAGTCAACACTTCATATGTGGGAAAAGATGTCTACAGTCAACACTTCATATGTAGGAAAAGATGTCTACAGTCAACACTTCATGTGTGAGAAAAGATGTCTACAATCAACACTTTGTGCATGGGAAAGATGTCTACAATCAACACTTTGTGCATGGGAAAAGATGTCTACAGTCAACACTTCATGTGTGAGAAAAGATGTCTACAATCAACACTTCATGTGTGAGAAAAGATGTCTACAGTCAACACTTCATGTGTGAGAAAAGATGTCTACAATCAACACTTTGTGAATGGGAAAAGATGTCTACAATCAACACTTTGTGCATGGGAAAAGATGTCTACAATCAACACTTCATGTGTGAGAAAAGATGTCTACAATCAACACTTCATGTGTGAGAAAAGATGTCTACAATCAACACTTTGTGCATGGGAAAAGATGTCTACAATCAACACTTCATGTGTGAGAAAAGATGTCTACAATCAACACTTCATGTGTGAGAAAAGATGTCTACAATCAACACTTTGTGCATGGGAAAAGATGTCTACAATCAACACTTCATATGTGAGAAAAGATGTCTACAATCAACACTTTGTGCATGGGAAAAGATGTCTACAGTCAACACTTTGTGCATGGGAAAAGATGTCTACAATCAACACTTTGTGCATGGGAAAAGATGTCTACAATCAACACTTCATGTGTGAGAAAAGATGTCTACAATCAACACTTCATGTGTGAGAAAAGATGTCTAAAATCAACACTTCATGTGTGAGAAAAGATGTCTACAATCAACACTTCATGTGTGAGAAAAGATGTCTACAATCAACACTTTGTGCATGGGAAAAGATGTCTACAGTCAACACTTCATGTGTGAGAAAAGATGTCTACAGTCAACACTTCATGTGTGAGAAAAGATTGTTATTGGTTATTGTTATTGGTTATGGAAGGCCTCGGTATCACAGCAAACGAATTAAAATCCATAATTGCTCAACCGCCCGTGCCAGTGGAATCATCCGAATTACCAACTCATCTCCCAAACAAAGAAAGGTAACTGCAGTCTCCATCATAGCAGTCTCAGCACACGCCAAAAGACATAAGGTGAAACCGCGCAGAAAGTGAACACAACCAACTGTTCCCTGTCATATGATATCATCATTCATCGTAAACAAGCGGGATATCGAAGCAGGATCAAAACGGATGAGACACACAGCTCACGGTGTGCACAGAGCACTTAACTCAGTAGCTCCTGCAACAAGCCGGACTTGGAATATGATGACATCATGGGACGCACCAAAATGGCAGCTTATTTATATTTGAGCTATGGACTAAGCAATGTTTACATTGAACAACACGATATATGTTATTGCTGCGAGTTGGCAGATTTTTGAAAATGTTTTCAAGGGTTTGAACATAAATGTTTGTTCACAGTTCGTTAACCTTCGCTGTAGATAAAGTCGTTAATTCGATGGCTTCGTTTAAGACATTTTTGACGTTGGTAGCTAAGGACCTAACTTGTGCAAACGGATGGCATTGGCAAGGATCATTTTGAATCTATGAAGTGGGCTCATTGTGTGTTTAACTCAAAAGCATATGTGCTTTTTAACCAAAGACCTTTTTTTGGGGACTCAATGAAGATATCCCCGATGGAAGAATAAATTGTACTATTAGTCCCATAAATGATTCGCTTCCAGGGGTTTATGATGTAAACAAAGCAGTTTTGTCATTGCAAGTGAATAATGTCCACACCTATAATTGGTCAGGATTGTGTAGCAGCAGCAGCTTTATAGCGAACACAGAAAACATCATAGGATTGTGCTGTTCTGAAACAGCTATGCCATGCTACCCTAGAATTGCCTTTAATGGGATTACTTTGACCACAAACCACTCTCCATGTGTGTGCCACATATTTACACCCCAGAAAGAAATACTGAATATAACAACATCATGTGCCGTCTGTGATATTAATGACCACAGACCATGAGCCTCCTGTATAATTGATATAACTGTTGCACCAAGCACTTCATCAGCAGAGCCAGATCTATGGAATGTTAATCTGACATTGTTCTTGAATGATGTCCAAGTTAATGAGACATCAGAATCGTGTGGCAGCAGCTACAAGAAGGGAGCGGAGAACATCAAGTTCTGCTGCTATAAAGGAGACTCGCCTTGCTATCCCAGAATTGCCTTAAATGGGATCACTGTAGTTGAAAACTTCTCCTCTTGTGTAAACTACACATTCACATCCAAGAGTGAATCAGTGAAGGTCACAAAATCATATTCTCTCTGTGGTTTTACTAACTACAGGTCATGTGGCTTCTGTTGGATTGGAAATGATAACTTACCACCACTGTGTGTCTATATGTTTGGAATTGGAGTCATCAATGACGGCCTAACATCATCAAGTGCTATGACGATCATCATTTTCGGGAGGACGTGAACTCCCATGGTATATGGTGGATAGACGGCAGGAACCATTGAAGGCTATGTCTGAAAAGTGTTCCTTCTTGCAGTTTCCTCATATTCCAAGTCCGGCTTGTGAGAAAAGATGTCTACAGTCAACACTTCATGTGTGAGAAAAGATGTCTACAGTCAACACTTCATGTGTGGGAAATGATGTCTACAGTCAACACTTCATGTGTAAGAAAAGATGTCTACAGCCAACACTTCATGTGTGAGAAAAGATGTCTACAATCAACACTTCGTATGTGGGAAAAGATGTCTACAGTCAACACTTCATGTGTGAGAAAAGATGTCCACAGTCAACACTTGACGGGAACACGAGAAATGCTGGTATTGGTGGTAGAATGGACAAGGGGAAGCCCTAACTGAAACAAAACTGATTCCATGGACTGATAAATAGGTTGGTAACAGGTTACATTAGTCAGTTTCTGTAGAAATCCCTCAATATAAATCAATAAAGTATGCGTTCAATGAATTTATTATTAAATAAAAACATATGTATATGTGTTAATTTCCATCACAGATGATGAGAATATCTTTCAAGCTTGAGTTACACAGCTTCAATGTAAGTAGATATGACGGAGGGTTACAACTGTCTTTGCCACATGTAAAACATGAATGGGGAGAGCTGGATACACAGATGTGGACGGCTCAGTCATTTACAGCAGTGCTTTTTGTAAAATATTGCTTTATTTTGCTACTAAGCATCTATTGGAATATATCTTTACATACAGGACTGTACAGGGTTTTTCTACATGTGATGCCGATATTATTTTATATTTGTTAGTTACTTCCTCTCAGGCCGAAGACAGCACATAGGGCGGAAGTCATAGCTCTCCGCAATTGATGATTTTATATATTGATGATTTTATATATTGATGATGTTATAAAGCTTGTTAGAAAAAAAAAACTTAGAATAAATACATCTCCAAATATTTCTTCTTTACCCTTCTCTTTATCCTTCTGAGATAAGTGATCAGGTTGATAATGAGGCATTTTAATACACATAATTACAAGCAAATGCCTGGTACACAATTACAATGAACAGGACACAAAGAAGTTGTGAAATGAGAGACATAACACATAATAACACATTCAACTAGATTATAGTGAAGTACAAAGTAACCTCTTGACATAAGATATGTAGACAAATAAAGGTATACAAATCTGGCCAATTTTAAAACAAAATTGTTTTTCAAAGGATAAAAATTCTGATATGTAATGATCTTTATGACTGTAATATCATGAATATTTGTATTTAAAAATAATATGCTGAAATCTCCTTGTGTTTGGACGGAAGAGAATCAAAAGCACTGAATCAATGAAAAAATAGATTGAGGATATAAAAGTGAATATATATTTAAAAACATATTGTTGGCATACAAACAAGTTTTAGCAATTGTGAAGGCTTGAGGATGTAAATATCAAACAGTACATGGTAGTCTCACATTTATATATGCTTTGATGAAGTTAAAGCACTCAAAATACATATGTTTTAGATACTCAACATAAGCAATTTTTACAAATATTTTAACGAAGACTTTATTGCTATCTGTGCCCTACCTTTTGTGGGTCTAAATAAAACAATGCTCATGCTAAGATTTACAATTGGTAGAGTTCAAAGAAACCCTATGTACCTTTCACCTTGATAAAGTCAACAAAGAATTTTTTTTTTTTCCATTGCTAAAAACATAAACAATTCTGGACGGTATTTACAGTTGATTTTCAGATCTGTTTCACAACACTGTGGTTAATGTATACGGAAAGATATGATTTGACATATTTGTTCAATGATATGACATTAGTTCATAAAAAAAGAGTGTATACCTTGTAAAATACATAACACAACCAAGCTATTATATATTTCTCATACAATACAAATGTTAGAAAAAATTATTTTAAAATATAAAACAAACTTCAAAGAGAATATTTGAGAAAACAGCAAAATAGAAAAGAGATTAGTCTGCAAAAGCATGAACATAATCTAATTTTTAACAGTTCGCACAAAAATCTTTAATTCTGCAAACAACACATATTTTTTATTTTTTCAAAATGTTATTTCTACAAAACTTAATGCTGCTTACAAATGTGTGGTAGGAAACACAAACAAATATCTACTGAAGCCTCACCAATAAGTTTGCTACCACACCATTACATACAAACTGCCTGATTAACAAATTCTCTAAAACTATTGACTCATGCATTGTTAACAAATCAACCATAGGAGTGAGAGGAAATGATATACTAGAGTGTTCCACAACAAGTCACGGGGAAGAGAGTGAGAGAATGTGATATTAGAATGTTGCACATTACAGTCACAAGTGACTAGAATGAATTCAAAATACTTTATGACGATCATTCTAGGCTAGATGAAAAAAGTGTCAGATTTCAAACAAATAGAACCAAAAAATGTGCGTGGACCATGAGCCTGTAGCTGTATTGTTTTTAAATGCTCCACTGATAAAGTGGTTTGACTTATATCAAAGTTAACCAGTTCAGCTACTTGCGAAACACAAATCTACAAAATAATCTTTTTCATGTGTTGCTGTTATGAGATAATTTATCCTGTTTCTTGTTCACCACTGAAGTTCTTCTTGTCATGTTTCTAACTCTCTTCGATGTGTATTTCTCAAGTTTCCACTAGTGACTGTGTTAACTACTTTATTTTGCCCATTGTATAGTTCTAAAGAATTACTGTGTAATGTGTGCACTGTACACTAATTATAGCTTCTACTTGTATGATAGAGTAAAGAAATGACTGGAATTTTACATGCAGTAGAACATGAAATGATGTTATGTTCAAACCTCTCTGAAACCTATACTACTATGAATTTGCTGTACTTTATTGATGTGTATACAATCGTATATTAGATATGTTATCACTCCAAGAGTATAATTTGGCCATCTTGAGGTTCATTTCCCTGCAAACATTGACGCACTTACAGAATGCAATCACAGTTGATGGGGACAACTGTCCAGCCAGAATGTTTGAACTCCAAATAATTGTAGTCATTATAGTTAGATGTCTAAATTAGCACATGTTGGGTAATAATTCAAATGTTATTTCAAACAAGTCAGCAAATAGTGTCCATAAGTGTCTCAAACAATGTCATAGCTGAACCAATAATACAGCATGTGACAAGTTGATCATCTTGTACAGGCATCAATCCTCAATGTTACATCTGTCACTATTACAAAACAATTTAGCATGTTACACCTATAACTATCACCAAATAATTTAGCATGTTACATCTGAGACTATTACAAAACAATTTAGCATGTTACACCTGTAACTATCACCAAACAATTTAGCATGTTACATCTGTGACTATCACCAAACAATTTAGCATGTTACATCTGTGACTATCACCAAACAATTTAGCATGTTACATCTGTGACTATCACAACAATTTAGCATGTTACATCTGTAACTATCACCAAACAATTTAGCATGTTACATCTGTGACTATCACCAAACAATTTAGCATGTTACATCTGTGACTATCACCAAACAATTTAGCATGTTACATCTGTGACTATCACCAAACAATTTAGCATGTTACATCTGTGACTATCACCAAACAATTTAGCATGTTACATCTGTGACTATCACCAAACAATTTAGCATGTTACATCTGTGACTATCACCAAACATGTTATGTTAGCATGTTACATCTGTGACTATCACCAAACAATTTAGCATGTTACATCTGTGACTATCACCAAACAATTTAGCATGTTACATCTGTAACTATCACCAAACAATTTAGCATGTTACATCTGTGACTATCACCAAACAATTTAGCATGTTACATCTGTGACTATCACCAAACAATTTAGCATGTTACATCTGTGACTATCACCAAACAATTTAGCATGTTACATCTGTGACTATCACCAAACAACTTAGCATGTTACATCTGTGACTATCACCAAACAATTTAGCATGTTACACCTGTAACTATCACCAAACAATTTAGCATGTTACATCTGTGACTATCACCAAACAATTTAGCATGTTACATCTGTGACTATCACCAAACAATTTAGCATGTTACATCTGTGACTATCACCAAACAATTTAGCATGTTACATCTGTGACTATCACCAAACAATTTAGCATGTTACATCTGTGACTATCACCAAACAATTTAGCATGTTACATCTGTGACTATCACCAAACAATTTAGCATGTTACATCTGTGACTATCATCAAACAATTCAGCATGTTACATCTGTGACTATCACCAAACAATTTAGCATGTTACATCTGTGACTACCACCAAACAATTTAGCATGTTACATCTGTGACTATCACCAAACAATTTAGCATGTTACATCTGTGACTATCACCAAACAATTTAGCATGTTACATCTGTGACTATCACCAAACAATTTAGCTAGTTACATCTGTAACTATCACCAAACAATTTAGCATGTTACATCTGTGTCTATCACCAAACAATTTAGCATGTTACATCTGTGACTATCACCAAACAATTTAGCATGTTACATCTGTGACTATCACCAAACAATTTAGCATGTTACATCTGTGATTATCATCAAACAATTTAGCATGTTACATCTGTGACTATCACCAAACAATTTAGCATGTTACATCTGTGACTATCACCAAACAATTTAGCATGTTACATCTGTGACTATCACCAAACAATTTAGCATGTTACATCTGTGACTATCACCAAACAATTTAGCATGTTACACCTGTAACTATCACCAAACAATTTAGCATGTTACACCTGTGACTATCACCAAACAATTTAGCATGTTACACCTGTAACTATCACCAAACAATTTAGCATGTTACATCTGTGACTATCACCAAACAATTTAGCATGTTACACCTGTGACTTTCACCAAACAATTTAGCATGTTACATCTGTGACTATCATCAAACAATTTAGCTAGTTACACCTGTAACTATCACCAAACAATTTAGCATGTTACATCTGTGACTATCACCAAACAATTTAGCATGTTACATCTGTGACTATCACCAAACAATTTAGCATGTTACATCTGTGACTATCACCAAACAATTTAGCATGTTACATCTGTGACTATCACCAAACAATTTAGCATGTTACATCTGTGACTATCACCAAACAATTTAGCATGTTACATCTGTGACTATCATCAAACAATTTAGCATGTTACATCTGTGACTATCATCAAACAATTCAGCATGAAATATCTTTACATTTCCGACAATCAAGCAAGTAACAACTGTAAATGTCAGTCAAAACAATTTAACAAGTTATACCGGCAAATGTCGTCAAAATAAATTAACATGTTACACCTGTCCTTAAACATTTTTTGACATAAAACATCTGTATCCCTTTAGATAATTTGACAATTATCACCAGTAACTATCATTAAACAATATAGCATGTACATTATAAATGTTCATTATTGTTGTAGCTGCCCTCAAGATCCAATCAAGTTACATGAGCAGCAATCTTCAATTTCTCTTCATCTCATTTATCACTGTCATCAATTCAATACTGCAGCAATTATATTCCATCTTCATCTGAGCTGACATCTGTGACACTAACAAATGAGCTTCTAGAAGTAGACCTGCGTTCCTTGTCCTTGATTGTACTGGCTGCTTTAGAAGATGAGCCCCAAGCACTTGACCCATAAGTGTTTGAAGCATCAGTGCTTCCTCTGGCAGCTACATGCCTGAACAACAAGAAGGTGAATTATCAAGGTTATGGAGGCAGGACAAATTCACTGGAATCAACTTTCAACATTTTTTTCTTAGGCAGCAAACAATTCATTTAAATGTAGCGGTAGAGAACTTTAGGAATGGCATACAATGATTTAACATAACAGCAACAACAAAAGTGTAAAACAGTGGTAAAAAATAATACCAATTTTACCACAAATGTGAAGGATCACCCACAAACTGAACAAATACCTTTCAAAATGTAATGACTTACTGTGCACATCTCTCTCTTCATAAAATTCACCCCTTAAATAGGCATGAATGCAGTGTATTGACTGGTTAGGGCAAAGCCATGTTATTTCTGTCTTTCAGTCTGACATATCCATCTTAGGCATAGGCATTTCATAACAATTTGTTGCTTGGAGAGTGGCCATTTTTGGACTACTCTTGTTGACTTTCAACTGCTTTAACGTGTGTGAATGCACATGGGCCTATGGTTTTTTGCCATTATATCACTATCCAGAGACCAAGGCAGGGTAAAGCCATAGGTTCAATTTTTTAAAATTCCCACCCCCTGTGGTAGGAATCAAACCTGGGACTTTCCTGTCCTGAGGCTGGCATCTTACCTCTGGACCGCTCAATCCCTCACCATACATGTAACATTGACAGTTATTTTAAAACAACGCTCTATGAGAAAACAGTGTGCACATCCTCTTCTTCTTCTGTGCTAGATCTGCCTCCAAGAAAACATCTTAAGGCTCCAATAATTTGGGATTTCAGACTCATTATTTGTCTCACTTTAGCTTCCTTTGGTCTAATTTCATGCTTTTGTTATTTGTTCTTATAGTTAGGACCATCATTATTGTACTCAGATGAGTGCTGGCAACTTCTATGTTTGCTACTCTTAACATTGTCTTGTCCTACAGACTAAACTAACTTGATTTTAGTTAATATCGCTGCAAAAGAGAAATACCTGAACTATTTTTCAAGGACAAAATCAAAACTGCTGTTATTTATGGTTATGGAAAGCCCCGGGTACCACTGCAAACAAATTAAAATCCATAACACTGCTGTTAGTGAGGTAGAATAATCTCCTCACAGAACATAGTTATGTCAACAAATAGATCATTATTACTCAGAGAAATTGTCTATTTAAGATCCTGTTCTATAGGTTATATACATCTTCAATCTACTTTAATAAGACCTCTTTCATGTGACACCAAGCACCCAGAACACTCATTTCCACAACGGCCTATCTCATAATGATTTTGGGAAAGGATTGAAAATTAATGAGAAACAGGTACAAACATTTCAATGGTCTGTGCTACAAAAGTAGACCAACAGGATATATTAAGTTGTGAGAATGAAAACTGTTCACTCAACTAAACCCAAAGAATATTGTGCAATAGGATTGTCTCCCTTCCCTTCAGGTGTCGAGGAAGAAACAAATTTCTAGTTCTTGCCCTTCTGACAACCTCAATTATTGTCAATTAATGTTGTAGCCATTAAATTAAATTAATTGAAGAATGTTGTAGCAGTTCTCAAATATCAGTGGTCTACCACAGGCTCTTCTTCCATCTCCTCTTATCATATGTGTCTTGTATGTTATAGAATCTCTTGACATTCCTTCCAGAAGAGCAAACCAATTCATTTATTGTCTCTGTATGTAGTTTAGAAATGATTTAATGCTAAATCTCTCTCTTATGACACCATTTCTAATTCTGTCTCTTCTGGTCACTCCAAGCACTTTTCTCAAACATCTCATCACTGTGGTTAGAATATCAGAATTCATGTTGCAAATTTGATAAATAGATCCATCACATGTTTGGGTTTGTCATGAAAGCCAATGCAGAAATAGTTGCAGAGAATGCATTTACCCAGAGAACCATGAGCTGTCCATTCAATCTAAGAGCATCAACAGAACATATCAGAATTTGTTGTTATTGTTATTGTTTTTGATAGGATCATCATCACTGCACACTGAATGAATCCATAGGTGCGATATCTCCCTCAAGAATCTAGAGAAAATCCTCGGAGAAATCCTGACCCATGTGCATCAATGGCCACACTGTGGGTAGGTTTCTGTCGATAATTTTGCCTGGGCAGTGGCCATAATTATGGCCTTCTCTTCCCAATTTTAACTGCTAATGGTTCTTTATGTGTACAAATGCACACAAGACCTCCTATTTATTGCCATTATACAAGAGAGCTAGACATTGGATTTCACTACCCAAGAGGTTTGGGTAGGGTAATATCATAAAGGAATCATTGTTTCTATTTTTGGAAAATGACCACCACTTTTGATAGGCTTTGAACCTGGGTCCTTATTATCCTGAGACCAATGTACCCCTAGACTACCCAGCCCCCTATCAGAAGATGACAAAGAAGATTAGCACTATATCAGGAAACTGCAGAGAAAAAAAAGGCTAAGACTTACCAAGCATAATTGATTGCATGACTGTCTCACATACAAGAGCTGAAGTCTGGTACTGTCAGGTAAGTCAGCTCAGATCTCAAAATTCACAACAATTAACACTCTCTTAGAACAAACTTTAGGCTTATTCAGAAACCCATGCTGCGGAAGCATGACAGACTTGGCAGACTTTTAGAGAAGGAAAACTTTATAAATCCAGGTAGGAAAGACTTGTTAAAGTCTGGTAGCACAAATCTCTTAGGAGGAGGAGACACAGCTCTTAGTTTAGTCTAGTCAGATCATTTTCATTACAAAACGGACAACTCAAATGTGCTCAGATCTACTCCTCACTTCATTCCCCAGCATGCAGCACACACTAGAAAAAGCAATGAAGAAGGCTTGAGCTTTGATGCTAGAACTTCACACCACTGATGAAGACCTAGGCCCCCAATTGAGTCACTCCTTATGACATGTGTGGCAGGTGACAGTGGCTCAATTCTTTCCTCCTTCGACTGTGGTTGGGATCCTTGTAGCAACACAAGAGAGTAGAGACAACTCTAATTGCAAACAACTGCTGCCTTGCAGGTAAGGTCAGGGACAACCAAAGAATAGATGCAGTTCCAAACAAATGGCAATTAAAAATGCTCTGGGGTAGCCAGTGCAACACTATCTACTAATAAGCAAATAAAGAATATCTGACTCTGTAGACATCTGCAGGTTGAGTTGTCCAAAAGTTAAGTGTGTGTTCTGGATTACAGTTCCATGTGGATGCATGTAGCCTTTTTTTGGACGTTTTGATACATAACAATCTACATGGTTAAGCAGCATTTCAAGAACGTTTATAGGTCTCTATACTAAATATGCTTTCTATCATCAAAGTTTATAAAAAGCCAGAAAAGAAAACAGGATATGGTGAAAGTCTTACTTAGCAGCAGCTGGGGCTGGCTCAGCAGGTTCTGTGGTATCATCCCAGTCATTATCCAAATCTGAATCTCCCTAAGAAAGATTGTCATAGAATTGTCATTTATCAGTTTTCACTTTAGATGGTAGCAAATTATTTTAATGACATTACACAAAATTGAGAGAAGTATTATAATCTTCACCTTCTGAGAGTAATGTTGGTCACCACAATCACAATTACTGCAATAAGCACAGTCCCATAGACAATATGTCTCAATACAAATCAAAAGTAATAAAAATAACTACAGCATACAGCAACATGTTCCATCTAAGGTTAAGAAACCATAAGTCTAATAAACCTGATTTGGTTAAAAAAGACAGCCAGGAGCTTGCAGCAACGAACAAATTCATATACTTGGAAAGTAACATCAGCCAGTAAAAATGTCAATACAAATATGAATTGAGCCAAAATAGATATAGCTAAACACTTGGAGATTCACATAGTAAAAGTAAGTAAAGTAAAGGCTCCCTTCATGCCTTGCTAGGCGTATGGGGAATATGGTATTCTATCTATTGACCTTTTGAGCCGTAACCGGCCCATAGGGCGTAGACCAAGATACACCTTCTCCTATATGAATTTTTTGTTCTAGCAGTTTTCTTTTAAAGATATTTTATCAAATCTCGCCATCTGTCTCTGTTCTGTGCAAGCAGTTCTATCTCATTGAGGGAGCCGATTCCTGCTGCTCTTGCCTCTCTCATCAATGTTCTTCTCAGTGTCTCCCTGGGTCTTCCTCTTTTTCTTTTACCTGTTGTTTCCCATATGAGGGCTTGCTTTGCTATTCGGTTATTATCTCTTCTCATCACATGTCCAACGTATGACCATCGTCTTTTCTTTATTACTGAAGATATTAGTGGTTGATTGGCGATTTCTCTAATTTCCTCGTTTGTTTTGAATTCGTTCCATGCTATACCAAGTATTTTCCTTAGACATTTATTTTCGAATGCGTTCAACTTTGTTTCTATATCTCTTGTTGTTTTCCAGCTTTCACACGCATACGTAAGGGTTGATAGTACATTTGATTTGAATAGCCTAAGTTTTGTATTTGTGCTAATGAGTTTTGATTTCCACAACTTTTCAAGGCTTCTGAAAGACATTGCTGCTTTAGCCATTCTGATTCTAATTTCTTTACTCGTATCCCCTTCTCGATCAATGTGACTTCCAAGATAGATAAAGTGATCGATCTCTTCTACTGGTTTGTTTTCCATGTATATTTTGTCACCTGTTGGAATTAAACTTTTCATGACTTTAGTCTTTTCATGATTGATCTCAAGCCCAATTTTGCTGGATATTGATGATAGTTCATTTGTGTTTTCCTGCATCGTTTTTATCTGACTGCTGATGAGAACTATGTCATCAGCAAAGTCGAGGTCCTCCAAATGGTCTCCTTGTATCCATTCGATGCCTTTATTACCAGTGCAGCATTTCTTCATTATGAAGTCCATAACAATTCCAAATAACAAGGGCGATAAAATACATCCTTGTTTAACCCCAGTTTCTATTGGGAAACATTCGCTCAGTCCTTCCTCTGTTCGAACTGCACATGTGAATATGGTATTAGTGACCATATTTTCCTATAACCACGGCACATTTTTGGGTGATGTGGTCAGTATCATGCCAGGCTACCTTTACTTCTCAGAAAAATCTAGTATACAAGAGTTTTGTGTACTACAGCAGGGATCTTAACTATGGATACAAGAGTTTTGTGTACTACAGCAGAGATCTGAACTATGGATACAAGAGATTTATGTACTACAGCAGGGATATGATCTGTGGATACAAGAGTTTTGTGTACTACAGCAGGGATCTGAACTATGGATACAAGAGTTTTGTGTACTACAGCAGGGATCTGAACTTTGGATACAAGAGTTTTGTGTCCTACAGCAGGGATCTGAACTATGGATACAAGAGTTTTGTGTACTACAGCAGGGATCTAAACTATGGATACAAGAGTTTTGTGTACTACAGCAGGGATCTGAACTGTGGATACAAGAGTTTTGTGTACTACAGTAGGGATCTGAACTGTGGATACAAGAGTTTTGTGTACTACTGCAGGGATCTGAACTTTGGATACAAGAGTTTTGTGTACGACAGCAGAGATCTGAACTATGGATACAAGAGTTTTGTGTACTACAGTAGGGATCTGAACTGTGGATACAAGAGTTTTATGTACTACAGCAGGGATCTGAACTATGGATACAAGAGTTTTGTGTACTACAGTAGGGATCTGAACTATGGATACAAGAGTTTTGTGTACTACAGCAGGGATCTGAACTTTGGATACAAGAATTTTGTGTCCTACAGCAGGGATCTTAACTATGGATACAAGAGTTTTGTGTACTACAGCAGTGATTTGAACTATGGATACAAGAGTTTTGTGTACTACAGCAGGGATTTGAACTATGGATACAAGAGTTTTGTGTACTACAGCAGGGATCTGAACTATGGATACAAGAGTTTTGTGTACTACAGCAGGGATCTGAACTTTGGATACAAGAGTTTTGTGTACTACAGCAGTGATTTGAACTATGGATACAAGAGTTTTATGTACTACAGCAGGGATCTGAACTATGGATACAAGAGTTTTGTGTACTACAGCAGGGATCTGAACTTTGGATACAAGAATTTTGTGTCCTACAGCAGGGATCTTAACTATGGATACAAGAGTTTTGTGTACTACAGCAGTGATTTGAACTATGGATACAAGAGTTTTGTGTACTACAGCAGGGATCTGAACTATGGATACAAGAGTTTTGTGTACTACAGCAGGGATCTGAACTTTGGATACAAGAGTTTTGTGTACTACAGCAGTGATTTGAACTATGGATACAAGAGTTTTGTGTACTACAGCAGGGATCTGAACTTTGGATACAAGAGTTTTGTGTACTACAGCAGGGATCTGAACTGTGGATACAAGAGTTTTATGTACTACAGCAGGGATCTAAACTGTGGATACAAGAGTTTTGTGTACTACTGCAGGGATCTGAACTGTGGATACAAGAGTTTTATGTACTACAGCAGGGATCTAAACTGTGGATACAAGAGTTTTGTGTACTACTGCAGGGATCTGAACTGTGGATACAAGAGTTTTGTGTACTACAGCAGGGATCTAAACTGTGGATACAAGAGTTTTGTGTACTACAGCAGGGATCTAAACTGTGGATACAAGAGTTTTGTGTACTACAGCAGGGATCTAAACTGTGGATACAAGAGTTTTGTGTACTACAGCAGGGATTTGAACTATGGATACAAGAGTTTTGTGTACTACAGCAGGGATCTGAACTATGGATACAAGAGTTTTGTGTACTACAGTAGGGATCTTAACTATGGATACAAGAGTTTTGTGACCTACAGCAGTGATCTGAACTATGGATACAAGAGTTTTGTGTACTACAGTAGGGATCTTAACTATGGATACAAGAGTTTTGTGACCTACAGCAGTGATCTGAACTGTGGATACAAGAGTTTTGTGTACTACAGCAGAGATCTGAACTGTGGATACAAGAGTTTTATGTACTACAGCAGGGATCTGAACTGTGGATACAAGAGTTTTGTGTACTACAGCAGAGATCTGAACTGTGGATACAAGAGTTTTATGTACTACAGCAGGGATCTGAACTGTGGATACAAGAGTTTTATGTACTACAGCAGGGATCTGAACTGTGGATAAAAGAGTTTTGTGTACTACAGCAGAGATCTGAACTATGGATACAAGAGTTTTGTGTACTACAGCAGGGATCTAAACTGTGGATACAAGAGTTTTGTGTACTACAGCAGGGATCTGAACTATGGATACAAGAGTTTTATGTACTACAGCAGGGATCTAAACTGTGGATACAAGAGTTTTGTGTACTACAGTAGGGATCTAAACTGTGGATACAAGAGTTTTGTGTACTACAGCAGGGATCTAAACTGTGGATACAAGAGTTTTGTGTACTACAGTAGGAATCTAAACTGTGGATACAAGAGTTTTGTGTACTACAGCAGGGATCTGAACTGTGGATACAAGAGTTTTGTGTACTACAGCAGGGATCTAAACTGTGGATACAAGAGTTTTGTGCACTGTTGATACTTCTGCATGGATATGAATGCTGGAGAACAACAGACAGTGAAACATCATTATCCCCATTTTATACAACATATCTGAAACAATTATCACAATACTTTGACTACACAAAATCAGCAACAAAGTGACAATAAGCACTCAGAGACTGCAGACAGACAATGGGGTTTTTACATTCTCATTAGAGGTCCCAAAATCAACCACAATATTTGTCATGTAGAGACAGAGAAAATGTGAAAGAGGCAAACCAAGGACAATTTGGTGAAGAACAGTAGAAAGGGATGAACATCATGATCAAGATGTGGGGAGTAAGGCTAAAAGACTGACCAAACAAAAGGAACTTTGTTGTTGCCTGACAAGAGGAGACAAGGAACAACAGCTATTTAATGACTGCCTTGCTAGCCTGTAACCAAGGAAAGAAGAAAACAAAAATATTTGGCTACCAAAGGACAAGTTTGGTTTGTTTCAGTAGAATTTGATTAACAGCAAGTTTATTATTTTTTTTAAGTTTTACAATCATGGACCAATCACATTTTTTGCATGCACTATCAGTATCACTGTACTTGGACAGTTTGCATTAGCACTCCAGCTTGTTGCCTGATAATACAGGGAGATCAACCCAACTGTGCACAATGAACAAATTCCCTGAATGTCTCTGAGACCCTTTAACAAGCTGGTCAATAAATAGATATTTTTTAAATAGTGCTAGTAAATGTCTAAGGAAAATACTTGGTATAGAATGGAACGAATTCAAAACAAACGAGGAAATTAGAGAAATCGCCAATCAACCACTAATATCTTCAGTAATAAAGAAAAGACGATGGTCATACGTTGGACATGTGATGAGAAGAGATAATAATCGAATAGCAAAGCAAGCCCTCATATGGGAAACAACAGGTAAAAGAAAAAGAGGAAGACCCAGGGAGACACTGAGAAGAACATTGATGAGAGAGGCAAGAGCAGCAGGAATCGGCTCCCTCAATGAGATAGAACTGCTTGCACAGAACAGAGACAGATGGCGAGATTTGATAAAATATCTTTAAAAGAAAACTGCTAGAACAAAAATTCATATAGGAGAAGGTGTATCTTGGTCTACGCCCTATGGGCCGGTTACGGCTCGAAAGGTCAATAGATAGTAAATTTTACTTTCTTTCTTTTTAAGGTATAGACATAAAACCTGCTCCTTTTGATGGTCTAAGGGTTCTATTACTATCTCACATTGAACACAAAACTTATATTTTACTGTTCCCTCCCCATAATAGGTACATATATTTCCTCAACATCAGATAGGAAAAATGTTGTTGGTGCCCATATTTTTAAATTTATTCAGCACAATTTTTAAAAAGTTTCACTTTTCTAGAAAAAAAATCCACTACCCATTTAAGGCTGGGTGTATCTTAACCTGAAAATGCAGCAGCGAATCATTATAAAGAAGTCACAATTCAGGATATAAGAGGGTATATTATCAAAACATAGGTATAGTCTTATCTTGTGTGTCAGAACTGGAGTCGTCAGTCGTTGGACACTGCGGGACTTGCTGAGGAGGGGATCTGAGCACCTATGGACATGTTCGGAGTGCAATGATGATGACCCACAAATAACTCAATAACTTGTGTGTCGTAAAGTTTTAAGATAGTTTCATTACTCTACTTTTTTTTACAGCACCAACAGTACATTATGGCTACATATTAATAAAATTTTCACATAATTTAAAATCTATCATAGATTTATATTTTATTTTGAGGACATTATATAGAGATTTCATTTGTATTATTTAAAAGAATTTAAAAGGAACAAACTATATTCCTATGAATGTCATTTAAGGTTTATTAAATACTTTGATCTATAATCCTTTAGTCAACAGCTGATAAATAATGATAACACTTATAGCAATTATCAGTTGATGTAATTATATTCTCTTATCCTTTTACCACTGCTGTGACATTCTGATTCCAATGACAACACAGTAAAGTAAGTCACCCCAATGACTCTCATTGATAGCAGAAGGCCTTTACAGCTATCCCAAAATACATACTGTGTTCTTATATACAAGGCCTTTTACCTATTACATTGTGAGCCCTGTTTGATGGTACAGCTCATGTTCACTTAAACAAAACTGCAGGACAAACTTGAGTTATACTCCTTTTATTCACGTTTATTATAACAGATCTCACTTCACTACAGGCTGTCTATATTTTCAATTTGTTTCTTTTTGTGAATAGTAAAAAATGCAGACGACTCTTCTTTTCTGTGATTCTTTTTTGATAACGATTGATTTAAATCTCTCAAGTTTCAATCATCAACAAATTCTATCTGCTCGTGCATCAACCAGTACTGAGGGAATCTCTCAAGTTTCAATCATCAACAAATTCTATCTGCTCATGCATCACCCAGTACTGAGGGAATCTCTCAAGTTTCAATCATCAACAAATTCTATCTGCTCATGCATCACCCAGTACTGAGGGAATCTCTCAAGTTTCAATCATCAACAAATTCTATCTGCCCGTGCATCAACCAGTACTGAGGGAATCTCTCAAGTTTCAATCATCAACAAATTCTATCTGCTCATGCATCACCCAGTACTGAGGGAATCTCTCAAGTTTCAATCATCAACAAATTCTATCTACTTGTGCATCAACCAGTGCTGAGGGAATCTCTCAAGTTTCAATCATCAACAAATTCTATCTGCTCATGCATCACCCAGTGCTGAGGGAATCTCTCAAGTTTCAATCATCAACAAATTCTATCTGCTCATGCATCACCCAGTGCTGAGGGAATCTCTCAAGTTTCAATCATCAACAAATTCTATCTACTTGTGCATCAACCAGTGCTGAGGGAATCTCTCAAGTTTCAATCATCAACAAATTCTATCTGCTCATGCATCACCCAGTGCTGAGGGAATCTCTCAAGTTTCAATCATCAACAAATTCTATCTGCTCATGCATCACCCAGTACTGAGGGAATCTCTCAAGTTTCAATCATCAACAAATTCTATCTGCCCGTGCATCAACCAGTACTGAGGGAATCTCTCAAGTTTCAATCATCAACAAATTCTATCTGCTCATGCATCACCCAGTACTGAGGGAATCTCTCAAGTTTCAATCATCAACAAATTCTATCTACTTGTGCATCAACCAGTGCTGAGTGAATCTCTCAAGTTTCAATCATCAACAAATTCTATCTGCTCATGCATCACCCAGTGCTGAGGGAATCTCTCAAGTTTCAATCATCAACAAATTCTATCTGCTCATGCATCACCCAGTGCTGAGGGAATCTCTCAAGTTTCAATCATCAACAAATTCTATCTGCTCATGCATCACCCAGTACTGAGGGAATCTCTCAAGTTTCAATCATCAACAAATTCTATCTACTTGTGCATCAACCAGTGCTGAGGGAATCTTTCAAGTTTCAATCATCAACAAATCCTATCTGCTCATGCATCACCCAGTGCTGAGGGAATCTCTCAAGTTTCAATCATCAACAAATTCTATCTGCTCATGCATCACCCAGTGCTGAGGGAATCTCTCAAGTTTCAATCATCAACAAATTCTATCTACTTGTGCATCAACCAATGCTGAGGGAATCTCTCAAGTTTCAATCATCAACAAATTCTATCTGCTCATGCATCACCCAGTGCTGAGGGAATCTCTCAAGTTTCAATCATCAACAAATTCTATCTGCTCATGCATCACCCAGTACTGAGGGAATATCTCAAGTTTCAATCATCAACAAATTCTATCTGCCCGTGCATCAACCAGTACTGAGGGAATCTCTCAAGTTTCAATCATCAACAAATTCTATCTGCTCATGCATCACCCAGTACTGAGGGAATCTCTCAAGTTTCAATCATCAACAAATTCTATCTACTTGTGCATCAACCAGTGCTGAGTGAATCTCTCAAGTTTCAATCATCAACAAATTCTATCTGCTCATGCATCACCCAGTGCTGAGGGAATCTCTCAAGTTTCAATCATCAACAAATTCTATCTGCTCATGCATCACCCAGTGCTGAGGGAATCTCTCAAGTTTCAATCATCAACAAATTCTATCTGCTCATGCATCACCCAGTACTGAGGGAATCTCTCAAGTTTCAATCATCAACAAATTCTATCTGCTCATGCATCACCCAGTGCTGAGGGAATCTCTCAAGTTTCAATCATCAACAAATTCTATCTACTTGTGCATCAACCAGTGCTGAGGGAATCTCTCAAGTTTCAATCATCAACAAATTCTATCTGCTTGTGCATCAACCAGTGCTGAGGGAATCTCTCAAGTTTCAATCATCAACAAATTCTATCTGCTCATGCATCACCCAGTGCTGAGGGAATCTCTCAAGTTTCAATCATCAACAAATTCTATCTGCTCATGCATCACCCAGTACTGAGGGAATCTCTCAAGTTTCAATCATCAACAAATTCTATCTGCCCGTGCATCAACCAGTACTGAGGGAATCTCTCAAGTTTCAATCATCAACAAATTCTATCTGCTCATGCATCACCCAGTACTGAGGGAATCTCTCAAGTTTCAATCATCAACAAATTCTATCTACTTGTGCATCAACCAGTGCTGAGTGAATCTCTCAAGTTTCAATCATCAACAAATTCTATCTGCTCATGCATCACCCAGTGCTGAGGGAATCTCTCAAGTTTCAATCATCAACAAATTCTATCTGCTCATGCATCACCCAGTGCTGAGGGAATCTCTCAAGTTTCAATCATCAACAAATTCTATCTGCTTGTGCATCAACCAGTGCTGAGGGAATCTCTCAAGTTTCAATCATCAACAAATTCTATCTGCTCATGCATCACCCAGTGCTGAGGGAATCTCTCAAGTTTCAATCATCAACAAATTCTATCTGCTCATGCATCACCCAGTACTGAGGGAATCTCTCAAGTTTCAATCATCAACAAATTCTATCTGCCCGTGCATCACCAGTACTGAGGGAATCTCTCAAGTTTCAATCATCAACAAATTCTATCTGCTCATGCATCACCCAGTACTGAGGGAATCTCTCAAGTTTCAATCATCAACAAATTCTATCTACTTGTGCATCAACCAGTGCTGAGTGAATCTCTCAAGTTTCAATCATCAACAAATTCTATCTGCTCATGCATCACCCAGTGCTGAGGGAATCTCTCAAGTTTCAATCATCAACAAATTCTATCTGCTCATGCATCACCCAGTGCTGAGGGAATCTCTCAAGTTTCAATCATCAACAAATTCTATCTGCTCATGCATCACCCAGTACTGAGGGAATCTCTCAAGTTTCAATCATCAACAAATTCTATCTGCCCGTGCATCAACCAGTACTGAGGGAATCTCTCAAGTTTCAATCATCAACAAATTCTATCTGCTCATGCATCACCTAGTGCTGAAGGAATCTCTCAAGTTTCAATCATCAACAAATTCTATCTACTTGTGCATCAACCAGTGCTGAGGGAATCTCTCAAGTTTCAATCATCAACAAATTCTATCTGCTCATGCATCACCCAGTGCTGAGGGAATCTCTCAAGTTTCAATCATCAACAAATTCTATCTGCTCATGCATCACCCAGTACTGAGGGAATCTCTCAAGTTTCAATCATCAACAAATTCTATCTGCCCGTGCATCAACCAGTACTGAGGGAATCTCTCAAGTTTCAATCATCAACAAATTCTATCTGCTCATGCATCACCCAGTACTGAGGGAATCTCTCAAGTTTCAATCATCAACAAATTCTATCTACTTGTGCATCAACCAGTGCTGAGTGAATCTCTCAAGTTTCAATCATCAACAAATTCTATCTGCTCATGCATCACCCAGTGCTGAGGGAATCTCTCAAGTTTCAATCATCAACAAATTCTATCTGCTCATGCATCACCCAGTGCTGAGGGAATCTCTCAAGTTTCAATCATCAACAAATTCTATCTGCTCATGCATCACCCAGTACTGAGGGAATCTCTCAAGTTTCAATCATCAACAAATTCTATCTGCCCGTGCATCAACCAGTACTGAGGGAATCTCTCAAGTTTCAATCATCAACAAATTCTATCTGCTCATGCATCACCCAGTACTGAGGGAATCTCTCAAGTTTCAATCATCAACAAATTCTATCTACTTGTGCATCAACCAGTGCTGAGGGAATCTCTCAAGTTTCAATCATCAACAAATTCTATCTGCTCATGCATCACCCAGTACTGAGGGAATCTCTCAAGTTTCAATCATCAACAAATTCTATCTGCTCATGCATCACCCAGTACTGAGGGAATCTCTCAAGTTTCAATCATCAACAAATTCTATCTGCCCGTGCATCAACCAGTACTGAGGGAATCTCTCAAGTTTCAATCATCAACAATTCTATCTGCTCATGCATCACCCAGTACTGAGGGAATCTCTCAAGTTTCAATCATCAACAAATTCTATCTACTTGTGCATCAACCAGTGCTGAGGGAATCTCTCAAGTTTCAATCATCAACAAATTCTATCTGCTCATGCATCACCCAGTGCTGAGGGAATCTCTCAAGTTTCAATCATCAACAAATTCTATCTGCTCATGCATCAACCAGTGCTGAGGGAATCTCTCAAGTTTCAATCATCAACAAATTCTATCTACTTGTGCATCAACCAGTGCTGAGGGAATCTCTCAAGTTTCAATCATCAACAAATTCTATCTGCTCATGCATCACCCAGTACTGAGGGAATCTCTCAAGTTTCAATCATCAACAAATTCTATCTGCTCATGCATCACCCAGTACTGAGGGAATCTCTCAAGTTTCAATCATCAACAAATTCTATCTGCTCATGCATCACCCAGTGCTGAGGGAATCTCTCAAGTTTCAATCATCAACAAATTCTATCTGCTCATGCATCACCCAGTACTGAGGGAATCTCTCAAGTTTCAATCATCAACAAATTCTATCTGCCCGTGCATCAACCAGTACTGAGGGAATCTCTCAAGTTTCAATCATCAACAAATTCTATCTGCTCATGCATCACCCAGTACTGAGGGAATCTCTCAAGTTTCAATCATCAACAAATTCTATCTACTTGTGCATCAACCAGTGCTGAGGGAATCTCTCAAGTTTCAATCATCAACAAATTCTATCTGCTCATGCATCACCCAGTGCTGAGGGAATCTCTCAAGTTTCAATCATCAACAAATTCTATCTGCTCATGCATCAACCAGTGCTGAGGGAATCTCTCAAGTTTCAATCATCAACAAATTCTATCTGCTCATGCATCACCCAGTGCTGAGGGAATCTCTCAAGTTTCAATCATCAACAAATTCTATCTGCTCATGCATCACCCAGTACTGAGGGAATCTCTCAAGTTTCAATCATCAACAAATTCTATCTGCTCATGCATCACCCAGTACTGAGGGAATCTCTCAAGTTTCAATCATCAACAAATTCTATCTGCTCATGCATCACCCAGTACTGAGGGAATCTCTCAAGCATAAACTAAGTTCCTGGCAAAATAACTCTACATATTAACCTTATTATGGTGGAATACAACTTTTGAAAATTTGCAAATGGTAAAATATATATAATAATTTTCAATAATAATTTTTAATTTATATATATATGGGGACTGGGTGATCAGAGATAAGATGGCATCCTCTGGAGGTCTTGGGTTCAAATCCCATTATAGGAGGTAAGAATTTTACAAAAATCGAATCTGTGGTTTTTTCATGGTGTTACCCTCCCCTGGTTTCTGGGTGATGATGTCTAGCCTTCTTGGAAAGCTGTAAAACAGCAGGAGGTCGTGTATGCAATCACCCAGATGAATGAACCCTTGGCAGTTACAAATCTAAGAGAACAGGCCAAAACTGGCTGCTGTCCTTGCAAAAAGTTTTTAAGCAAATCTAGCCAGTCTAAAGTGTTGAGCTGGCACAAAAATTGCAGATAACTAGCAACACAACAGCATATAATGTTCAAATGTTTGCTTATTCTGGACTTTAAAAAGTTCCATCCTGGTATTAGGACACATCAGAAGGAAAACACAATCTCTCATGCTCAGCACATGGAGCGTTAGGACCATGTGTAGGGATTAAATAATAACAACCTCACGAATGTAGAAAACATAAGGAAAACAGCCCTCATTGACATGTAGCTACAAAGACTACATGTTGCTGTTGCAGTCCTCCAGGAAACAAGGCTTCTGGATTGTGGTTCAGTCAGGGAGAAAAATTATACCTTTTTCTGACAGGGGCTAAATCTCAAGCAGCCTCTGCTACATGTGTGGAGTGGGTTTTGCTGTGCATAATAAGCTCATGCACACTATAAACACCCCAAATGGTACAGTAGAATGCATAATAACACTAAAAATTCATTCAAAAGCTGGGTCAATGAACATCATCAGCACCTATGCATCAACAATGGCAGCAACCACAGAAGATAAAGATAAATTTTATGAGATGCTCCAAGTTACCTTGGATTCAATCCCAAATTAACACTCAGAACTAAGATTCAAATTTACCAAATTTGTGTGCTTAGTACACTTCTATACGAATCAGAAACTTGGACTACCTATGCAGGGTAGGAGAAAAGGTTAAACAGTTTTATGTGCACTGCCTTCAAAAGATTATTAGCATCAAACGGCAGGATAAAGTAATCAACTCTAATGTCTTACAATAAGCCAAACTCACATCCATCATGGCAACAATTAGGAGTTGTAGACAGGTGGCTGGGTCATGTAAGAAGAATGGCAAACAATCGTATACCACTACCTACTTTCACATGTCTACTGAGCTTATAACCACATTCCCTATAAGTCTGATATTTTTTTGGAATCCATGTTGTATGCTGCAGCATTAAACTGCTGTTAAGTGAATGTTGACACTGGACACTACTGTTTTGTACAGACTTCTAATGTCTAGGATATTTCAGGCTCCTCTGTGAAAGAGTCAATATTCTGCAAAGTTACTTGAGCAACAATAGTTCAGTACTGTAACAATAGTTCAGTACCGTAACAATAGTTCATTACTGTAACAATAGTTCAGTACCGTAACAATAGTTCATTACTGTAACAATAGTTCAGTACTGTAACAATAGTTCAGTACCGTAACAATAGTTCATTACCGTAACAATAGTTCAGTACCGTAACAATAGCTCATTACTGTAACAATAGTTCAGTACCGTAACAATAGTTCATTACCGTAACAATAGTTCAGTACCGTAACAATAGCTCATTACTGTAACAATAGTTCAGTACCGTAACAATAGTTCAGTAGCGTAACAATAGTTCATTACTGTAACAATAGTTCAGTACCGTAACAATAGTTCATTACTGTAACAATAGTTCATTACTGTAACAATAGTTCATTACTGTAACAATAGTTCAGTACCGTAACAATAGTTCAGTACCGTAACAATAGTTCAGTACCGTAACAATAGTTCATTACCGTAACAATAGTTCAGTGCCGTAACAATAGTTCATTACTGTAACAATAGTTCAGTACCGCAACAATAGTTCATTACTGTAACAATAGTTCAGTACCGTAACAATAGTTCATTACTGTAACAACCAGCAACAAGTCAGTTAAGTTGGTATTACCTATAAAGGAGTCAATGTTGCAACAGAACAGATCACTCTCACCTCTGCTTCTATTTGCTTGGGCTTTCCTGTTCTCAGTCCAACATCTACTCCTCCAAATGGTTTAGCATTTGTTGTGCGATTCTAAACAAAAATATTTAAAAATCACATAACTTTTATTGAACTATTAGATATAGACAATGCCTTCCAGGAGAAAAAGAAGTTAATGGCTATTTTCGTTGACCTCTCCCATGCCTTTGATTGACACTGTATGTAAGGAAGGACTGATGCTGAAAATCCTACAAACAGGAGTCACACAAAACATGTTCTCCTGGAACAACAACTACCTATTCCAAAGAACTATCAGAGTGAAATGAACTATCATCTTACCAAGTCAGTCACATTACAAGAAGGGCTCCCTCAGGGAAGTGTTATAACATCCACACTCTTCCTAATATAAATAAATGACATCACAAAATGCTGCCACAAACATGTTTCAAACAGCCTGCATGCATATGACTTTGCTAACTGGCCTGGCATGGAACACATCACAACAGACTCTTATCTGCTCTAAAAAACAGTGAAGAAGGTAGAAAACTGGACAAAGTCATGGGGTCTAAAAATAAATAATGCTAAAACTACAGCCACAATCTTGTTCTCACTCTCCCCACTCAAAGAAAATACTTTAATAAAGCTGGGAAACCTTACAATACCTCAAGCCAAAACACCAACATTTCTGGGAGTCACCCTTGACTCTAAGCTCACACGGAAACCCAATATTGAAAGAGTTCAAGCAAAGGCCATGCAAAGACTACCAATGATGAAAAAACTAGTGGATACATCCTGGGGAACGAACAAAAAAAAACCTTAAAACAAGTCTACACTGGAGCAGTCATACCCATCCTGGAATATGCTTCCATCTTCTAAGCAACAACGGCCAAGACAAACCTGGGAAATTTAGACAGTCCAGAACATGGCACTCAGAACAAAACATGGCACTCAGAACAAAACATGGCACTCAGAACAAACATGGCACTCAGAACAACCTTGGTGGCAATGAAAAGCAACCCCATCATAACAATTTAAAAAACAGCAGATCTTGAACCTTTAGCACACCACAGAAAATACAAAACTCTCATCCAGTTTGAACAATTTAGAAGGCACCAGATCACCCACTCCACCAAAAATTCCAAGACAGAACAAAAAAAAAGTCTCCAAAGGAAGAGCTCAAATCATCTTGCAAGGGAACCTTCAAACAACATTAACATTCTTTGGAAACAAAGATATGATGCAAACCCTCACACCCAAACCATATATTAAATCTGTCGTAACGAACAATCATGATGCAATACTATTACACGTCAACAGTCCAACCAACCTCAGTCTCAAAGAGATATAAACAATCCTGAAGCCTGGAAAAAAAGAATGGAGGGAGTCACATGTAAAATATGAGCCAGATCATGATGACAGCCTAAACTAGCAGACGTGAGCAGACAGAAATATTCAGACTCAAAACAGGTCATTGGAACCTCAGAGCACACATAAACAAGATAGGACTCAGTGATTTGGCAACATTTGACCATGGAGCAGCCAAACAAACTCCTGAACATATTCTACAGGACTGCAGCACTCTCAACACCCTAAGAACACAAATATGGCCAACAGAAGCAGCCCTACAAGACAAGTTATGGGGAATCGGTGATGATCTCAAAAGCACCATCTTGTTCATGACCCAAGCCGGTTTAAATGTCTAAATGCACATCAATAGATGACCACTGAAGAAGAAGAATAATTTAACTATTTATAGTTTTTGCAAATATAAAGTACTAATATGATGTGTTCATAAAGTGCTCAAGGTTGACCAGTATGATAGATAGAAAATATTATTATAGAAAAAAATAGCTGTATGGGTTAATAGCTATTTAGCTATAGGGATATTTAGTCCAGTATAGTCCAGTAAGTATATATACTTTATATAAAGTAAAGTAAAGTACCACCATAACTCCAAGTGGCGTATAGGGAATATGGTGTTAGTGACCATAAATTTTACAGACCTTCGGCACATAATTTTTTGGGTAATATGGTTGGTATTACGCCTGAGCCGCTTTGCTTTCCCAGAAAAAAATCCGGCACCCATTAAAGCTGGGTGAACCGGAAGTCATCGGTTGGGATCGAACCATACTGCTTGTCCTTTGTAGTCCAGTTCACTAACCGCTGAGCTATCGAGGCTCCCAGATTTTCATGTACATTTTATCCATAATATCTTGTGACACTCAGCCCATGATAACCTCTATGTATGTACAGTATCCATAATGTGTCAAGACATTCAGTCCAGGATAGATTCTATGTACACTATGTGTCACTGTCAGAATGTTAGGCCAGTTTTAACAAACACAGTTTCAGCCTAGTTAATAAGCAGCTTTGCTGGGTGGTTAACCCTATATTACGATTCTGTCATAAAAATTACCACCTTCAAATACAAATTCTTTAAATTTGACAGTTTTTTCTGCGGGCAAAAATTCTCCAACTCCCTATACCTTCTTACTACTTCCTGTGACCACTGAGTGTTAGATATGTTTCCTTGTGATGTTGGATTTTTTTTTCAAGTATGTCGTAAAAAGTATGATGGTGTCACAGAAACGGGACTGTGTTTTTTAATAAATTTTGCCAATTTTCAAGAAATTGTTTTTTTCTTACACTGGAGGAAATCTTCCTGGTTGCCGGTGAGACATCAAACAAATCTTTGAAACACGACATAGACAGCGAACAACACTTTGAGGGAGCTGAACATATGGCTGACTTATGGCGACCATGTGAATAGACAATGTAACACCTCTAGTAGCCACGGAGCCATGCGTTTGAATTCCAGGTCATAAATTTAACATAATCTAGGAAATGATTACAGCATCGGATTCCCCTGTGTCTGTTTTGGTAAACACACAACGATGTAGCAAAAGTTCAAAGAAAATACTATTTCTGGAACTCCAAATGTAACATTTAAGTGATAACATTTTTTATAATGGTATCATGAAAATGTGACCCACAGATAGGAATCATAATCTAGGGTTTAATATAATACTGAGAGTTCATTTCTTAATTTTCCTACAGTTTATATCAATTTTTATATCAAATATCAACGAAAGCTTAATTAATAATTTAAGATATGCTTATGACACTGTAATACTTGTAGAAAGTCTAGAGAAACTATAACTAGTTAAAAAAAAAACAATGGAGAATACAAACTGGATATACAAATTAATGAAACTAAAACTATGATAATAAACAGAGATACAGATAACCAATGTGAGTATCAAAATTAGATGGAAAGAAACTAGTGAAATCTCAAGAATGTAGGTATCTTGGACTTGTCATAGCAAATGATAAAATAAACAAAAGAATAGGAGAGTTATCACTGCAGTTTTATGAATAACTTGAACTTATAAGAGCAAAATTCATGAGGAAAAACAGACATGGAAAGATATTAGTGGAGAGCCAAAGCTTTAGCTCTATGTTGTAGAATGGAACATGCAATAAAAGAAAATAGTCAAAGCATGAGTGAAGGCACTTACCTCTAATTTCTTCTCTATAACGTTTATCTTGTCTGCAAATGAGCCTGTCCTTTTAGGTGATGCAGGAACGGAGACAGATTTTCTCTCATATCTAAGGGACAGATTGTTTGAACATTCAATCAACAAATAAAAGCTAGATAAAATTGATGTCCACAACAAGTCTAAAGGACAAATAAGAACAATAAAAGCAAAACATTGTGTTTTTGGAATAGTGAAATGAGCAAAGAGCATATGCTTATGGCAACAACTGGACATCAGCAACACAGAATGTTGTAAATAGTAAAGATGATTTAAAACCAAGAATGCACAAACATTGAACCAAACCACCATCATGAAAGAGGAAATCAAATATGCACCAAGAAATAAAGCACTAGGGACATAAAACATACCAATAAAAATAATAGCAGCAGCAGAAGAAACAGGAGTTACATTGCTGCACAGAATATTCAATGCAACTTGACACCAACAAAAAGCCCCAGAAGACTGGCAATGGACAATCATCATATCAATATGGAAAAAGAAAGGTAGCAAGAGAGACTGCAATCAATATATATATATATATATATATATATATATATATATATATATATATATATATATATATATATATATATATATATATATATATATATATATACTTCTCATACATGTCGGAAAGTTATACACCGAAATATATTATGGAAAAAAAAGGGCTGAGACCAATAATAGAACTACAGTTAAGTGATTCTCACATGGGGGTTCCAAAAAAAAACAATGAATGTACTTAAGCTCTCTTCACCCTAAAACAGCTAGCAGAAAAAAAATGACAGAACAAAATAAAAATTTGCACATAGTTTTGACTGACCAGGAAAAAGCACTCGACAGAGTAAAGAGAACAATTATGAGAGATACTAACAACATACGGAGTAAGCTAACATCTAACCAACTCAATTAAAAGTCTCTACATCAACAGCAGCCGCACAAATAGAACAGCAGCAGGCTACACAGACCACTTCAAAGTTAGATCAGGAGTAAGACAGAAATGTGCACTATCCCCCTTATTGTTTATTACATGCACAAACTACAAATGCAAGTTAACCAACCCATTGGAGAAAGAGAAAGTCAATGAGCTTCTAATTACAGACAATCAGGTACTAATACATGGACAAATTAAAGACCTACAAGAACACTTAAATAGACTCAAAAGCACAGGCACAAAATACAACATGAAAATCAACATCAACAAAGCAGAAGTCATGAATATCGAAAAAGGGAAAAAGAACATCAACATAAATATAGACAGTAGACAACTAAAACAAGTAGAGGAATTTAAAATACCTGGGAAGTTCAGTGACAAACAGCATAAATCAACTCAAGATGCAACAAAGCTTGACAAATCGTAGGACAGCTATCACCACAATTGTCCAACAAGGAAATAACTCTACAGGTAAAACAGGCACTCTAAAACACAATCTTCATCCCAACATTGTGCTACTAATGCCAGTCCTGGACCCTAAATGCAAGAACAATAAAAAAAAATAACCACTACTGAGATGAAATGTGGTGGATGAATGACAGGAAACAGCCTGAGAGATAAAATCAGAAATGAAGAGTTGAGAAAAAAAGCTAGGAATAGCCCCGCCATAGAATATATAAAGAAGCAACAGATAAAATGGTTTGGCCACGTGATAAGGCAGAATGATCAAAGCATAATACAATGAGCCTTCAATAAATGTTGCAAGAACACCAGACACATGGGGTGACAACAAAAAATATGGATTCATGGAATATTAGAAGCACTAGGAAAATGAACAGCAGCAGAGTAGAACAGAAGAGCAAAAGACCATAAATTATATCTCCGCTCGACACTGAAAGGCAAATGAGGAATGAAAGAAGAAGAGTAAAGATGATTTTAAACAAGAAAATATTTGTTAATCCTTATATATATATATATATCTATTGTCCTTTTGAGCCGAAGACGGCACAAAGGGCAGAACCACAATCTCAAAAAACAGAAACCTTGTGTGCCAAAATGGCACATATTGCAGAGATCACTGCTTCCAAAACGTATGGCTCTGTTTCCATAACAATACTTTTTACAATGACAGCTTGTCAAGCCATCGATCAACCTCCTTAGTCGCCTCTTACGACATGTCTGGAAGGTCACAGTGTCACTATTCTTTACTTCCCTCATAACGAGGCCCCGGTAACACACAGTAGATAATATATATATATTATTTTGTATAGCTTATTTTGTATTTGGTATAGTGTAAAGACAATTATATTTCTACCATGTCTAGAAAGCGAATTCATACGGCTTATTTTAAAATGTAATATTGAAGGTGAACTTGAAATGTGCTGTGATCAAACAAGATGCTTTGATGCTGTCTAAAGAGCCATCAACATTATCTGGAAAGTGTGTCCATCATCATCATCAGAATCTGCGTTAAACAGTGACAATGAAAAATATACCAACGCAGCAGCATTGTGAACATGTTTCGTGGCCTTCCTATGAGACCAGTTTTCCATTCTTTAGTGAACTTCAATTCAGAATGTATGTGTCAATATGAATGAAAACTGGTCAGTACTTGATCCTTTAATGCTATTTTGTTATGGAATCTTTGATGACATTTATATCAGGTGATTGTAATAGATTCTACACGGACATTGTTCAGAATGCTCCTGACACCATCAGTGGGGAGGGTAAAATTATAAAGAAACCACAGATAATTTCTCCTATTTTTGAAAAAAATCACCACAGCTCCTGGTGAGCTTTGAACTCTGGTCCTTCCTGTCCTGAGGTCGACATCGTACCTCTAGACCACCCCCCCCCCCCATCCCCCCAGAGTTCAGCTGATCAAAATGATATTGATTTTAATATTAGAATTTAATTAATGACAGAATTCAATTAATGACAGAATTCAATTAATGACAGAATTCAATTGATGACAGAATTCAATTGATGACAGAATTCAATTGATGACGGCTGAAAAAGCGAGCAAATTAACTTTCTTTTTTAGATGTTTTAAATAATGAAAATATCAAAGCATCTATACCAACAATGGGAACAGTTATTTGATTGATTAGAAAAAAAGAAATACACTCTCTCATGTTCAATGCTTGTAAGCAATAAATCAATAATATTACAGTGAAGAGGAAATCAATACATCATGATTGTGGATAACAAAAGAAAACTTATTTTTATGCTACATCAACCAGACTTTCCAGAGTCTCAATTTTACATTTTAATTTTTTTTGGTTTGGTCATTTATCCCCCATTTTTCTTTCTACATATCTTGTAGCATATTTTTATTGGTAAGATCTAATTCCTTATTCAATTACTTAGAAGTCCATATACAATATGTTATTTGTTAGATAAGGATAGAACATGTAGATCAATATTTCAAAACCATAGTTTTAATGAAACATTTTTTCTCTGAAATCTCTTTCATTGCATTGATACAAAACTCATGTACTGAAAGAGTTAAATAAAGTAGGAGAGATTGCAAACGACAAAGAGAAAAAAAATACTAGGTAGCTTGATGTCATGCATGGTAAACAGTCAACAACAGAATTGATACAATGCACAATGGATAAGCAGTCTTGTTGAATCCTACTGTTGTTTTGAACCACTCCCTTCTGTTTCTATTAATAAGTACAGTGTTTGTAGCATTGCTGTTTCACTTAAGTTTATTTTTCATAAATAATGTTCATTGTCTAAATATTGCAATTGCATCAATGCCTCATTTTTACTGCTCAGTGATACTTCTTCTCAAGTACAATATATCTCACACTTATTTCATTTACTTTTATTTTCACTTGCAATTAATGAGAATAGCAAAATGTGATATCTTCTCAACAATTCCTGTATGGTGCAGAAACAGGAACATTAGACAAAAAACAGAACAGAGAATTGAGGCCTTTGAAATGTGGATTTGTAGAAGAATGGGAAGAATTGGATGGAAAAGAAAAATAACTTAAAATGAAAAGAGAACATCTAAAACAATTCAAGCAAGAAAAATTAGATTTTTGGGGCGTATTAAAGGACACAGAAGCCTACTAAAAATGATCTTGGAAGGGAAAGAAACAAGGTAAAAGAGGCAGACCAAGACTAACATGGTTGAGTAACATCAACAGACAGACAAATAAGCCTATGACAACCTGTATTCTCAAAGCAAGAGACAGAGTGGAATGGGGCTCTATGGTAGCCAACCTTTGATGCTGAGATAGCACTCAATGATGATGATCAATCAATGATTGTATTTCTCTACTGTCTTTGCTTACACCTTGTTTCTTTTTTCTGTATTAGTCTTCATAATTAACCACATAAATGTAGTAAAACAGTAGTGGTGTGTATTTATGTGTGTACAAGTTTGTCCTGATATTAATAAACGCACAACTAAATTTGTACCTGTTAAAGTCTATATCACCAACATCATTATTACTTATTGGTTTGGACTGAATTAGTCGTGTCTTGGGCCCCTGAGATCGTGGACTTGGAGTTGGGCCTCCTGGTCCTCTAGCTGGACCGGACTGAATTAGCCTGGTTCCAGATGGACCAGACATTTTGCTTCCAGGAAGAAAAGCACCATCTTCGAAGCTGTCATCATCGCTGTCAAATTGTGTACTAGTCCATTCAGTTGTCGACCTAATGATATACAAACATCAACAAGATGTTATAAATATAACATTAATTTGATTATTGAATTTATATTACAGGGGGCAGAGGTGCCTGACAGCAACATAGCTGCAAGTTGTCAGCGACTCATAACTGACGACTTGCGCCAGGATCAGTGAACGAGATCCATACTCTACCTCTTCACTGTGCCCCCTCAAAACAGAGTAACCAGTCCAATCTGGCCAAGTGAGTGTGGAATGAGAGGGGAGGCAACCCAGTATTCAAAAATGCCATGCTGAAGTTGGATATGTTGGCTGATCAAATATCACAAGTCTACAGCAAACCACAACACAATGCACACACACGTCCACTTAATGTCCTTTTAAAGGCAGATGATGAAGTCAATGGGTGAATGCAAGCAAGCTCACCACTCACTGTTGATGGTGATTGAGGACCTCCTTCTTCCTTGCTTGCACAAAAATATCTGTTTTCTACTATGTTCTGCAACCTGCAACCTAGTGTATCTCCAGCATGCATATTAATTCAGTTTTTATCAGGCTTTTACTTGCTTTGACCTTCCTCAATTTAATATTTCTACTCTAATGAAGTGACTTGTTACATTTAGAATCAGCCAATTTCAGAGACCAAAGCTAGTGACTATTGACAAATCTAAAACTAAACCATGATTATTTTGAGTGAGAAAAAGACCAGACAAGGATAACAGGGTAACCAGCTCTCTAATGTTGCTCAAAATGCCATTAGGTTGGTAGTTCTATTTGTTTCAGGCTACCCTAAAACAAAACACTGCCTTGTGGGTGAGACATTTTAGTCAAAGGATAGCAGAGTCAACCACAAACAAATCAACAGAAGACAACAGAAAACCACAGTTGTAATTTCTTTGTATAGTCATAGGTCACCACAATTTTAGAATTTTTGACAAAAATGTTAATGGGGATTCCAATAGAATACCGTCATTCAGTAGGGGACATCATATGCTACAGGTGATACAAAATCATCATCAAGCTACTGTAAGCAAGATAAAGATAAAACAAACACTGAGAATAGGAACTTGGAACACTCATGCAAAAGGGAAAACTGAAAAACATCAAACATGAAATGACAAGTATGGATTTACATTTATTGGTATAGTGTGAAATGAGATATACTGGATCAGAGGAGATATATTCTGATGAACATAAAATTACTATTTTGGGGGTGCTGAACACCAAAGAGTAGATATCATCTTGGATGCAGAAAGAGCAAGAACAATGAAATGCTTTTGGGCAATATCTGACTGAGTTCTTTTAGTGAAATTGAATGGAAAGCCAATAGATATTAATATATATAATAATATATATTAATATATATCTCAATGCTTCCATTCTGTAAAGACTATCTCTCTTACTCATCTCCCAGTTCACTACCTTGTCTTTTTATTCACACCTTTCTTTGAACCTCTTGCTGGGTAATGTCCGAGTAGATTTATGAGGCCACTTATCCCCCTCTTCTTTGTTTTCACACAGTTATGCCTTACACGGGCCTTTGTTTTGAGCTTCTATTTTTCCTCTGACCATCGTTTACCCAGCAGTCTGGCTGGCAAGTCAACCCCCCCCCCCCCCCCCCCCCCCGTTGTTATCCCATGACCCATGTCTTTTGTCTATCTTAACCAGATGTGTTTCCGTCATGTGATGCTTTCAGGATATAGCCTAAACGTAACCATGACCCATGTCTTTTGTCTATCTTAACCACGTGTGTTTCCGTCACGTGGTGCTTTCCGGATATAGCCTAAACGTACTAAGTCATTCTGATGTATTCCATCACGGAGGACAGACCAGTTGTTCGAGCTAAGTCATTTTCATATACTTTTAAAGATACATTTTTCACTTTTTACTATTTTAGTTCTACTCTTTAGTCTCGAGCTCTTCCTCATCTTTATATTTTATATACCTCGACGGTCATCCTCCCTCTCCTTTCTTATTTCAACATCCTACTTTCCTCTTCCTCCACCTGATCATCCAACATGTAGTTATAGATAATTGTGCTTCACCATTTGTTGTCGTTGTCCTTGTATTCTGAAGAAGGCCACAAGCTGAAACGTCAGTATTGTGTTGTGTTCTTTCCTTGTAAAGCTGTCACCATACCTTGGAGTGTTTATCACACCCCACTACTTGCTCCAATCGATATAAATCTCATACAAGTTTATAACAGCAGATAATCCAGAGGAAACAGTTGATATATTTTACCATGAGCTTAATATGACACTTCATCAATATAAACCATATGAAAACACCATAGTTCTAGGGGACTTAACCACAAAAGTAGGAAAGGAAAGAGTTGAAGAAGTGGTTGTTTATTATGGCTTAGGAGAGAGAAATGAAAGAGGTGACAAGCTTATTGATTGCACAAGAACACACAACATGATGATATCTGGTTTAACATTATTCTTTTCTGGTTATAATATTTTATATTTTAGCCACAAAATTTTCTTTTCTGTGGAAATTTACATCGGTTTGTTATACTGTTGCTGTGAATCTATGTTTTTTTTTTGTATGAGCATTTATGTAATAGATGTGAAAAAAGTTCTTATACTAAATAAAAACCATGTAAGAAATATTCTTCAGCAATCAGCTATTGCTATACATTTAGACTAGCTTGGGTCATGATAAAGACAGTGGATTTGTGGTCATCACCAGTTCCCCATAGCTTGTCATGTAGGGGTTTTTTCTGTGGGCCATGTTTGTGTTCTTAGATGTTGAGAGTGCTGCAGTCCTGTAGTGTATGCTCTAGAGTTTGTTAAGATACTCCACAGTCACATGTTGCAAAGTCATAGTCCTACCGTATGTAGGTGTGTTCTGAGGCCACAATAACCAGTTCTCAGTCTGAATATCCTGGTCTGCTCATGTCTGCTAGTTTGTTTAAGCTGTCATGTTCTGGCTCATATTTTCCATTTAACTCCCTCCACTGTGTTTTCCTAGCTTGCTTCAGGATTGTTTTTATTTCTTTGAGACTTTGGGGTTGGTTGAATTGTTGAGGGCCTCCACCTGCTTTTGTAAATTTATTTGCTTTCTCATATCCAGGGATGCTACAGTGTGCTGGTATCCACTGCAGGACTAGTTCTGTTTTTTCTGATAGTGAACATATGTTGTTCTTTATCTTTATAATGAGTCTGTCATGTTTTACATTTGACATTGTTTGTATAACTGACTTCACACCTGTGAGAATGACAATTTTTGGACTTAGGACATCTTGTGTGTTGAGAGATTGTATGGCTGTGTGGAGTGCCATCGCCTCTGCTCTAAAATTTGTGCACCTTTCTCCAGCTGGAAAAGAGTATGTTTCTGTCTTACCACTTAGGTAGGTTTTATATATATGCCACTGCAACCCTTCTTTGAGGCTTCAGTTGTGAATCCATCTGTTAAAACTTGTGTCCATGTATCTCTGTGGTATCTTTCCTGAAGCATGATGATAGGGCTCTCATTTCAGTCTCAAATTGTTTTGGAGACTATTCTTGGAACATCTGGGATTATTTTTGTTTTATTTTTAAGGTTGGACCATGGTTCGGGTGTGTGGGGTTCGCACAGATCTTTGTTTGTTTCTAAAGATTGTGAATGTTTTTTGAAGGCTCCCTTGCAAGATGATTAGGATTCTTCCTTTGGAGAGTGTTTTTTTGTTTATTGTATCTTGGAATATGTTATGTTGAGTAATTTTACCTGCTACTGTATGCAGTAAACAGTACAACCTGTGGCTGTCCTGCTGCCTTGCAGGTAAGCTTGGGAGAGTAAAAGGTTATGGGAGGGTACCCCGAAGTAAAACAACCCCACTGCCTTGTGGGTGAGACTTTTTAGTTCAAAGGCTAGTAGATTCAACCGTAAACAAACTGACGGAAAGCAACAGAAAACCACCGTCGTAACTTCTTTGTACAATCATGAATCGTTAATATAATTAATCTAAGGTATGCTGATGATACAGACTTAATCGCTAAGAGTGAAAATGAGTTACAAGAAATGTTGGACATTGTAGTGAAAGAAAGCAAAAATAAAGGACTCAGCCTTAATAGCAAAAAGACAGAAGTAATGGTAACAACACAGAAAAAGACATCACCTCAGTGCAAAATAAAGACAAGTGGAACAAAATTAAAACAGGTAAATGAATTTAGATATCTGGGAACAATGTTAACCTCAGATGGTAGGTGTACAACAGAGGTGAGATGCAGAATGGCTCAGGCAAAAGCAGATTTCCAAAAAATGAGGAAGATACTATGCAATCCATTTTTGACAATAGAAACAAGAAAAAGAGTTCTTAAATGTTATGTAGTGTTCATTTAATATCAACATATTGAACTTTATATTTCTAACAATTACTATGATCATTCTTTGTCTGCAGGACTCACTTGTCCATAAATATATCAGACTAGTCCTGTAACCTCCACTGAGAGCATATTTGGGAAGACGTTTCCTGCAGGAACTATAAAATGATCTATATTATTGTACGTCTGCATTGCTATAACTAACACTGGTACGACAAGCAAACTTTAGGGTTCCATGAATTCTGTGATATCTGATGGCAGTACATCAGTAGCCTCCCATAACCTCTGGATGGCCCTCATCAAGTAACTGCTGTACTTTGTGTCTCTACTGAGAACAAATTCTCATGGGAATCCTGTCTCCTGGCATCATAATGTCAAACTTCTCATTCTCTGCACTCCTCACATTTCTTCTTCTTGTTAGGATCATCATCACTGCACTCCTCACATTTCTTCTTCTTGTTAGGATCATCATCACTGCACTCCTCACATTTCTTCTTGTTAGGATCATCATCACTGCACTCCTCACATTTCTTCTTCTTGTTAGGATCATCATCTCTGCACTCCTCACATTTCTTCTTCTTGTTAGGATCATCATCACTGCACTCCTCACATTTCTTCTTCTTGTTAGGATCATCATCTCTGCACTCCTCACATTTCTTCTTCTTGTTAGGATCATCATCACTGCACTCCTCACATTTCTTCTTCTTGTTAGGATCATCATCACTGCACTCCTCACATTTCTTCTTCTTGTTAGGATCATCATCACTGCACTCCTCACATTTCTTCTTCTTGTTAGGATCATCATCTCTGCACTCCTCACATTTCTTCTTCTTGTTAGGATCATCATCACTGCACTCCTCACATTTCTTCTTCTTGTTAGGATCATCATCTCTGCACTCCTCACATTTCTTCTTCTTGTTAGGATCATCATCACTGCACTCCTCACATTTCTTCTTCTTGTTAGGATCATCATCACTGCACTCCTCACATTTCTTCTTCTTGTTAGGATCATCATCACTGCACTCCTCACATTTCTTCTTCTTGTTAGGATCATCATCTCTGCACTCCTCACATTTCTTCTTCTAGCTTGTGTGTGTGTGCGTGCTAGCCATGGCTGATATCTAGGTGTGTGTCATGCTAGTCATATCTCATATCTTGGTGTGTCTGTGTTAATCATGTCTCATATCTTTATGCGCGTCTGAGTTTAGTAATATCTCATAACTTAGTGTGTATCTGTTAGTCATGTGTCATATCTTTGTGTGTGCAAGTCTGGGTTAGGGATATCTCATGCATGTTTATGTTAGTCATATCACATATCTTTGTGTGTGCATGTCTGTGTTTGACACATCTCATATCCGTGTGTGTGCATGGCTATGCAATTCACATCTCATATCTTTGTGTATGCATGCCTATGTTAGTCATATCTTATATCTTTGTGTGTATGTCTATGTTAGGTATGTGTCATATTTTTGTGTGTGCATGTCTATGTCATTCATGTGTCATATATCTTGATGTGTGTCGGTGTTAGTCATGTCTCGTATCGCTGTGTACATATCTGTGTTATTCACATCTCATATCTTTGTGTGTGCATGTCTGTGTTAGTCACATATAGTGACTCGGGCAGATGGTGCTCGTAAACCTGGGAGGGTAGACCATCTAAGGGCAGAATCCCCCTACAGAAAAGACAATCTGCTGCCTTGCAGGAAGATTGGGGACAATCAAAGGCTAAGGAAAGCGAACCTGAATAAAATGCTGGCTGAAATCGGATGCACTGGGCCACTGGCGCAGAACACAGTGCAACGTATTAACAGGTGTTCAATCAGAGTGGATCTGGCAGACTCTAAATGTGATGTTCTGTCTGTGGGGGCGATCAACACACTTAACCTGACAGCTGACTTCATGTGGGAGTATGGAATCCTACTCTGATTGAGTCCTGATCGCAGAGAGAGAGAGAAATGTTATGTAGAGCCAGTCTTAACATATGGATGTGAATCATGAACAATAGGACAACAGACAAGAAAATCACTGGAGTCTGTAGAAATGTGGTTTTACAGAAGCATGTTGAGAATACCATGGACAGCTAAGAAGAGTAATGAAAATGTTCTGAAAGAGGTCAAGGCAAAAAGAGAGCTAATTTCCAATATTAGGAAGAAACAATCATCATTTTTTGGCCATGTAATGAGAAGAGAACAACTGGAATATATTGTAACAACATGAAAAATTGAGGTACAAAGAGATAGGGGGAAGCAAAGAGAAAAAATACCAGACAGCTTAAGAGAATGGCTTGGCAAAAGGTCAACAACAGAAATGATAAATAACTGTCGAGATCGAAAGTTGTGGAGAGACATGATCACCTACGCCAGCAGGCCCGGTACTTGATGATGATGGTATCTTGGAATTTTTGGTGGAGTGGGTGATCTGGAGCCTTTTAAATTGTTCAAACTGTATGACAGTTTTGTATTTTCTGCAGTATGCTAAAGGTTCAAGATCTGCTGTTTTTTCCATTGCTCTTTGGGTTGTTCTGAGTGCCATGTTCTGGACTGTCTAAATTTTCCAGGTTTGTCTTGGAATCATCCGAATTACTATCTCATCTCCCAAACAAAGAAAGGTAGCTGTAGTCCCCATCATAGCAGTCTTAGTACACATGTTTGTAGAATTTTTCAGCATCAGTTCTTACTTATATACAGCGTCAATCAAAGGCATGGATAAGGCCAAAGAAAATAGCTATTAACTTTTTTTTCTCCTGGAAGGCATTGTCTATGTCTTGTGTGAGATATGTCAGTTGGTTCTCAGAACTTGTTTTGTCTGTAACCTGTTTGTATTGGGGCGAGGAGTGAGTTGGTTTCCAGTTACCAGATAAATCTTTTGTTGATCGTCTCTCTATCAGTTTTTCTACACAACTGAGGAGGCTTATGGGTCTGTAGTTTTATGTGATCATTCTTGTCCTTCCTTGGTTGCAAGATGGGCCGTGTATGGGTCTCTTCCAGGATGATGGAACCTGTCCTGAATACCAACTTTGGTTAAAGATTTTGAGAAAAAACTTGTAGGCGATGGGGCCCAGGTGTTTGAGGAATTCATTCTTAATACCGGCTGCTCGTGGAGCAGCTCCTTTAAGTTCAGCATCGCTTCATCTATCTCCTGTAGACTGAACCTTGCTGTCATCACTCTACTGGTATTCTTGTTCTTGATTGTTCCTGGAGGAATTTGGTTGGGCTTTTACTTCTTTGACTCTTTCTGGTGAAATATGTACTTCACTTTCTGTTTGGTAGGTGTTGGCCAGTACGTCCGCTGCTACCTTTATGGTAATAATGAATTTGGAGTCTGAGATGAGCACTGTCATTGTTCTTTCTCTGTTGTCTCCATTTAAGCTTTTTTGTTAGGTTCCATATTTTGTTGTGTCCTTCTCAAGGTTGAGTTTGACTGCTTTTTTCATGCCAACTTTTTCTTATGCTTTTCATGTTCTCCCTGGTAAAGGTTGCCTTTATCTTGTAGTGCAGGATGGCATTTTCATCTGTGGGATTATTTTCCATGTTTTCCTTGCAGCCGCTGAGCTCAGTGTGAAGTTCTAGTTTTAGTCTTCTGCCTCTACTACTACTGGACCTTTCGAGCCATAGCCGGCCCATAGGGCGTAGATCAAGATATTCCTTCTCTTATCTGAATTTTTGTTCTAGCAGTTTTCAATTCTTTTAAAGATATTTTATCAAATCTCGCCATTTGTCTCTGTTCTGTGCAAGCAGCTCTATCTCATTGAGGGAGCTGATTCCTGCTGCTCTTGCCTCTCTCATCAATGTTCTTCTCAGTGTCTCTCTGGGTCTTCCTCTTTTTCTCTTACCTGTTGTTTCCCACATGAAGGCTTGCTTTGCTATTTGGTTATTATCTCTTCTCATCACATGTCCAACATATGACCTTCATCTTTTCTTTATTACTGAAGATATTACTGGTTGATTGGCGATTTCTCTAATTTCCTTGTTTGTTTTGAATTCGTTCCACACTATACCAAGTATTTTCCTTAGACATTTATTTTCGATTGCGTTCAACTTTGTTTCTATATCTCTTGTTGTTTTCCAGCCTTCACATGCATATGTTAGGGTTGATAGTACATTCGATTTGAATAGTCTAAGTTTTGTGTTTGTGCTGATGAGTTTTGATTTCCACAACTTTTCAAGGCTTCTGAAAGACATTGCTGCTTTAGCTATTCTGATTCTAATTTCTTTGCTTGTATCCCCTTCTTCTGCCTCTGGGGATAAGAAATATATGGTGTTAATGTAAATATTTTTATTTCACCATTTGGACATATCTATGGTCAACACCATACCAGGATTTTCTTCTGGTACCTATTTTCCAAGACTGGAACCACCAAAGTAATGTAAAAGATAAAACAACAACAAAATTATATACATTTTGGGAACTGAAAATAGGTCATCTGATCATTAGATAAGGGCACAAACTACTTGGCTACTGCGCCCTCTTTCAACTAGTTACTATGTAAAATTACAAATAAAAATGTTTCAAGAATGGAAATATCCATTTGTATCATGCCAAATAATTGAAAGTAGCTCACATAGTTAATGAGTTTGGTGACAAATATTCCTGCAAATAGACAAAGGATTCCTTATGAAGATAGACATCAGGGAGATGAGATAGAGAAATGGGCCCAAACTTTACCCAGTTGAAAGTCGTATCTTGCCATTCTGAGGGGTTGTAGCTCGAGGATGTGGCTGAGGTCTGGCATTTGGGCTGACTCCACGGCTACTAGGGCTGTGTGGTGTGGCTGGGCTGTGTGGTGTGGCTCGCTGCGAGGATAAATGCTGTTGTGGATGTGGTGGACCAGACCTTGGTCCACTGTTTGTGACTGCACTTTGTTGTGATGACTGTAGCACTAAGTCTGTTAGATACAATGAGAAGATTTCTAAGTTAAGCCCACTCATAGCTTACCATATAAGTATTCTCCTCAAAGTGCATTAATTACATCAGTAGATTGCATATAGTACATTTGATCAGATTTTTTGGGTAATGATAGGTCCAATAAGACGCACGATTAAAAATAAGGATTGAAAAGAGATAAATCTCACATAGAGAACAACACCATAATAAGAGGAAAGATTTTTATAAGAGAAATTAATAAAGTACAAAAGTATGTGATTAAATTATTGAGTCATATTAGGATATATACAGCTCTTAAGAAATACTAAAAAAGTGAGTGGAAGCAATAAGTGTTCAGACAGCCATCAGGCATTATTAATTTTCTCATATTAGATTTATTAGAGAACAAAAAAATAGGATCAGACCATGCAGATCTGAGGTTAAAGTAAAGTATCTATTATTATATTCTGCTTCTTATCAAAGTGTTACACTTTAACAAAACAGTGCATATGGAAAGTAAAAGTTTCAGTATGTGTGAAACCAAAGGAAGGAAATATAATAATGGAGAAGAAAAGATGATGGGAAGATGGACGGAGTATATCAGTGAACTATGTGCCAATGAAAGACCAGAGCTAAACAGTTCAAACAAAAGACAGATGACCACCAATAATGCACAGTGAGGTGGAGATGCAATTCAGCACACAAAAAGAAGCAAAGTTCAAGGTACTGATAAAATAAAAATCACAGAGATAAATGCATTGGGAAAGTTGGGAGAACAAGTCATAACAAAACTACTCAATGACATATATAATACACAATATACGCAAATATCTACTACAATTTGTCTTTACAACCATTCCACAGAAGTTAGTGTCACTGATTGCAAAGACCATTACACTATTAGTCTCAAGAAATATATGATAAAAATATTACTAAGAATCATCATTAGACACGTAAGGACCAAAATAAAACCAGAAATGAGTAAGCAACAATGTGGATATGTGGAAGGGAAAGGCATTAATAGTGCAATATACATCCTGCGAACATTGATAGAAAGAGCTATAGAGGTAAAATGATGAAGTTTTAAAACAACAAAAAATGAAAAGAGAACCACTAAACACAATTAGAGCAACACAAATGAAATTTTTGGGGCTTGTTAAAAGACACAACAGCCTAATAAAAGTAATGTTGGAAGAGAAAATACAAGGTAAAAGAGGCAGAGGCAGACCAAGACTGACATGAATGAGTAATATCAAAAGATGGACAAATCAACCTATGACAATCTGCAACATCAAAGCAAAAGACAGAGTGGAATGGCGCTCCAAAGTAGCCAACCTTCGATGCGGAGACGGCACTCAATGATAATGATGATGATAGAGGTAAAGAAAGATCTGTACATGTGCTTCATAGACTACACAAAAGCATTTGACAGAGTAAAGCATGTGGAGATAATCAATATGCTGGAGAAATTAATCATTGATGGCAAGGATCTGAGAATCATAAAACAAGAACATGTACTGGCAACAAACAGCAGCCATAAAAGGTGACAACCAGGCAGGATAGTTCCAATCTATAAAATAAGGAGTCAAAGAAGTCTATTTTCTGTCACCGGATTTGTTTTCACTCTACAGTGAAAATATTATGAGATCAATAGTAGACAAAAAAGGAATTGAGTCAATGGTCACAATACAAACAATCTGTGATGAGCGGATAACACAATCTTACTAGCGAAGATGGAGAATTAACTACAAGAAATGATAGACACAATAGTGAAGGAAGGCAACAAGTAAGGTCTGTCTGAATAGCAAGAAAACAGAAGTAATGGTCATATCGAAGAAATAATCACCACCATGCAATATAAAAATAAACCGGACAAATCTGAAAGTCCAGAGCGTGAAACATTTGGGCACAATAATAACATCAGATGGAAGATGCACCATAGAAATAAAAAGCAGAATAGCTCAGGACAAAATAACATCTCAGAAAATGAAAAACAAATTGTGCAACAAGTCTATGTCAATGGAAGTGAGAAAGATTTTTTCTGTGCTATATAGTCAGTTCTAACCAATGAAAGCAAATCATGGACAGTAGATAAACAAATGAAAAGACAATTAGAGCCCACAGAAATGGGATTCTCAGAAGAATGTTAAAGTTCCCTGGACAGCTAAAAAGACCAATGGGGAAAATCTCAAAGAAGCCGAAACAAAAAGGGAGTTTCTAAGAAGCATCAGAAAGAAACAATCAACATTTTCGGATACACCGTGAGAAGAGGAAAGTTGGAATACTTGGTTACAACAGGCAAAATAGAGGGAAAGAGAGGTCATGGATGACAAAGAGAGAAGATAGCTTGGTGTCATGGCATGGGAAACAGTCAACAACAGAATTGATACAATGTACTGTAAATAGAGAATTGTGGAAAGATATCTCACCTAAGTTAACTTTTATGGCACAAGTTGATGACAAGACCCACAGGTTTCATTTATCTTCATCTTTGTCAATGATTATGTATTTATCTACCCCTTCACCACCCTTCTCTTCAACACCTTTAATCTGCAGCCTACAGGCTTGACTTCCTGATCTTTCCCACAGAAATTCAAACATTTACCTATCTCCACAAAACACAATCCAACCACTAACCACCAACACACAAACACATTCCAAATACTGACCACCAACACACAAACACATTCCAACCACTAACCACCTCACACACAAAAAAATTCCAACAACTGACCACCAACACACAAACACATTCCAATCACTAACCACCAACACACAAAAACATTCCAACTACTGACCACCAACAAACAAACACATTCCAACTACTGACCACCAACACACAAAAACATTCCAACTACTGACCACCAACACACAAACACATTCCAACTACTGACCACCAACACACAAACACATTCCAACTACTGGCCACCCACACACAAACACATTCCAACTACTGACCACCAACACACAAACACATTCCAACTACTGGCCACCCACACACAAACACATTCCAACCACTGGCCACCCAAACACAAACACATTCCAACCACTGACCACCAACACACAAAAACATTCCAACCACTGACAACCAACACGCAAACACATTCCAAAAACTGACCATCAACACACAAACACATTTCAACTACTGACCACCATCACACAAACACATTTCAACTACTGGCCACCAACACACAAACACATTCCAACTACTGACCATCAACACACAAACACATTCCAACTACTGACCACCAACACACAAACACATTCCAACCACTGACTATCAACACACAAACACATTCCAACTACTGACCACCAACACACAAACACATTCCAACCACTGACCATCAACACACAAACACATTCCAACTACTGACCACCAACACAAACACATTCCAACCATTAGCCACCAACACATTCCAACCATTAGCCACCAACACATTCGAACCACTGACCTCCAGCACACAAACCCATTCCAACCACTAGCCACCAGCAAACAAACACATTCCAACCACTAGCCACCAACACATTCCAACCATTAGCCACCAACACATTCCAACCACTGACCACCAGCACACAAACACATTCCAACCACTAGCCACCAGCACACAAACACATTCCAACCACTAGCCACCAGCACACAAACACATTCCAACTACTGACCACCACACACACATTCCAACCACTAGCCACCAGCACACAAACACATTCCAACCACTAGCCACCAACACATTCCAACCATTAGCCACCAACACATTCCAACCACTGACCACCAGCACACAAACACATTCCAACCACTAGCCACCAGCACACAAACACATTCCAACCACTAGCCACCAGCACACAAACACATTCCAACTACTGACCACCAGCACACAAACACATTCCAACCACTAGCCACCAGCACACAAACACATTCCAACCACTGACCACCAGCACACAAACACATTCCAACTACTGACCACCAGCACACAAATACATTCCAACTACTGACCACCAACACACAAACACATTCCAACCACTGACCACCAGCACACAAACACATTCCAACCACTGACCACCAACACACAAACACATTCCAACCACTGACCACCAGCACACAAAAACACAATCAAGAACATAATATCATGTATATAAACAATCATTAGTACTGCTTCCCTCCAACATAAATGGTTGATACTCTCACTTTTCACTGAATTTCCCATTTTGGGTTGTGCTTTTGAACTCATGTCTACAAGGCTTTTGTTTCCAGCTCAGTGGATGTCTGTCTGATTAAATTATTGAGGTATTTCAAAGAATGGTCTATCCATTCCCATTACATTTTTTATATGCCCTGGTTCTTTGCAATGCTATTGTTCACAAGTCTGTGTTTGATATTTTGTTAATCTGTAATCTTCAGGTTTTGAACCAAATAAATTGTATATTTTGTTGACAGTATAATCCAACTGTCCTGAGAGATATCTGCTAAGTTTCATCTTAGTTATGGAGAAAAGTGAACCAGATCTATCCTGCCTAATTTGGCAACATCTTGAGTTGTATATGAACTCTTTCAACAGCTCAACAGTCACAGTCACACGTTAAACAGAATAAATGTAATGTGTGAAACAACAATCTAAACATAACTTATTGTTATGTCTCTTATAATTGTGAAAACTTCAAACTAAAACATGCATGCTATAATATGCTGAATAAAAACAAACTGTTATTACATTTCTTTAAAAAAAATTCATCACTGCCTTAGATTATATTAAAAAACTGTATGCATGCAGTGATTAAAGTAATTACAAATGTTAATATTAGCACTGACTGAAAGATTAATCCATGATAAATTTACCTTTAAGTTTTTATTCTCTAGGCTGTAACATTATAGTGTTGTTATGGTTAGTGCATAATAGTCAAGATGAGCACTTTAGCCCCCAGTAGAGAAGAATAACCAAAACAGAATCAAAATGCAAACAATATTCAGCAAAAGATAAGAAAATAGAATAGTTTAAAATATACTTAGTCTTCGACGAGCTCCTGCTGGGAAAAAGAAACAAACAAGATAAAAGCATATTCTGAATAGAGAAAAACCATTAGAAATATTTTAAAATACAATTTAAAGATACACCAATCACTTGATGCTAAGCAGGGGCACCAATGTAATCTTGTCCTGGATAAACACATCAAAAACAATACACACAACTATAAACTATCACAATGAAATAAAAAAGAGAGAGTGCATTAGATAAATGTCAACCATGGTTTAATAAAATGGAAATGAAGTGATGCGATTTGTGAAGGAATATTAATATTGAGAAAATTAAATGTGGGATTGAATAAGCTATAATTAAAACTTTCTATGTTGTTAGTCTTAATGGCTCCTGGTTCTAGTGAACAGACAAAAGAGCAATTAATTTATGTTTGTGTTTTACATTAAAGTAGGTATTAGTTACACATAGATGATTATCTGAACAGAAAATGGAGTCTCTGGCCATTTTCGTTGATTTTTTCCAATGCCGTGATGGCCTAGGCATGTTGGTGAGATACAGTATGTGCACTGAAATCCCCAAGTATATATAATAGTTCTTCCCTTGGAAGTGAGTCTATAGCCATTTGAAGTTGTTAGTAGAAATTCCCACCTAATAACTATTGCACATTTGGGACTTCCCACCTAATAACTACTGCACATTTGGGACTTCCCACCTAATAACTATTGCACATTTGGGACTTATTTGGAGTACAGTTACATTTTGGCTCACCTTCATACTAGCTACAAGAAATCAATGTACAGTTAATTCTAGCGAAAATCAATAAAGAGGTCAACTTTAGAAAGGAGTAGAAAGGAGGATTGGTGTCACTGCAGACAGGGAAATTCCATATATGCTACAGCCCCAGTCCAGTGACAAACAAAGTGTTCTAGTAAATGTGTCATGTTCAAAATACAAACCATTTATTGAACTAATGCTTGGGTGTCAGTGCAGGATGGAGAAATCAATGTATTTACTCTCCATTGTCTATTCATTAGAAGTTCCCTTATATGACTTGAGAACATCTACCAAATAGATACCTCATATAACAAGAGTCAGTTTTAAATAACAACATACAACTACAGTAGAGAACACAATTACATAATTTGAACAACATTAACTTTTGAAAAAATTATGTAAGCATAAACAAAAAAAGCTCTTATTTACCCCAAAAATGTGAAAAATGTGCTCACAAGATGAAGTTACAATACTGTCTTGTCACCAGGACAATTCCATGAAGCAATATGACTCAATAACCTTAATATGACATTTACAAATGAATTACCATGTGGTGGTTGACCCCACGGAGATGAACTCTGTGTCCTCAGCTGTTTTTTCGCATCCTCTGTGGCCTTCTTATTATAATACTCTCTCAGCTCATTAAAATCTGGGTATTTCTGTTCAAAGTTGACAGATACAAAATGAATACAATATTTTTCAGCAATTTTCAGCAGAAAATTTATAGCAGGAAATAACACATTATTGATCTTTAATAACTACCAAGAACAGGTGTAATTATAATATACTTTTTCTGACAGAGAGGGGAAAAGAACAGTTATAATATAATAATATTTATCTTGCTATGTCAAAATCATGCAGATATGCAGATAGCAGCAAAGCTCCTGGCTCTCAATTTTTGTGTTTAAATATGCTGTAAAATACTATCTTGTTGTGTATTGTTCAATGCCGTTACTCGTCCATGTTATTCTTGGTTTGCCTCTGCCTCTTTTACCTTGTATTTTCCCCTCCAAGATTACTTTTAGTAGGCTGTTGTGTCTTTTAACATGGTCCAAAAATCGTATTTGTCTTGTTTGAATTGTCTTTAGTAGTTCTCTTTTCATTTTTAGTTGTTTTAAGACTTCATTGTTTGTTTTCTTTTCTTTCCATCTAATTCTACCTACTATTCTATATATCCACATTTCAAAGGCTTCAATTCTCTGTTTTGTTTTCTTGTCAAATGTCCATGTTTCTGCACCTTCTGGACTGTAGTTATAAACTTTGTTCAACTATTATACGTAGGTTAGTTATTTGATCAGCACATCTGTTCTTCCTAAAACCTGAATGTTCATCTCTCAAATGTTTCTCTATGGCCTCTTTGAATCTCTCCGGAATGATTCTGCTTAATATTTTCCCTGGCACTGGTAGTAGCATAATTCCCCTATAATTTGTGCACTCCTGTAAAATTCCTTTCTTTGGTAGTTTTATCACATAACCTTCTTTCCAGTCTTTAAGTATTTCTTCCCTCTCCCAAATTTTATCTAATAGATTATGTAACATCTTGGTAGGGGTGTTAATATCTGCTTTGATGGCTTCAGAATGGAATTTCATCTGGTCCTGTGGCTTTACCATTTTTTTAATAGTTTGATGACTTTCATTATTTCTTCCTTTTTTTTGGTTTTCCGCAGTTGACGTGTAACTCTTCTTCTGCTGGTAGTATATCTGGAGGGTTATTTGAGCCGGGTCTGTTCAAAAGTTCTTCAAAGTGCTCTTTCCATTTGTTCCTTTACATTACTAAGCAGATTTCCTTTCTTATCTTTAATAAAGGTATTGATCTGTTTGTATTTTCCACTTACTTTCTTTGTGCTGTTGTACAGTTCTTTCATATTCCCTTTATTTGCTGCTTCCTCTGTCTCTTTAGTTAGTTCATCTATATATTTCCCCCTATCCCTTTTAATGCATCTTCTCACTTCTTTGTTCACCTCTGTGTAAGCTTCCTGTGTCTTGGTTTTATTACTTGTCATTTTGCTTTTATTTATGTCTGCTTTCTTGAACTTTTTTTCTTTAATTTTAACAAGGGTCTCTGCTGTCATCCATGCCTTATTCTGGCGTTCTCTTTTCCCCAGCATTTCTTCGCATGTTTCTTTCCATATATCTTTTACTTGTTTCCAATGATCTTCTATATTTATTGTATTTTCTAGTTGCTGCAGGACTTAATATTTGTTTGATATTGTGACTGCAAATTTATCTATAATTCCTTGTTCTTTAAGAAACCCAACATTGAAATACTTTCTACTCTTATTCGTTGTAGTATATCTTTTTAGTTTAAGTTTGGCTAGAAGCTTTTATATTGGTGAAATCTAATTTCTTGTACAGTTATCTCAAAATTCATATAAAATATGTTAGATTGAAGTAGAGAGAGAGGGAGAAAGAATAGAGAGGAAGATAAAGAATGAGAGATAAAGAAGAATGAAGGTCAGGGAAGAATTAGATCAGTTAGAGTGTGCGAGGGGGAAGGACAGGAAAGTGTGAAAAACATGAGTTGGGAGATCAACTCAGGCAGTTAAGGGCTGTACAGAAATTGTGGGAGGCAGGTGAGAGAAAGAGAGATCAAGAGTGTGTTGAGTGAATAGAGATTCAGTTGCGAACTAGCGGTAGACGAGGTTAGTCTTCCGAAGGGTGTTAGCCATCAATGGCAACAGCCCTTAAATTGGTTGTATATAGCTGTGTGTAATGTTATTAAGTTAGTTTAGTTGTGTGACAGAGATTGAAGGGAACGAAGGTCTAGTTGAGCTCAGAGCTGGACCATGCGGGCAACATTAGGGCTATTTGTTAGCAAGCAGCAGTGTGGTGAATGTTAGGGACTGATTAGAGTAAGCGTCATGTATGCAATTGTGCCTAACGCCGTGTGATTCGGTTTGAAGATGACGACATGTGTATTCATAACAGGGTGAGTAGGAAACCTGTTCATGACTTTTGATAAATAGGAAATTGTCAAGTATTATCAGTCCTGTTGACTGAAGAGAGAAATTCTACATGTTCTTAGCAACGTGGCAGTTGTGAGCTGCTGAAACGAGACACCAGTGGGTGTCAGTGTCAAGTATTATCATTCTTTGTCAAGTATTATCAGTCCTGTTGACTGAAGAGAGAAATTCTACATGTTCTTAGCAATGTGGCAGTTGTGAGCTGCTGAAACGAGACACCAGTGGGTGTCAATGTCAAGTATTATCATTCTTTGTCAAGTATTATCAGTCCTGTTGACTGAAGAGAGAAAATTCTACATGTTCTTAGCAACGTGGCAGTTGTGAGCTGCTGAAACGAGACACCAGTGGGTGTCAGTGTCAAGTATTATCATTCTTTGTCAAGTATTATCAGTCCTGTTGACTAAAGAGAGAAATTCTACATGTTCTTAGCAACGTGGCAGTTGTGAGCTGCTGAAACGAGACACCAGTGGGTGTCAATGTCAAGTATTATCATTCTTTGTCAAGTATTATCAGTCCTGTTGACTGAAGAGAGAAATTCTACATGTTCTTAGCAACGTGGCAGTTGTGAGCTGCTGAAACGAGACACCAGTGGGTGTCAATGTCAAGTATTATCATTCTTTGTCAAGTATTATCAGTCCTGTTGACTGAAGAGAGAAAATTCTACATGTTCTTAGCAACGTGGCAGTTGTGAGCTGCTGAAACGAGACACCAGTGGGTGTCAGTGTCAAGTATTATCATTCTTTGTCAAGTATTAGCAGGCATTGTCAAGTATTCTCAGTCTGGGGGACTGAAAGAGAATCCTACGAGTTCTTAGTAAACTGGTAGCTGTTGAGCTGTTGGAATAAAGGCACAGGGGGTGCCAACATCAATATCATTCCGTAGCAAGTATTTATAAAATGCTGTTGTATGAAAGAGAGCTCGACGGGTGTTTATCCAGTGGAAGTGAGTGTGAACGAACTATAACTATTATGTCACATGTTACTATGATGGATGAAACCACAGTGGTCACAGTAGTGATCGCTGGTGGAAGACTAGTACAATAAAGTTCTTGTGTTTTATATTCCAATGAGTTGTCGTATGTGTGTAGTAAGTAATAATCAACAGGTCTGCGACGAACAACCAGGGTGTCGCCAACATACATCAGAAGTACTACGATATGATAAAACTATACGGTCAGCGGCCTATGTCTATTATGACAAGGGCTGAATGAGGTCACGGGTTATGCCTGACTGCCTGGGAGGTGCGGCAGTAACAGAGGGGGCTGGAAGGTGGCAACTCTGACCAGGCCTGTCGGTAAACACATGCCAAGGCAAGAGAACAGTGGCCGTGGCTTGGGCGACGACGACAGAGGGGTCGTTCGGGAAAGGAAGACTATTATTATTATTATGTATAGCACTGTTACAATATAAAGACAAAGAATGCAAATTATATTTAAAACCATAAGGTCCATGACAAATTTTGTCTGTGAAACCTCTTCTGATAGTTAATATGGGAATAACACTATCTGGCAAATGATCTTTTGAAACCTCTTCTGATAGTTAATATGGGAATAACACTATCTGGCAAATGATCTTTTGAAACCTCTTCTGATAGTTAATATGGGAATAACACTATCTGGCAAATGATCTTTTGAAACCTCTTCTGATAGTTAATATGGAAATAACACTATCTGGCAAATGATCTTTTGAAACTTCTTCTGATAGTTAATATGGGAATAACACTATCTGGCAAATGATCTTTTGAAACCTCTTCTGATAGTTAATATGGGAATAACACTATCTGGCAAATGATCTTTTGAAACCTCTTCTGATAGTTAATATGGGAATAACACTATCTGGCAAATGATCTTTTGAAGCACTAGTTAGAAGACAATCAGAGAGAACAGATTTCCAAACCTGAATATGTGTCTGTCTCTGTGTGGCTAAAACGCCTAGCTTGCTCCTCAGGACCTCATCTGTGATGCCTGTCTGGTTCTGTGTGTGCGTGGAAGTATGTTAATGGGCACAAATATGTAAATTTAATGTGTAATATATTGTACACATGTATGCAGTTTTATTTTTAATGTAATATTTGTGTTCAAGTGTAATAAAGGGAAAAAAAGAAAATTTGAGAAACAATAAAAATAAAACAAAAACAACTTCTGAATATTAACAAATTAACAAGTTTAAAAAAAACATGCCTGCATCCCGCAACAAATGCCTCACAGGCAAATAATGTCAAACAAGAGAGCACTGTAAAATGATTCTTTCATCACTGGGTCACTTTAAAAATGTCACTTCCAAATTAAAAGCACTTATTTAGTTACAGTAGGAAAAGTATTAAAATATATAATTTCATAATCTCATTCACTTTTACTGAAGTTACACTAAACAAGAAATGTTATGCTTTCAGTCAAAGATTTATTCATCAATTTGAACTTGTTGCCATTCTATTACCTGACAAATTGAATCTTAATCCTAGATTATGGTTCTGTCATAAAAATTACAATAAAGAAATTGTAAAAGATTACATAGGATTTTTTTAAAGTAGTAAATTTTACGACAGTTAAAACCTGATTTAAAATGAAACATCTATCATCATCTAGGATTAAACACCAAACTACCTAAGCACATAGGCTATTATAATATTGCTAAACATTTGGCTGCAGCCACATAAATTATTGTGCAACTGTGGCTGGTAGTCACAGAAAATAATATACAGTAACTGTCATGGAAGTTAATGTTAGAAAGTAACATTTCCCTTATTAAAATACATCCAATCTTAGTTCAACATTCAACAAGTGGAGAACTTCACAATGCTCCACTTGCAGCCAGTAGCAGCTATTTACTGCATCAGAAAATATGAAATTTAAAGAAAATGGCAACACAAAAGTTCAATGTAATGAATTTTTTACCGAGCGCATCCTACATCTGCTGATGTAGCTCTGCTTCTTACAACAGCAACAACAATGGTGGTGAAGGTGTCTATTCAGATTTTCTGTAATCTACCACGAAGGCAAGCAAATTAAGTGGAAACACATGCTTGAATAGAGAGAAGTGCATCATGACACTTTGATGACAGCTAATCACTGGTACACAAGCAAGTACTTTTAGGTAAACGTTCCATTTTAAGATAAAGCCTGATTGCCATTTTGTGTTCCTTGTTTTGGTAATATATTCTGACACACCATTAACTGTCCCTTTCTGAATATTTGCATCACATCTATTGTGCCTTCAACCTTTCATTATTCTTCTTACTTTCCATGCTCAAGAAATGAGAGGGCAATATAGCTGCAGTCTTGTGTCATGTGGAAAAAGACAATGTACTACAGTTTGCATGGCCCATGATCAACCTCTGCATGGTTGTTAATGTGGCCTACATAGTTCTCCATCAGCTTGTTCTTGGCCCTCTCATGCCTGGAAAATCCTTGAGTAAACTTCTCTTCAATGCCAAACCTTAATGCATTCGCTACCAAGGGGTTTAACATGATGTAGCCACACCTGTTTTTCAACAAACATTTTTAAAATTTGATATAAAAATAAAATAAACTAAAACTGATCTAAAACATGAATTTTGTTGGGACAATTTATTCATGATGTCAGAAAAGCAGGTAATAAGAGAATTACAAGGTTTTGGCGAAAATAGCTGCGAAAAGTGGCTTTTGGACTTAGTGACAAAAACCACAGCGTTGGCTCATGGTATGGAATGTGTTAAACAATGTCATGTTTTATTGTGTTCAATATATTTTTCTGCACATTTGTTTTCTTTCAGTAAATTTCTGTTAATCCAAACATTTCACAGGACTATCAAATTTATCAGCTTTCTTTTTCTCAAAATGTTTCCAATTCTTCAGCACACCAACACAAACACATATAGAGAGATATACAATGACTCTCAGAGAGCTAATTGTTTATATTTTATCATCTTTCCCACGTAACTGAAAGAATTTATGAGTATGATATCTTTTATTTCTTACTTACAGTCATTATTTATTGTATGACCTTGATAAAGCTAAGCTGCCACATCTTAGTGTACAATTTGATTTATTCTTAATGGCAACTTCTCTGTTATTATTAATACAAGATATAACAAATTCTTTATTATAGAAATATAGACAGCAGCAGATGTCATGGTGGCTAATGTAGTTGATAATTGATTAACTTTATAACATTACTGTTACTCATCACTTATATTGAAGACATAACTTGTCTTGCATGCCATTATATTATTATGGATGATGTGACATCAGGTCACCCTACTTTCCCTGAAAAATCTGGTACACATTTAATACTGTGTGAACCTAAGAACTGTTGAGTGAGACAGAACCCAAACTCTTGTCCATAGTAGCCTAGTTCACTAACCACTGAGCTATCTTGGTTCCTTTTCAAGACAGAAGTCATCATTAATAATTATTCAACAGTAATAGTTATTTACCAGTTATTTGATTGATTTTTTGCCATGTTATGAAGATTATTATGTTCATTACTTTTTGGTCTGTTTCAGTCTTGCCTCTCTTTCCATGAATTTTACAAAATAAAACACTGAGTTCTAAACTTCCTCAATATATGACATGTCCAAAAGAGAATGTCTGTATCTTCAAATATTATTAGTATCTAGTTTTTCTATTTGTAATGTCTACTTTCAACATATTGACCAATCATAAAGCAATTATTAACATAGTCAAGACATACCGGTGGTATTCCCTTCTTCTCTACCTGCTCCTGAAGAAGCTCTGCCAGCTGCTCTCTCATTACTGCCAATGTTGGATTTTTACGCAGCTCCTCCAAAAACTGAAGTGTCTGAAGTGACTGTGTGCCTGTTTGGCTGAAAGAGTCCACAACAAAAACAAATATATTTCCTGACAAACTCTTTATGTGCTCACCTGTCAGCCCACACTGTAACAGCTTGATACTCTGTGTGACATTTGTTTCAGGAACCATGGGGGCTTATGTTGTTGGCATGAAGTGTGCATGTCACATTCTTCTGTGTGCCCACTATATGTGAACACTTGTTAATATTAGATATTCTGATTTGTTAAGTATAAAACAGTCTATTTCCAAATGACGTATGACGAGCTGCTGGTGTCTAGCATGATGATCAAGTTGGTCAGATTAATGTTTCCTTTGCAATATTTGCCTTCATTTAAATGTGTTTAAAAGTTAGATTCAAGAACAATCATACAACCACCACAGGAATTCAATACCTAGATGCTTGATGTCAAAAATAGATGAAGAATTTAGAAGCTAGAAATAACACCAGCTACAGTATACACAAGAAGCAACAGATAAAATGGTACAGCAAATGATAAGACTGAGCGATCAAAATATGGGTGATGAGTCACAAACAAATACTATTAGAATAACAGATCTAAGGGTCAAGAAAAGATGGACTGATGGAATATTAGAGACACTAGGTAACAGAACAGCTGGAGTGACTAACAGAAGAGCAAAAGACAGTAAACTATATCTCCCTTCAACACTAAAATAAGCAAAAGAGGAAGGATATAAGAAAAAGTTGTGAAACTGTTCTGGTTGGGAATTTGAATTTCACTTCATGAATTAGGGAAAAATACCATAATTTCCTGGCATTTAGAATGTGTGTTGTAGGTGTCCACATTTTTAAAATGACTTTTGTATAGGTGGTCAGCATCATGCCAGGTCAGTCTACTTTCATTAAGAAAATAAAATGAAAAAAATCTGTTCATTTCTTTTATAAACAACACAGATGGCTGGTTATTCTAGTTCTTGCTTTTTAGTTTTCTGTAAAACTGGGACACATACAAGATGATAGAGCCCAAAACAGATACTTCATTCACAGCAGTTGACTAATAACACAATCAAGGCCCAATTTATTATAAAACATTCATTAACAGATTTCAAGCCCTTCCAGATATACCAGAAGAAGAGGTAGATAAACATGTCCAAAATATACCAAATATATATGGAGATGTTAGTCAAAAAGTCATTTGATGTCGTCCTAAAGCATGGAAGAATTAGATCAGAGATGAGCCATGGAACTTGGTTCAAAAAAAGAAAGGAACAAGTAACTTGGTTCAAGAAAGAAAGAAACAAATCAAGAAGATCATGATAAAAGTCAGTATATTAAGACTGGCAACTGAAGTTCAGGAAGCATTAAATAATGGGGAATAGCAGAGCTGTTTACAAGGTCACAAAGATCCTTTCTGGTGGCTTCAAAAATGCTACCACCATTGTGTGAAGTAAAAATGGAGAATCATTAGTTGAAGAAAATGAAAAACTGAAAAGAAGGGAAGAATACTTTAAAGAAACTCTCAACATGTCAAAAATAAAGTGGGTGAAGTTTCTATTTCTCCATCACCTGCCCAATTTAAATGAAGAAAGGGGAGATTACATGAACCTGAAACTGCCATCAAACAGACCAAAAGTAACAAAACATCTGGTGAAGATAGAATTTTTGCAGACATGTTAAAGGCAGATTCAGGACTGAGTGCAAAAGTCATAGAAAAATTATTCAATAAAATATGGGAAGATGAAAAAGTACCAAAAGCATGGAAAAGTGACATTATTGTCAAAATACTTAAGAAAGGGTACCTTAGTTGTAGTGAAAATTGGAGAGGTATAAACATGCTGTCAGTATATGGGGAGATATTTTGCAGAGTACTACTGCAACGCATAAAGAATAGTGTGGAACAAACACTCAGAGAAGAGCAGGCAGGCTTTAGAAGTGGGAGATCATCTACTGATCAAATCTTTCTCTTACGAACCACTGTAGAACAGTCACTGGAATTCATCCTCGTATATAAACTGCTTAGTCTCTCAGAAGGTATTCAATAGCATCCACCACTTTGGAAAATTCTATATGCAGATAAAATCATTCATATTATAAAGGACATGTACAATAGCAATCAGTGCTGTGTAAGACATGAAGGACAGCAGAAAGAGTGGTTCAAAGTCATAACGGGTGTTAGAGAAGAATGTATATGTCACCACTGCTTTTCCTTGTGGTTAAGGACTGAATCATGCAAATGTTTGCTGGCAACAGACCAAGAGGATTTACTTGGGGTCTCACTGGATGTCTTAAAGATACTGATTTTGCAGAATGTTTTGGATTCCTTGCTCACTGCCACCAAGACATACAAGAGAAAACAGAGTAGATCAGTTCGCCAAGACAGGACTGAAAATAAATGCAAAAATTATGGTGATAAATGCCAAAAGTACACAGAAAGTTACATTCAGAATGGGACTAGAAGTGGTGGACCACTCTAAATACCTGGGAAGCTACATTTCCATCAAATAGTGACATCAAGAAAGGGATATCTACAAGAATAATTGTCAGTCCAGGCATTCAATAGACTTGGAAACATTTGGCATTGTACCAGTCTCCATCTCAGCACCAAGCTCAGAATTTACAAGTCAAATATGCGATCCATACTCTTATATGAAGCAGAAACATGGAGAATGAACCATAAGATAGAAGTTGACTAAGAGAATTTGATGGCTGTTGTCTTAAGAAGATTCTAAACATCTGTTGGGATCAACACATTACAAAAAACATTACTGAAGTTCCCAGAAGATCAGGCATTAACAATATCAATCAAGATGTGACAAGATGGTGGAAATGGCTAGGCCACATTCTACGAATGGAATGACCTGGCATCCACAGCTAGCATTAACATGGAGACTACCTGGCAAACGAAGAAGAGGCAGACAATTGGGGACAGCATTGAACCATACATGATGAAATGAAAGTGGCTGGCAGGTCCTGGCAAGAGTTGTCCATGCTTGCTCCAGACTGGATTGGGTGGAGATCTCTTGTGAGTGCCCTATGCTCTGACCAGAGTTCAGAGGATTAAGAAGAAAACTGGTCATGTCCCACAAAGTTATTATTCTGGCTCTTGCTATTAGCTTACTGTAAAACTGGGATGTCCCACAAAGTTATTATTCTGGCTCTTGCTATTAGCTTACTGTAAAACTGGGATCTCCTTGTTTACCATGGTTAGGAGTATGAACTAGACAGGATAGTTGAGGGCTCTGGAGCTCTCTTGTGTTCACCAAAGTAAGGTTCTCTGTGTATATTAAATACCACAAAACTGACTGTCTTTCATGGTTCTTGCACCTTTAAAGTGCAAATTCTATTAGTATGAAGGTATGAGGTTTGTGTAAATAGCAGTTCCAACAATGCAATTTATTTTTAACCAAAAATAATTTTGCATCAAGATTTAGTGTACCTGATAAGAGGATTCATACCAGGATCATTCTTAGGAGTTCATCAATGTTCTCTAGAAGGATGCAGCTCTTGGTCATGCACTTCAGAAGTGAGAGTTTTACTAGACAAGTCACAAAACACTGGACATTCCTTTCTGTGAGGTAAAGGTAAAGTAAAGTACGAGACTTGAACCGGCATCTTAGCACGCGAGTTTACACCCATATGTGCTCGGCCGCCTATCCAGAAATGTTCAGATATTTCTGTATAGTGTCGCCTCAAGCATCGAAACTCAGATGCGAAGCGACATTCCTCACCTTCCCAGGGAAATACCCCCGTACCCATTTCTGCCAACGGCTGGGTCGACCGTGGGGGGTTTTTTTTTCCCCAACCACGAGCATAACTCACACTGCTTCCAGCGGGAATCGAACATGGGTTGTCCGAACGTCGGTAGTCCAGTCGGGTGGTTTTCCCAACTACCGAATGATAGGCTACCGAGGACCCCTCTGTGAGGTTCTGCTAGACAAGAAAATTATAAGGAGATGTAAGCTTCTTCCATTTCCACAGCATTCAAGAGTAATCCCACTTCAATTTCAAGATGCCTAGACAAATATAATTCAAAACTTGCCTTGGAGGGTTAGAACTTACCCCATGGTTGACTTTCCTGTACCACTTTGGAAGGTCCTCAAACTGCTAGTGCCAGTACCAAAACCTAAAGTAGTCAAGCATGTTATGACAAAGTCAGTCAATCTGCATTGTTAGAATCAGTGTTCACAGCAATTAGGTTTGTCATATTTAAATACTTTCCCTGAAAACATTTTCATTCAGTCAAATTTAGCTATGGTTCAAATGGTTGGTTGCATTCGCCCGATGACTAAAGTATTCTAGAGTATCATGGTAGACTAGAATATTCCTCTCCATCATCCGCCCTTACAAGGACGTAGTGGACGTGTCTGTGTTGTGTTGTGGTTTGCAGTATAACTGTTATATTTGCGCCTTTCGGCTCAACACATCCGACTTCAGCACAACATTTTTGAGTACCGGGTTGTCTTCCCTCTTCGATCCCTGCATGCTTGACCAGACTAGACAGGTTAGTCTGTTACTGGAGGCACCACGGAGAAGTGTAGCAGGGTCTGGATGGTTTTGGTTCATGATCCTGACGCAAGCCACCAGCTGTGGGTCGCCGACAACTTCCAGCTCTGGTGCTGGTAGGCGCGCCTTCGCCTCCAAATCAAATGACTGAAAAGATTATAGTTAAACAGTCATACTTTGCTGTGGCTCTCATCATCACCATCATCATCGAGTGTTTTATACTTCTGTGACCTAACATCTAACTCTGTGTCCTAACACTTACTTCTGTGATCTAACATCTACTTCTGTGTCCTAACACTACTTCTGTGACCTATCATCTACTTCTGTGTCCTACCATCAACTTCTGTATCCTAACATCTACTTCTGTGACCTATCATCTACTTCTGTGTCCTACCATCAACTTCTGTATCCTAACATCTACTTCTGTGACCTATCATCAACTTCTGTGACCTATCATCAACTTCTGTATCCTAACATCAACTTCTGTGACCTAATATTTATATTTAATGACAGCCAGTCTCTATGACCACCTTGGCCAAAATCTCTCTGCTAACTAAAACTGTCATCACTACCTGTCAGAGAGCTGATTCTCACAACTCAGCATTTGCAAGTCAACTTCATATTTCTACCAAATAAACATACCACCAGACTTTACTGAATAATGAACTAAGGACTTCAGACCTACCACTCACCTGTTGATATTATAAGCATTGTCAAGGAATCTAACTCTATTATTAGAAGTTCTAACTCTATTACACTAAAGGGCAATGTTACAAACAATGAAAAGAAAACCCAGCTGTGATTCTACTGTCATCAAATTCACCTGTACTCTTCTCATCATCACTTGGGTACATTTGACTCTGTTTAGTTATTGGCGTGACTGTAGTTTTCTCAATGCCACCTCGCAGAGTTGTGCCTTTTGATGTCTCACCTCTGACTGCAGTAGATGCCTTTTGGGTCTTGAACTCCACCTGCAAAAATTATATCATAAAATAAGGATGGAGTAATGACATTAAGAAATGTTAACAACATTCAATTCTATAGTATTTTTTGTTGTGGCAAAAAATAACAAACAGAAATAATAAAATTAAGAAAGAAAATTAGCTTAACACAATCAGGACCTTTGTCATGGGTTCAAAATAGATAATAATATAGATTTAATTAAACTGTGCAACATCAATGACTGGCCTGAAGAATTAGCATAAGACCATGAAACAAATCTCTAATGACAATACCATGATTGTCCAGGTGTTCATAAGCATCTTTTCTCTCTTGTGGCCATTGTACTTTAATTACAGAGCTCATGTTTAAATAGAGAAGCTAAAAACAATTGATTTAATTAGCAAAGAAACCATCAACTTGTTTATCCTTATCTTAAAGCAGCTCACAAAGAGGACTATAATTTTAGTTCCAATCTAAATGGAGATAAAAGTTTACAGAATTCATTCTTTTATATGTCTGATTGTTCATCGAATATATTTCTTCTGAATATACATTTATTTTATGGGGATAATGAAGGCAGCTTGTGTGTGTGTGTGGGAGGGGGGGGAGTAAGACAAAGAGACTGGAAATTACATTTAGATCAAGGATACATGAAGACCTGTACCTTTATTGTACACAAATATATTTGTTTAATTCTGATTATGAATGGCTTTGTTGAAATAAAAACATACTGATCCAATAGTTCAAGAAGTTTTCAAAATAAAAACATACCGATCGAATCATTTCTCTCTCAATTTGCTGCTCCTGTTTCTCCAATTCTTTCTCCCTTTCTCTAGATTGCTGAAAATAAAACAAAAGATTGACAACTAATGGTCAGATTTTACTAGGGGTATTACTAGACTAATTATGTATGCAGTTTTTGTCTCATTGGCCAGTTCGCATACCTACATACATAATAAATAATTATATATATATATGATATACATAATGAATCAGAAGCAAGGTTTTCTATGCAGCAACCGATACAGAGATATCAATGAGAAAGAATGACATGCCTTATCATCACAATGTTTATTGATCTAACAATATGAAACAGCACTATGTTGACTTGAATTATGCTAGAGAATTAACGATCTTTAATTTAACTCTTCTTCATTTTTTTGTTGGTTTGATGAGAATTTTCTGACTTGCAATTGTAAAATATCCATTATCATCGAGTATAAACTTTTATTATTAATTAATGCTTATCAAAATGTAAATCACAATGATGAGGAAATGTTATACAAAATGAAAATATAATTAATTGGGGTATACCAATATTCAAACATAATACTTTAGAACTATCAACAATGATAGTTCACAGATAAAATGTTACAAATAGTTGATAGTGTCTGTTAGTTTGATGCTCAATGAACAAGCTGGTGGTCACATAAAAGCACTGGCACTCTCATTATCAGATGAACATGCATTCAAATCACAGGAGGGCTAACAAAGTTGTTTCTATCCAAGGTGAACTAAAAATCCTGACCTGAACATCTCGCAGCTACTGCACTTGGCATGTGGCTTTTCTTCTCTCTAGCCCTACAGAAACCAAATTCCTACAAAACAATCCTTAAGACGCCTTTGGATAATGAAAAAGAGCAATGAAAACATAAAAGACTTTAAAATTAAAAAGAACTGGCTTATAAACACCATTCTACAGAGGAAATTAAAATATTATGGTCATGTCAAAAGATACAGCTGGCTGGAAAGAACAATAATGGAAGACATGGTTCCAAAACATCAAGGACACCCTGAACATTACAAGAGAAGAAGTGAGAGATCTGGCTCGAGACAGAGATTCTTTCACATGGAATTTGGTGATTGGAACATTCTGCAAAAGACATGAAACCTGATGATGATAACATTTGATAAAAAGTGATGATAGAAATATTTCCCATTACAACCTCTTCATAGAAAATCTAATATCAGTAAGCTATTGTACTGAATAGAATAGCATATATGAATAGGGACTACTGCCCCAAGTGTTATCTAGCACTTAAGTGCGGTCTGAAGAACTGTCTCCCATGGCAGAATATTATACTTCTGTTTTTTCCCCCATTGTTTATTTTTCCATTAATTGTATCTATCATTCTATCATGATGATACACATCTCTTCTCATGTTGTTGTTATAAATTAAGCAGTATTTAAACTTTGGATATTAATGATCCAATGGAATACATTATAGTGCTGGGAGCCTGTTGATTTCCTGTCCACCAAGGTTTCTTACTTCAGAGAGAAACAAGGCATTTACATAACACATCGTAAGAGAACACACAAAGATTTGGCCACCAAACTGAGACAGGAAGGATTAAAAGTCAAGATAACAGCAGAAGAAGTTGGTGCTACAACCTATTAAAGCAATTAGGACTGAAGGGTGAGACATGGATGAAAACAATTAAGACTATACTAAGTCAGCCAAAAATGCATCATGTCGGCTTTGGAGAAGTCAAGACTTATCAATAATACCTGAATGATCAGACATGTACACAGACATTTTAAAATAATTTTATTTTCATATAATTTTTAAAAAATAATTATTTTAAGTAAAATTTTGAAGAATTTGTGTTTAGATGCAGTATTTTTATAATGTGTATTGTTTATTATGTACAATTTTTACTATGGTATCGTAATCTAGGGTAATCTAGGGTTAAGAACGACAAACAAAAAGAACAAGCCATTTAAGACTGCCATCACCATGAAGAGGACAGCATTCAATATTCTAGGTTAAGGTTGTGACAGAAATGTGCAAGTGGGTATGAGAAGTAGATTTGATTCAATATTCTAGGTTAAGGTTGTGACAGAAATGTGCAAGTGGGTATGAGAAGTAGATTTGATTCAATATTCTAGGTTAAGGTTGTGACAGAAATGTGCAAGTGGGTATGAGAAGTAGATTTGATTCAATATTCTAGGTTAAGGTTGTGACAGAAATGTGCAAGTGGGTATGAGAAGTAGATTTGATTCAATATTCTAGGTTAAGGTTGTGACAGAAATGTGCAAGTGGGTATGAGAAGTAGATTTGATTCAATATTCTAGGTTAAGGTTGTGACAGAAATGTGCAAGTGGGTATGAGAAGTAGATTTGATTCAATATTCTAGGTTAAGGTTGTGACAGAAATGTGCAAGTGGGTATGAGAAGTAGATTTGATTCAATATTCTAGGTTAAGGTTGTGACAGAAATGTGCAAGTGGGTATGAGAAGTAGATTTGATTCAATATTCTAGGTTAAGGTTGTGACAGAAATGTGCAAGTGGGTATGAGAAGTAGATTTGATTCAATATTCTAGGTTAAGGTTGTGACAGAAATGTGCAAGTGGGTATGAGAAGTAGATTTGATTCAATATTCTAGGTTAAGGTTGTGACAGAAATGTGCAAGTGGGTATGGGAAGTAGATTTGATTCAATATTCTAGGTTAAGGTTGTGACAGAAATGTGCAAGTGGGTATGAGAAGTAGATTTGATTCAATATTCTAGGTTAAGGTTGTGACAGAAATGTGCAAGTGGGTATGAGAAGTAGATTTGATTCAATATTCTAGGTTAAGGTTGTGACAGAAATGTGCAAGTGGGTATGAGAAGTAGATTTGATTCAATATTCTAGGTTAAGGTTGTGACAGAAATGTGCAAGTGGGTATGAGAAGTAGATTTGATTCAATATTCTAGGTTAAGGTTGTGACAGAAATGTGCAAGTGGGTATGAGAAGTAGATTTGATTCAATATTCTAGGTTAAGGTTGTGACAGAAATGTGCAAGTGGGTATGAGAAGTAGATTTGATTCAATATTCTAGGTTAAGGTTGTGACAGAAATGTGCAAGTGGGTATGAGAAGTAGATTTGATTCAATATTCTAGGTTAAGGTTGTGACAGAAATGTGCAAGTGGGTATGAGAAGTAGATTTGATTCAATATTCTAGGTTAAGGTTGTGACAGAAATGTGCAAGTGGGTATGGGAAGTAGATTTGATTCAATATTCTAGGTTAAGGTTGTGACAGAAATGTGCAAGTGGGTATGAGAAGTAGATTTGATTCAATATTCTAGGTTAAGGTTGTGACAGAAATGTGCAAGTGGGTATGAGAAGTAGATTTGATTCAATATTCTAGGTTAAGGTTGTGACAGAAATGTGCAAGTGGGTATGAGAAGTAGATTTGATTCAATATTCTAGGTTAAGGTTGTGACAGAAATGTGCAAGTGGGTATGAGAAGTAGATTTGATTCAATATTCTAGGTTAAGGTTGTGACAGAAATGTGCAAGTGGGTATGAGAAGTAGATTTGATCAGAAGTTATGTGTAGACCAAAGTTTCTTCTACCATATGCATTAAATATTGTGAATTGTCAGGTAAAATACAGTAGCAGGTAGCATGACTCAGGCAGGCAGCCCATCTAGATTGTCAAGAAGCTAAGGGGTGAAACACATGCTGGACAAGTTGTTCTCTTCTGATGATCAGAATGCCTCCTGTGAAACTCTGTACAAAGAGTTTCGTATCATCTTTAAAGTTTTATGTCAACTGTAGTTGGACTATCCTTATATATATATTCTGGTGTTAAACATGTATGCCATTGACACAACACGTTTAAGAATAAACAATAGGCCAAACGCTTGCTGTTTAGGTGGCCGACACATGTTTGATATTGAACGACTGGATGATAAGCACTCCCAAGCGTCCAGTCCTAACAAAACACAAAGAATAGGATTATGCCAAAAATGGTGTGTAACACAGTCAAAACAGATAATCACCCAGCCATGAGATAAAAATAGTGGATGTGGAAACATGGCAGATAGCAAACATTAGGGTCAAAGATTCACTATTCAAGGAAACTGTGCTGAACTTTTGGGGATATTCAGTAGAAGAAAACTTAAAAGTTATTTAGGGAAGAGTCAGAGAGACCAAAAGAGAGATGTCTTAGTGAGAGGATCATTCAGTCAGAATTGTTTCAAGGAAAGAAATTTAGATTTCTTTCTTTCTTCAGCTATTTTCCCTTACTTCTGCCGGGGTGGGGGGGAGGGGAGACTTACAGGACCAGAGAATAATGGCCACATGTCCTGTGCAGGAGCCACGACGTATTCGGGTCTGAGCTTTAATTTACACCCCCCCCCCAAAAAAAAAAAAAAAACTGTTGACCTTACTGGGCTTTGAAACCATGGTCTCCTGGTTATCAATGAAAGCACTATGATGTTTATCAATGGTATTTAAATAAAGGTAGAGTCATGCTAACATTCTTCAACACAATATGTCACTGAACTAACTTTATATCAAACAAAAACCAACCAGAACATAACAAGAAACAACCCAATGAATGGAAGCCAACAGTGATAAAAGTAAAAAGAGCAAAATGAACAATCTGAATATATAACTATCATTGGTGATCAGATCACGTCAAGCAAACATAGCTATCAATGGGTATCAGATCATTCTGACCTTAGTACTGTCTACCAATTCTGCTGTTGGTTTTAAACTGTCACAACATTGCACTTAAATCATCTTTTTTTCAGAATGTGTTGCCTGTTGTTACAACTTGTGTCCACTATATTTTCCTTTTCCAAAATTTGTTGCCTGTTATAATTTGTTCAATATACTGTCCCTTTACAGAGATAGTTTTACAATTTATGTCTACTCTAATTTTTTCAGAAGTTTTGCCTGTTGTTACAACTTGTGTCCACTATATTTTCCTTTTCCAAAATTTGTTGCCTGTTATAATTTGTTCAATATACTGTCCCTTTACAGAGATAGTTTTACAATTTATGTCTACTCTAATTTTTTCAGAAGTTTTGCCTGTTGTTACAACTTGTGTCCACTATATTTTCCTTTTCCAAAATTTGTTGCCTGTTATAATTTGTTCAATATACTGTCCCTTTACAGAGATAGTTTTACAATTTATGTCTACTCTAATTTTTTCAGAATGTGTTGCCTGTTGTTACAACTTGTGTCCACTATATTTTCCTTTTCCAAAATTTGTTGCCTGTTATAATTTGTTCAATATACTGTCCCTTTACAGAGATAGTTTTACAATTTATGTCTACTCTAATTTTTTCAGAAGTTTTGCCTGTTCTCACATTCTGTTTCATATTTCCTCTTCACAAACATAATGATGATTGTTACTTACCAATCTTTGGAAAAGTTCTAAAGCATTTAAGTTAATCTTTTTAGCCAAACATTTGTTCTGAATATATTTGCAATAAAACAAAATCTACATAAGCTATAAAAAAATGCATCAACATGGTCTTAGATAATATACATTTTAAAATTTATAATTGCAATAAAAAAATAAGTGAGCAATAAATAAATATGTGCATGTGATTCTAAAAATGTTTCTGTAAAACCATATTTTCATTTTTGTTTAATTTCAGATAACATGACTTACTTCTACAAGCAAAAGAGTGAACTGACACATGAATAAACAGCTGAGACTTACATTCAGTAGACTCTTCAAATGACTCTCAATGGCTGCCTAGGTTTCAAGAAAATCTTGATAATCTAGAAACCTGAAATTTTATCTACAGCCCAAACTAAACAGATACTTCTACAAACTTGAATACTACCTGAAATCCTAATAATAACAAAACATTTGATAATTGTTAACATCATCTATAGATGATAATATTCCTTCCAAAATATCTCTTGAATTAATTTTGAAACCATCCCCTCCACAAATAAAAAAACCCACAAATGCACTCACACACAATAGACTAATAATCTACACTACAAAAACCTATGTAATCACATCAGAACTTCCTTTACTTTCATGCCAAAAATGAGGTATAATGCCACCATTCATGTTATTATAATTGTTAAATTACTGTCCACATATGTGCTAAAAGAGTACAAATGTTGGAACAGGTATCAAGCCTCTTCAGTGGTCTACCATGAACTCTCATCTTTCAACTTGTGACCACCTTAGTGAAATTATATTGTGCTTCTTATTAGGCACATAGCCAGTGCATTTTACAAGAAATTAAATCAACAACAAAAACAATTCCCAATTATTCTTGCAATAATGAATATAGCAACTGGTGAATAAATTCTTGATTTTCTCACAATAATCAAAACATCAAAAACAAAACAAATTCTTGATTCTCTCACAATAATCAATACATCAACAACAGAACACATTCTTGATTCTCTCACAATAATCAATACAGCAGAACCAATTCTTGATTCTCTCACAATGATCAATACATCAACAACAGAACCAATTCTTGATTCTCTCACAATGATCAATACATCAACAACAGAACAAATTCTTGATTCTCTCACAATGATCAGTACATCAACAGCAGAACAAATTCTCAATTATTCTCACAAATATAACAAAATATTCCAGCTAATCAACTATAACCCAGTATATGATGCCAACTCTCTATCTCTACCTCATGCCAAGCCCAGTTCATTAACTAAACCAATGCCTAGATTGTTAAATAACTTTTTTTTTAAAAAATAAGAAAAAAAAAATTGGTACTATGATTTTTTTTTTAAAACTGAGTATGACAAAGCAAACACAGACTGACCAATTGAAATACATCCTTGACTCACGTGTATCGAACAGACAATGGGCAATTTTCTGTGAATCAATGAAAGATCAGGGAGCGGCGATAACTCAGTGGTTAGTGAACTGGACTACAAAGCACAACGGGTAGGGTTTGATCCCAACTGACGGCTTCTGGGTTCACCCAGCCTTAAATGGGTACCGGATTTTTTTTTTCTGGCAAAGTAAAGCGGCACGGGCGTAATACTGACCTCATTACCCCAAAAATCATGTGCCGAAGGTCTGTAAAATTTATGGTCACTAACACCACATTCCCTATACGACACTTGGCGTGACGGGGGCTCTTTACTTTTTTTAATCAAAGATCACAGATTAAGATGACGGCCAATGGGGCACAAGGGTTCAGAAAGCATGCATAGACAGAGAAGAATATATTAAGGAAGGAGTTTGAGATTCAGTCTCTTGGCCTTACTTGTGCACAGGTACTCAGAAGAATTGAAAATAACCTTGTCAGATTACCTCTGAGCCCTTGTGAGCTCATTTTGGACTTACGTTTTGAGTGTAGGGCAAAAGGTCTCGTTGAGATTGATGCTACCTAAGTTAGAAAAGATAGACTCACAGTTACTTGTGGAGTCAGAGAACTTGGAGCCAGCACTCGTGAGTGCTTAATTGTAGCTTTGACTACACCACAGTATCAGTTTACCAGAAGCAATACATGATGGCCATGTTTTCATAGTAGTTGAAGATGATGGTGAAATAATAGAAGCAGGACCTGGAAGCATCCACCTATCAGTCGGTTGCTAGGTAAAGAATTTATAAGAGACTTTATGATGAAGATGGTGACCTGACAAGTTCCAATAAGAATTAATAACTAAACCTTGTATATCATCATCGAAGGGCACACTCATTATTTCAGCCCATGTGTTCAACATGAATGTCTGCATGCTGGTTTTGATGTTTCTTTTCCTGCCATCCTGCCCTAGGCATATCTATCTGTCTATCTACTGTCCTTTCAGGACAAAGGAGCCAAAGATGGCACATAGGGCAGAAATGCTAGACTCTTGTGTCCGATGATCTTTCAACTGTCAAACCTTGCATAGGGCATTGTGTCTCACCACATGGCTCTGTTCTGGGTGAGTTGCTCAATCTCAGTAAGTGAGCTTATGCTTGCTGTTATTACCTCTCGTTTTAATGCTCTTTTTAGTGTTTCTCTTTCTCTTTTACCCCTTGGTTCCCATCTAAGACCCTGCTTTGAGATTCTTTTGTTGTTTCTTCTCATCACATGGCCAAAATATGACCACTTTCTTCTCTTAATTCTAGTTGATATTTTTGGGTGCTTTGTCATTTCTCTTATTTCTGTACTAGTCTTGAACTCATTCCATGGTACACAAAGTATTTTCCTCAGGCATTTGTTTTCAAATGCATCCAGTGTATTTTCTATCTCTTTAGTTGTTTTCAAACGTTCACATGCATAAATAAAGGGTGGATAATATGTTTGATTTGAAAATCCTGAGCTTTCTTGTTTTTGTGCTTAGTAATTTTGATTTCCATTTTTATCAAGGAATCTGAAATTCTTCTGAAATCTTCGCTATTCTGATTCTAATCATCCTCCTTGTGTCTCCCACCTGATCTCAGGCAGTTTCCAAGGTATACAAAGTGATCTACTTCTTCCACTGCTTTTCCTTCAAGGTGTATTTTTTCTTCTGAGAGAATTTGATCTTTCATTACTTTTGTCAGTTTTACTGCTAACCACAACACAATGCTGACATGCCCACTTAACATTCTTTTGAGGGCAGATGATGAAAAGGTGTATTCCTTTAGTCATCAGGTGAATGCAAGCAAGTATTACTTTTGTCTTTTCTTGATTGATCTCAAGTCCAATTTTCCTAGCCATTGATGACATGGCATTTGTTTTTTATTGCATCACGCTCACATTGCTATTGATAAGAACTGTGTCATCTGCAAAATCAGGGTCCTCCAACCGAGATCTAAGTGTCCATCCATTGTCTTTGTCACCTCTTCTGCACAAAAGTTGATGGTAATTCCAAATAACAAGGGAGATAAACATACATAAAAATACATCCTTGTTTCACTTCGGTATCAATCTGGAACCATTCACTCAATTCTGTCTCTGTCTGAATTACACATGAGAAGCAATCATAAAGGTCTTTGGTGGTGTTAATTATTTTTGGTGTATTCCATATTGTCTGAGTATGTCTTAGGCATATGCTGTGTCATTAATCTTGTAGTTCTTGTCTCTTGTTACTGTTGCATGTTGGTACCCATACTCGCATGCATGTCGACATGCCCTACCATATATTACTGTTCCTGACCTGCCTGCCTTGATATTGTTTTATGTACTTGAAGCTGTTGCTGCTTGATGACCCCTTGTTGTTATCTTGTGCTAATTCACATTACCTTGTCAGTCACTACAACATATATACATCATATACATATACCATCCAGCCATATGTGCAATGACTGGCACTTAGTTTTGGTTATTTTGACAACAAAAGTATCAAGATAAGAGCTGTAAAGACAGTGTACTCACACGTAAAATCTCCTGAACTTCCTCCTGTTGCTGTTCTTTCAATCTTTTATGGCTGTGAAGCTCCTCTTGTGGCTTGCTTGTTGTTTCTAGGGCATTGTTTAGCTAAAATTCAAACAGACAGCTTTTATTGTAATTAATTTTCATATTTTAACTTCTATATGGTGGTATGATGATAAAAGTCTAAGTCTTCTTCTTATACACTCTCTGATATCAATTTGAAAGTAGAAGAATAAAAAACACTCTAGTTCTCGCTTAAACATTGAAGACTCTGTTTTTATCTCCTTGAATTAATTTATGCCTTGCACATCTTATATATGAAATCTCAAACATTTTTTTCAAGGTGAACAAACTATTTTTTTTGCTGTTCCTAAAGTAAAAGTCAGAATGGAGAAAGATTAATAGAATTATGTTTAATAGAAAATTTAGTTATAGGTGGGACATTATTTCCACATAAAAATATCCACAAAACAACATGGATATCTCCTGATGATAGAACATCAAATCAAATTGACCACCTATGTATTAAACAACAATTCAGATCATCATTAATAGATGTAAGAGCATACAGAGGTGCTGATGTTAATAGTGACCACAACCTGTGCATTGGGAAAATAAGATTAAAATTTAGAAACCAACAGAAGAGGTCAATTACACATAAAATTGATAGTCATAAACTGAAAGATGAAGCAATAAAGGAAAAGTTTAACATAGAGCTAAGTAATTGTTATTCAGCACTTGGTGAAATAGACTTAGATATCAATGAAATGTGGGACTCACAGAGCAAAATACTAATGACAGCAGCAGAAGCAAGTGCTGGACTGAAGAAAATGGAAAAACGAGCTTGGATCTCAGACACCACATGGAAATACATCAAAGAAAGAAGAGAAGCGAAGAGAGCCATGACTAATGTAAAGACAGATCTTGGAAAGGTTCTGGCAAAAGCAACATACAAAGAATTAGACAACAAAGTGAAAAGTTCGGCAAGAAGAGATACAAGAGCTTATATAGACAACTTGGCAGAGAAAGCAGAGACAGCTGCAATTACAGGAGACAGCAGAACTCTTTATACTGTACAAAAGATGCTGACAAACACCTATACATCCAGTGGAACACCAATTCTAGACAAATCTGGATTAATGCTAACAACAAGCGCAGACATAAAAGCCCGTTGGGCGGAACACTTCAAAGAAATTCTTAACCGTCCACTACCTCACAGTTTAATAGATTTTGAAGCTGAAACACCAGCAGCAGAATTAGATGTAAATTTAGATGACTTCACCTTGAGTGAAATAGAAACCACCTTAAAGCTAATGACCAATAACAAGGCTGCTGGAGAGGATAAGTTAACAGCTGAGATCCTCAAGGCAATTGATAGCCATAATTTAATACATCTCCAAAAAATGTTCAACATCATTTGGAAAACAGAGAAGACGCCTCATAAATGGAAAAAAGGAATCATTGTTAAGATCCCAAAAAAGGGCAATCTTAGAGATTGTAACAATTGGAGAGGCGTGACACTTTTGTCAGTTGCCTCAAAATTATTCTGTAAAATCACCCTAAATAGAATAAAGGATTCAATAGATACAGTAATGCGTGAAGAACAGGCTGGGTTTAGAAAAGGGAGAAGCTGTCTTGACCACATTTTCACTCTACGACTTATATTGGAGGAACACATTGAAAAGCAAAAACCTTTTGTACTTAACTTCATCGACTTCAAAAAAGCATTTGATAGTATTCATAGAGATTCTTTGTGGAAAATTCTGAAGCAATATGGCTTACCATCAAAAATCATAAATATTATCAAAGACATGTATGATGGTTACACATGTGCAGTTCGAACAGAGGAAGGACTGAGCGAATGTTTCCCAATAGAAACTGGGGTTAAACAAGGATGTATTTTATCGCCCTTGTTATTTGGAATTGTTATGGACTTCATAATGAAGAAATGCTGCACTGGTAATAAAGGCATCGAATGGATACAAGGAGACCATTTGGAGGACCTGGACTTTGCTGATGACATAGTTCTCATCAGCAGTCAGATAAAAACGATGCAGGAAAACACAAATGAACTATCATCAATAGCCAGCAAAATTGGGCTTGAGGTCAATCATGAAAAGACTAAAGTCATGAAAAGTTTAATTCCAACAAGTGACAAAATATACATGGAAAACAAACCAGTAGAAGAGATCGATCACTTCATCTATCTTGGAAGTCACATTGATCGAGAAGGGGATACGAGCAAAGAAATTAGAATCAGACTGGCTAAAGCAGCAATGTCTTTCAGAAGCCTTGAAAAGTTGTGGAAATCAAAACTCATTAGCACAAACACAAAACTTAGGCTATTCAAATCAAATGTACTATCAACCCTTACGTATGCGTGTGAAAGCTGGAAAACAACAAGAGATATAGAAACAAAGTTGAACGCATTCGAAAATAAATGTCTAAGGAAAATACTTGGTATAGAATGGAACGAATTCAAAACAAACGAGGAAATTAGAGAAATCGCCAATCAACCACTAATATCTTCAGTAATAAAGAAAAGACGATGGTCATACGTTGGACATGTGATGAGAAGAGATAATAATCGAATAGCAAAGCAAGCCCTCATATGGGAAACAACAGGTAAAAGAAAAAGAGGAAGACCCAGGGAGACACTGAGAAGAACATTGATGAGAGAGGCAAGAGCAGCAGGAATCGGCTCCCTCAATGAGATAGAACTGCTTGCACAGAACAGAGACAGATGGCGAGATTTGATAAAATATCTTTAAAAGAAAACTGCTAGAACAAAAATTCATATAGGAGAAGGTGTATCTTGGTCTACGCCCTATGGGCCGGTTATGGCTCGAAAGGTCAATAGATAGATAGAAAGTAAAAGATGTCAATTCTTTCTAAAATGATACTAGAAATATATGTTACAACTATTTGTACAGTCTGATGATTGAAAGACCTGACCAAAATCTGGAAAATGATGTGTACAAGACAGCTACAGCTACTGTGTGATAATGGTCAAGCTTACAAAATGTGGTTAAACTGAAGGATAAACAAAAAAAAGAGTACATACAAGTGCATTCTTAACAAACAAGATTCAACTAGAATCATCTAGAAAAAACATAAAGGAACTGCAAGTTCGGGTCCAAATGAGTAACTAAGATAAAAATATCAGAAAATGAATTGCTCTAACTGCCAGTCAAGTTAAAATAGACCAAAATAACTGTACCTTAACTGTTCATGACAAGTATAATAAGTTAAGAAACATCTCTACTGTTGCTAAGAGCCTTTATTAGCATATCAACTATGCATTATTGACTTTTATACTGCGATAACTTGATCAGCCTAGAAGCTTCTATAGCATGGAAGGTATAAATAAATCAATAACAACAGAACCAGAAGTAAATAAAATACTTCAATACCTGTCAACTTGTATGAATCCACAATAATTTGTAAGCCTGTTTTAAAGTATTGTAAGGTTAAAGCCATACATAACATTTGTATGGGTGATGAGCATACTATTTATAATGGTGAATACACCAAAAAATGATATCTCAGTTTGCTTTTGTTACTAAAATTACTATACAGTTTATATATAATATTTAGGGAGCTAAATTTCCAATATTAGGAAGAAACAATCATCATTTTTTGGCCATGTAATGAGAATAGAACAGCTGAAATATATTGTGACAACTGGGAAAATTGAGGGACAAAGAGGTTCAGGGAAGCAAAGAGAAAAGATACCAGACAGCTTAAAAGAATGGCTTGGCAGAAGGTCAACAACAGAAGTTATAAATAAGTGTAACCTTTTTACTTTCAGTCAAGAAGTTTCAATGTCAAGAGATATTTGAACTTGTTAACATTTCTAATGTATTTGTTTATATGCTTGGATATCAAGAGAATATGATTTTAAGGGAAAGTTTACAATTATTTTCACAAATAAATGTTTGGGTTATACAGGCTGTCATATATACAGATTGACTCCTTACCTTTTTTATTTCACTGGCATGTTGCTGAGTCATGTTTTGTACTCTCTTCTGCCATTTTCTCTCCTGCTTACTTAACTTTGTCTCCATATGATCCTTCATCACATCCAACTGAAAAAAAAAAACATAAATGCTTTGAAGTCTATGGACAATAAGACACTAAATTTATCAACTTGTAATCTTCACAATCCAATATTAGAAAAATTATGGCCCTCTAAAATGTCAAGATCTTTAGCTGTTTGGAGGAGCTGTGGACTACGAATAAGTTTATTGTGGAAATTGACATAGATGTCTGAAATCCCTGTCAGTAGAGAACAACAAAGAAGAGATAAATTTTAACAATAACAATCTTAAACAGTGAATATACTGAAATTGTCTTCTAGAAATAGTGTCATTCTATGTCAGTCTTCATCTTTCTTTTTCCCTGGTCTTATCAATGTGTTATGACACATGCCACCAATGTGGCCTTAAGTCTCAATCAAATAAACTTTCCAATTTAAAAACCAGAGTGTGAGAAGAAATCATGCATCTTTCTCTTACAGTTCCATTAACTTGGTGTAAACCCAAACACAAAAGATAAACAGACACAAACCTTGAGAACCTTAGACACAAACTTGGTGTAAACCCAAACACAAAAGATAAACAGACACAAATCTTGAGAACCTTAGACACAAACTTGGTGTAAACCCAAACACAAAAGATAAACAGACACAAACCAATCGATAGCTTGACAAGCTGTCATTGTAAAAAGTATTGTTATGGAAACAGAGCCATAGATTTTAGAAGCAGTGATCTTTGCAATATGTGCCCTTTTGGCATGCAAGGTTTCTGTTTTTGAGATTGTGGCTCTGCCCTATGTGCCACCTTCGGCTCAAAAGGTCAAATGATAGATAGATAGCTGTGATATCATTAGTCAACTATGAGTTGCTGATTACTATTAGTTCATCTGCAGAAACTTTCATCTTGATACTAAAATACTTCATAGAAGATTAAGCAGTGTTTACAAAGTAAAAGTCTCTTTGTTTTGATTAGCAGATCAGGAATGAGCACAACAAACTGGCTGCTGTTTATGAGTGTCATTTCTCAACCTTAGTTTAGCTGACAGATCATCTTCACTGCACATCACAAAACTCCATAGTACCCAGATGACTCCTAACCTCCTAATGTTACAATTAAGTGGTAGTAATTTGTGCTATAGAAAGTAACAAAGCGTGCCACAGGTAGGTATCGTAATCTAGGGTTAATTAACAAATGTGAAAACTAACTTGCTGCTGCAGCTGTTCCTTGAAAGCTGCCACCTGACTGCGCTGTTCTTTCAAAAGTTCTTTCTCATTTTCAATTTCGTCTTCCAAATCTCCCAGATAAGATCTTTTACCTGGAGAAAATTAAAGACTGTTTAGCCTGTTTCCAGGAGCACCATTGGGCAGATCTTTAATTAAGAGATATGGACAACTGCTGTTACTGATATCTATAACAAATATTATTTAAAACATCACTTAAAATTTTCAGTGTCTGAGTATTTTCAGTGTCTCACATAAGGTTCCAGGGAGAATTATTCGGTGTTCAACATAAGATCATGATTGGATAAAACAAACAAATTTTAGTTAAACATATCAGTGCTACAGATGTGCTCAATAATTGAGCAATTTCATCACAAAAATTTGGAAACAATAAAACTCAGCTCTTTTTTTAATGGCATTTTCCCATTCCTGGGATCTGCTAGGGGGACTTATAGGACTAGAGAATAAAGGCAGCTTTGTCCAGTGCAGTCACCAAAAGGTAAGGTAAAGTATGAGACTTGAACCGGTGTCTTAGCACGTGAGTTTACACCCATATGTGCTCGGCCACCTATCCAGAAATGTTCAGAGATTTCTGGATAGTGTCGCTTCAAGCATCGAAACTCACGATGCGAGGCAACATTCCTCACCTTCCCAGGTTAATACCCTGGTACCCATTTCTGCCAACGGCTGGGTCGACCGTGGGGGTATTTTTTTTTCCAACCACGAGTACAATTCACACTGCTCCCAGCGGGAATCGAACACAGGTTGTCCGAACGTCAGTAGTCCAGTAGGGTGGTTCAGGTTTGAGTTTTTATTTCATCCCAGATAGAAAAAATCTTTGACCTTACCAGAATTCAAACCCATGTTTTCCTGATTTGAAGCCTAACAAGTTATAAATTTGGCCACCTGCTCTTCACTCAGCTCTATATAGAGTAAAAAAAGTGTCTTGTAGCAGTAAAGCTGTTACTGCCATAGAGGAGTGGAGAATAGAGCCTCCACCTATCATGGGCACATCTTTCAAGGGGGCGTGGCCAGTGCTCTCTCCCCAAATGGTGACCTTCCAGACCAATGGCCAGGCACAAACTTTGTTCCATCTGGGGTGACTGGTTAATGAGTGAACTTTAAACTCTTATATATAAGTAAATTATTACAATTAAAAATTATTGAAATGCTATTGCACTTTAAAGACACAGATATAATATTGTTTGGCTTATTTTAGTTGCACTGTGAGACCTGCAAAACGTTTTCATAGGTTTCTCCAATGAGCATATAAACTCTTTTCCACTGGCACTGTAGAAAGCACTTGCTGCATTGAGTCAGTTTTCATTGAAGAAAGCATGTGTTCGCTTGTGCTTCTTTTGGCATTTCGGGGTTTGCCCTACTCATTTATCCCTACTCTCTTAGCCAGGCTCAATTTCCTATTTACAAAAGGTTCAGTGAGTTGGTTAGTTCACTGAACCTGACACCACTGGTCAGTGGATTAGAGCTATCAGCTATTTTTTGTAGCTTGATCCCAGTAAAAAGACTGGAGAGAGTCTGAGCATTAACTCAACAAGGGAAATACCATAGAGTTATCACAAAAATCATTTACCTCCAGTTCGAGCTTCCAATTCTTTCAATGCCTTCTGGGATGCTTGGAATTTTGCATTAAGCTCTCTCAGTTCAGTCATTAAAACTGCACTCTTACCAATCTTCTCTCCTTCCTGTATGACAATGGTGAAAATAAATGTAACCATAACTTAGAGAAATGATAGTGATAGAGGGGTTTGCTAGTAAGTAAAAGTTGTTCCTGAAGAGCTGTTGCCGGCCCAGAGGGCGTAGACCAAAATACACCTTCTCATATCTGAAATTTTGTTCTAGCAGTTTTCTTTTAAAGATATTTTATCAAATCTTGCCATTTGTCTCTGTTCTGTGCAAGCAGCTCTATCTCATTGAGGGAGCCGAATCCTGTTGCTCTTGCCTCTCTCATCAATGTTCTTCTCAGTGTCTCCCTGGGTCTTCCTCTTTTTCTCTTACCTGTTGTTTCTCATATGAGGGTCTGCTTTGCTATTCGGTTATTATCTCTTCTCATCACATGTCCAACATATGACCATCGTCTTTTCTTTATTACTGAAGATATTAGTGGTTGATTGTGGATTTCTCTAATTTCCTCGTTTGTTTTGAATTCGTTCCACGCTATACCAAGTATTTTCCTTAGACATTTATTTTTGAATGCGTTCAACTTTGTTTCTATACCTCTGGTTGTTTTCCAGCTTTCACACGCATACGTAAGGGTTGATAGTACATTTGATTTGAATAGCCTAAGTTTTGTGTTTGTGCTGATTAGTTTTGATTTCCACAACTTTTCAAGGCTTCTGAAAGACATTGCTGCTTTAGCTATTCTGATTCTAATTTCTTTACTTGTATCCCCTTCTCGATCAATGTGACTTCCAAGATAGATAAAGTGATCAATCTCTTCTACTGGTTTGTTTTCCATGTATATTTTGTCATCTGTTGGAATTAAACTTTTCATGACTTTAGTCTTTTCATGATTGATCTCAAGCCCAATTTTGCTGGCTATTGATGATAGTTTATTTGTGTTTTCCTGCATCATTTTTATCTGACTGCTGATGAGGACTATGTCATCAGCAAAGCCGAGGTCCTCCAAATGGTCTCCTTGTAACCATTCAATGCCTTTATTACCAGTGCAGCATTTCTTCATTATGAAGTCCACAACAATTCCAAATAACAAGGGCGATAAAATACATCCTTGTTTAACCCCAGTTTCTATTGGGAAACATTTGCTCAGTCCTTCCTGTGTTCGAACTGCATATGTGTAACCATTATACATTTTTTTCTTTGATAATATTTATGATTTTTGATGGTAAGCCATATTGCTTCAGAATTTTCCACAAAGAATCTCTATGAATACTATCAAATGCTTTTTTGAAATCGATGAAGTTAAGTACAAAAGGTTTTTGCTTTTCAATGTGTTCCTCCAATATAAGTCGTAGAGTGAAAATGCGGTCAAGGCAGCTTCTCCCTTTTCTAAACCCAGCCTGTTCTTCACGCATTACTGTATCTATTGAATCCTTTATTCTATTTAGGATGATTTTGCAGAATAACTTTGAGGCAACTGACAAAAGTGTCACGCCCCTCCAGTTGTTACAATCTCTAAGATTGCCTTTTTTTGGAATCTTAACAATGATTCCTTTTTTCCATTTATGAGGTGTCTTCTCTGTTTTCCAAATGATGCTGAACATGTTTTGGAGATGTATTAGATTATGGCTATCAATTGCCTTGATTATCTCAGCTGTTAACATATCCTCTCCAGCAGCCTTGTTATTGGTCATTCGCTTTGTGGTTTCTATTTCTCTCAAGGTGAAGTCATCTAAATTTACATCTAATTCTGCTGCTGGTGTTTCAGCTTCAAAATCTATTAAACTGTGGGGTAGTGGACGGTTAAGAATTTCTTTGAAGTGTTCCGCCCAACGGGCTTTTATGTCTGTGCTTGTTGTTAGCATTAATCCAGATTTGTCTAGAATTGGTGTTCCACTGGATGTATAGGTGTTTGTCAGCATCTTTTGTACAGTATAAAGAGTTCTGCTGTCTCCTGTAATTGCAGCTGTCTCTGCTTTCTCTGCCAAATTGTCTATATAAGCTCTTGTATCTCTTCTTGCTGAACTTTTCACTTTGTTGTCTAATTCTTTGTATGTTGCTTTTGCCAGAACCTTTCCAAGATCTGTCTTTACATTAGTCATGGCTCTCTTCACTTCTCTTCTTTCTTTGATGTATTTCCATGTGGTGTCTGAGATCCAAGCTCGTTTTTCCATTTTCTTCAGTCCGGCACTTGTTTCTGCTGCTGTCATTAGTATTTTGCTCTGTGAGTCCCACATTTCATTGATATCTAAGTCTATTTCACCGAGTGCTGTATAACAATTACTTAGCTCTATGTTAAACTTTTCCTTTAGGGCTTCATCTTTCAATTTATGAATATCAATTTTATGTGTCATTGTTCTCTTCTGTTGGCTTCTAAATTTTAATCTTATTTTCCCAATGCACAGGTTGTGGTCACTATTAACATCAGCACCTCTGTAAGCTCTTACATCTATTAATGATGATCTGAATTGTTGTTTAATACATAGGTGGTCAATTTGATTTGAGGTTCTATCATCAGGAGATATCCATGTTGTTTTGTGAATATTTTTGTGTGGAAATAATGTCCCACCTATAACTAGATTTTCTATTAAACATAATTCTATTAATCTTTCTCCATTCTGACTTGTAGTATCACAGCCTTCTCTCCCCATCACATGTTCCACTCCTGCGTTGTCTTTTCCCACTTTGGCGTTGAAATCTCCCATTACAATTAAAAGATCGTGTTTGGGTATTTTGTTTATAAGTTGTTGTAGTTGGTTATAAAAATTGTCCTTAACATCATCATCAGCTTCATTTGTAGGCGCATAACATTGAACAATCGAAAGTCTTCCATGTTTTGTTTTGTAACGTGTTCGTATCAGACGGCTATTTACTGGTTCCCATTCTAATAAACTTCTTGCAGCTATGTCTGTCATCATTATGCCTACTCTTTCACGGTGATTTCCATCTTCCCTTCCAGAAAAAACTACTACAGTCGAACCTGGTCTTAGGACCACCTGTTTAAAGCGTTTCCCTGGTTATAGGACCGGGTCTACAATTTCCCCGAGTTTTTTACTATATGCTAACACTGATTACGGCGCTCACCGTATGACGCGACCAGAGACCAGGCTAATTAACCGCCGCCAATGTTATTTATCCCGTTTACGACACGCGGGTAATCCGAGATAACGATACACTGACCAGCCAGTCCTTCTCCGTCTCGCTGGGAGCCATAAACGATCGACACAGGTGTCTACAGGTGTCGAAGTTTTCCCGTATTTAGTGAGTCCCAGATTACAGTGGGACGTGTTACGTTTATCAGTCAATACTGGTGTGAGAAACACAGCAGACACAGATCTATGATTCGTGAAGTGACATCACTTCGCGGTTCCGTCTAGACCAGAGTAGACCATTGCGTGGCCCGTATAAATTACAGGAATTAACTAAAGAATTAGTCATTGCCCGCTTAGAGTGTATTCACGTACATGTACAGTATCTCAGTGAATTATTTTTGTGGATTTTAAAAGTGTTACACACAATATAAGAAATGGCCAGTGTCAAAAGTGTAAAACCAAAAGCATTAACGCTGGAAGAACGAATATCAGTGATTCGACAAAATCAGCAAGGAAAAAGTTCGCGATTATTGGCAGAACAGTTTGGAGTGGGAAAGACACAGATTTTACGTACGTTAAAGAGAAAAGCCGAGTATATGAATGACTTTGAAAATAATGCACCAAGTATGAAAAGAAGGAATAGCAGGAAAACGGGAAATGAAGACATAAATACACTTTGTTGGAAATGGTGTCAATCAGCACTTGCACGAAAAATTCCGTTATCTGGGCCGATGATCAAAGAACGAGCTTTACAGTTTGCAAAAGAATTGGAAAACTCAGTCTTTAAAGCATCGAACGGCTGGTTAGAGGCCTTCATTAAAAGACACATTCTTGTGTTTGGTAAGCAATGTGGCGAAGTCGGTGATTCAGATATGAGTGCTGCGGCTGACTGGACTTCTAAATTATCCGAGATATGCTATGGTTACGCTGCTCAAGACATTTTTAATTTAGATGAAACCGGGTTATTTTCAAAGCGACTACGGACAAAACATTTTTTGTCAAAGGAGAAAAATGTGCTGGGGGTAAAAAAAGCAAAGAGCGAATAACAGTGATGCTATGCACTAACATGTTGGGGGAACGAGAACCGGCTTTAGTGATTGGGAAAGCAGCTAACCCTAGGATTTTTAAAAACATCAACATAAACACACTGCCAGTGATTTACAGAAACAACAAAAAGGCATGGATGACTGCAGCTATATTTGAAGATTGACTGAAAAGTTTTGACCGTAAGATGCAGAAAAAAAAGCGCCACATTATTTTATTTGTTGACAACGCTACCTGTCATCCCAAGATCGAACTACAGAATGTTAAGCTGCAGTTTCTGCCACCCAACACAACTGCATTAGTTCAACCCCTAGACCAGGGTGTCATTCAGACATTTAAATTAAAGTTTAGACAAAAACAGCTTCTACATCTTATCACAGTCATGGAATCAAACAAGGATGCTTCCGGAACCGAACTCATGAAACAGGTCAATTTACTGGATGTAGTCTACTGGATTGCTGCAGCATGGAAAGAAGTGGACAACTCAACCATCCTTAAGTGTTTCTGTAAAGCAGGTTTTCATTGTCCAGCTGAAACACACGCATATTCTCTGACGCACATGGAATCTGCATCAAAGACCGACGTGCAAATTGTTTCTACTGCAATTTCTACTGCTTTGGATAACCTTTCAAAAGAATTGTTTGGATACCAATTGACAGACATCTCCATGATTGATTCAGGGCTCCAAACTTGCAACACAATAGAAACAAACTGGGATCTTCCTGCCACTGCAATTTTAGCTGCTGAGGATGTGAATAGTGAATCAGACAACGAACAAGATTCTACTGACATTGAGAAAACATACACTATCGCAGATGCACATAATGCTTTGGAGCTTCTGCGCACCTATTCAATAACAAACGGGAGATCTGACATACTAGACGTTATCATGGACTTGAGAGAAAAATTGAACTTATCGTTTATTTCATCTGTCAAACAACAGACTACCATATTGGATTTTTTTCAAGTCAAAAGTGATACATGTACAGTATAAGTGGAATCTGTGTATGTGTGTTTTATTTTTGTGTGTTTAACTATCGTGTTTTATGAAAAGTGTCCAACCAGTGGCTATTGTAGACCGACATGTGCACTATGTTCTACTCATGGATTACGCTGATTTGCAGGTTAGTTTTCATAGTGCTTAGGATAAAATTTTTTTTATCGCTCTATTTATTATGTGAAACCTGTGAGGCAGGACCACCTGTCCTATGGGACCAGTTTTTGAAAGTCCCGTGAATGGTCGCCTTAGACAGGTTCGACTGTATTTTATTATCAATAGATCTCCTACCTGTTCCAAGCCAGCGCATTTCACTTAATCCTAAAATATCTGGATCGTATCTGTCCATCTCGCTCACGACCTGTGCATGTTTCGTCCATCTAATATATATCCCCACTAAATATGAAAAAAAAAATTACCTCCACATCACCCACTTCCACTGGTGCTGAAGAGATCTGCTTTACTCGTGTGGCAACAATTTTTGAATCCTGTAAAATAACAAAGGTTAAAGAATAATACAACATTTAATAACTGGGTAAGAAATTTAAATAGACTGTGATCATAAAAAGCAGAATAGCTCAGGCCAAAATAGCATTAAGAAAATGAAAAATATCTTATGCAACAAATCTATGTCAATAGAAATGAGAAAGAGAGTTCATCTGTGCTATATAGAACCAATTCTGACCTATGGAAGTGAATCATGGACAGTAGACAAACAAATAAAAAGACGATTATAGGCCACAGAGATGGGATTTCTCAGAAGAATGTTGAAAGTTCCCTGGACAGCTAAAAAGACCAATGAGGAAGTTCTCAAAGAGGCCAACACAAAAAGGCAGTTCCTAAAAAACATCAGAAAGAAACAATCAACATTTTTTGGGCACGTCATGAGAAGGGAAAGTTGGAATACTTGGTTACAACTGGCAAAATAAAAGGAAAGAAAGATCGCGGACGACAAAGAGAGAAACTGGATAGCTTGGTGTCATGGCATGAAAAACAGTCAACAACAGAACTGATACGATGCACAGTGTGATAGAACATTGTGGAAGGACATGATCGCCTACACCAACCGGTATGACACATGATGATGATGATGAGATCATAAATTTAAAACATATTTTTGTTTACAAAAAAACAAATTATTAAGTCACTCTATCAAAGTTAAAATACAGTTGCCTGTAAGAAATATATCACCCTAAACATCGGTGACTGCTGCTTTCATCAAACATTTTTCTCTCTAAGCAATCGTTATTTATTAATGCAATACAAATGTATACTGTGAAAGATTGTCTAATTCTAGCTAATTAAAATTGTTTGTATTTGTTGTTTATACTTTCTCTTATCATAATTTTTCTAAATACATAACTCTGTGTCAACTTTGTCACTTCATCATTTAGGTATAAAAGTGTGGCGGGATCACAAAGACATGCACAAGAGGAAGAACTGACTTTTTAAAACGAGTATGTGGACATCATATCAATTTGATCCTGCAAATCCACAAATAACATCTAGCAGAAATAACTGCAAATATTGAGGCAAAATCATCATAAGTCAAAGACTTAAAAATAAGTCAAATGTTTAATATACTGCATGTTTTGAATTATGTGGTTATTACAATCTAAACATGTAGAAACATGTCAAAGCTACAACAATTCATCCTCGCTGTTCACTCCAATTCCAATCACTTGTGTTCCAGGAACCTTGTGTGCCAGTATGGTGATAGAACCTTGTGTGCTAGTATGGTGTTAGAACCTTGTATGTCAGTATGGTGGTAGAACCTTGTGTGCCAGTATGGTGGTAGAACCTTGTGTGCCAGTATGGTGTTAGAACCTTGTGTGTCAGTATGGTGGTAGAACCTTGTGTGTCAGTATGGTGGTAGAACCTTGTGTGCCAGTATGGTGTTAGGACCTTGTGTGTCAGTATGGTGGTAGAACCTTGTGTGCCAGTATGGTGTTAGAACCTTGTGTGTCAGTATGGTGGTAGAACCTTGTGTGTCAGTATGGTGGTAGAACCTTGTGTGCCAGTATGGTGTTAGAACCTTGTGTGCCAGTATGGTGGTAGAACCTTGTGTGCCAGTATGGTGTTAGAACCTTGTGTGTCAGTATGGTGATAGAACCTTGTGTGTCAGTATGGTGGTAGAACCTTGTGTGTCAGTATGGTGATAGAACCTTGTGTGCCAGTATGGTGTTAGAACCTTGTGTGTCAGTATGGTGATAGAACCTTTTGTGCCAGTATGGTGATAGAACCTTGTGTGTCAGTATGGTGTTAGAACCTTGTGTGTCAGTATGGTGATAGAACCTTGTGTGCCAGTATGGTTGTAGAACCTTGTGTGCCAGTATGGTGTTAGAACCTTGTGTGTCAGTATGGTGTTAGAACCTTGTGTGCCAGTATGGTGATAGAACCTTATGTGCCAGTATGGTGATAGAACCTTGTGTGCCAGTATGGTGTTAGGACCTTATGTGCCAGTATGGTGATAGAACCTTGTGTGCCAGTATGGTGTTAGGACCTTATGTGCCAGTATGGTGATAGAACCTTGTGTGCCAGTATGGTGGTAGAACCTTGTGTGCCAGTATGGTGTTAGGACCTTATGTGCCAGTATGGTGATAGAACCTTGTGTGCCAGTATGGTGATAGAACCTTATGTGCCAGTATGGTGATAGAACCTTGTGTGCCAGTATGGTAGTAGAACCCTGTGTGCCAGTATGGTGGTAGAACCTCGTGTGCCAGTTATTGAGTTATTTGCAGGTCATCCTCATTGCACTCCAAACATGTCCTTAGGTGCTCAGATCCCCTCCTCAGCAATTCCCTCAGTGTCCAGCGACTGATGACTCCAGTTCTATGTTGGTTGATAAATCTTCTTACACGGCCACTAAGTTTCTCATTTCTGGCTGTGCCCATCTTAACTCCCATTTCCATCATCCGAAGAAGTGACGTGGATCTGTGTTTGTTGAAGTCCTGTGCTCTTCCCACATCTCGTAGGGCATTGATGATGTCCGCCCAATCCATTGGTTACCCTTCCTCAACGACAGCGCAGCTAGCCAACCTATCTGCTCTTTTATTTCCCCGTACTCCCGCATGTCCAGGAACATAGACAAAGGTGACCTTACGTATTTTGGATTTCTGCAACGACTCTACCCATAGCATGCATACAGAGCCCGCCTCCACTTTTTTAATCATGCTCATCGAATTACTCAGTATACATGCGTGGGTGTAGTCTTGTGACTCTAACCATTTGAATGCCTTGGTCATTGCCATGGCCTCCATTGTCATGCTACTCGTGGTCATGACTGCACCACTGTCTTCCTTGACTATTCAGCCTGCCGAGCGTGCTGTAAATACCCATGCACTTCTTTGGTGTCGTCTTACAGATCCGTCTGTATAGATGACTGCATCTTTCTCATTGGTGTTATCGCAGATGAGACTGTTGACCTCAGCATTAACCACGACCGGGTTCTGTTCCCTACTTTTCCTGTTGAGTGTGACAAGACACGAGAAAGTCCCCTTGAATGACGTAGGCACCGGTATCCACTCCTCACCAACGCTGATATTGGTAAGCCCACAGACCTGTTTGATGACATCTTCTGCTCGACCCACCCATGATTTGCCTCTTTTTAGCCTGGCTCCTTTCACTGTGTTGAGCACGTGGTGCAATGGATGCTCTGTATCTGTACTAATCTTCAGGTATGCTCATGCTCTCCAGATCTTGATTCTGTCATCCATGATTGGAAAGTTAAGAAGATACCTCATTGCTACACAGGGAGTGTCCCTCGTACATCCCAGGATAATGCGCATGGCTTCATTTTGTATTATCTCCAGCCTATCAATTTCAGTAGTACTGACAGTAAGAATTGCCAGGGCATACTCGATTGGTGCGAGGACTAATCCCTGGAACAGAAGAGTAAGTAGCCTCTGCTCGATGTTGGCAGCTGCCATGACCTTCAAGGCGGCTAATCCTTTGCAGGATTTTGTTATCACATGGTCCCGAAAACACAGGTTGTGATCAAACTTAACTCCGAGGTATGTCATCAACTTGTCCCTGGTCACCTCATCAGCTCCCATTCGTACTACCGGTGTGGTCGTATTAACGATATGATTAAGGGAGAACCATGAAACTGATGCTTTATTAGGATTAACCAAGGCACCTGAAACCCCACACCAGGAAGAAATGCGATCGAGTTCGTCTTGCATTGTGGAGGCGATTCCCTGTCTGTCTCTTCCCTGTCAATATACCAGAATATCATCAGCAAAAGTCATAGTTCTTTCCCTCCCATCCAGCTGTTGTTCCGTGATCATTATTGTGTACACGTTAAATAGAACTGGTGACAATGGTGAGCCTTGTGGCAGCCCTGGACAAATGGATGTTGGCTCATAAGACCAACTTCCACATCTGAGTATCACCTTCCTCTGAAACAGTGCCGCGGCGATCCATCTAATGATGAAGGGGTGCACTGTCAGTTTGAGGAGCATATGCATGAGATATTCAAATGGTACCCTGTTGTATGCATCCTCCAGATCTATAGCAGCAACACATGTCTCCTCTCGTCTGTGGAAGCCTTCGAAGACGCCACAGGCAAAGACTGCCGCATTGAGCCATGTCTCTTTGTTATATCTATAACCTCCGAGTGTGGGTGGGAATACGCGTTTCTGTTCCAGGTGACAGGTGAGGACACGGGCAACTATTTTCTCCAGCAGCTTGCCCGCAGTGTTCTGATGATTCTGTAGGCACTGATCTGAGAATGGCCCTTGTTTGGCTTCGGTGGCAGTAGTAAGTAGCTGTGTAGCCACTCCTCCTTAATCTGGCCACTCCGAATACTGGCATACTCATTGGCCAGTTTTGTCAAGTCGACGTCAGCTAAATCGCCTATGTCATCGTACCGAACACCATCTGGACCAGGAGCAGTGTTGTGTGACCTTTTAAGTGTCGTGCGAATGGTATCGGTTGTGAATGTGAGATCTTCTTCCAGCCCTACATCCTTACACAATTTTGGCAGTGATCCCCGTATCCTCATTCTTACAGCCTCATTTCTTTGGTCCGTCTGCTCAATGTAGCGGGCAAGCAAGGCCTTGCTCTCATCAGATTTGTGCCATATCCGGCCTGTGCTCTGAAAGTCTGGTATGCCTCTGTGTCGTGTTGTGCCATTCATGCTCTGATGAAGGCGCCAGAATGTGGCGAGCGATTTTTCTGAGCACACTTTTTTTACAGAAGTCATCCCATTTGGCATCCTTAGCGCATAGTTTAAAGTGCATCATTTTTTGGTCGACCTCTACTTTCAGACACTTCAAGCGCTCAGGTTGTGTTCTTCCATTACTTCTGGCTTTCTGTCATGTCTTGGCCGTTTTTCTCTTGCTCCGCCAAGTTTCCTCGACATCTATGTTCCACCAGGGTGGCTGCATCCATCTCTTCTGCCTCCGACGAGGGGCGCTCTGTTTCCTATGTCTGATTTTGCTAATGACGTCCTGGTCTGTTTTCTCGTAGTTCAAAGTGTGGAGCTTTCTCTTCTGGCTTCTATTTCTGCTTTTTTCAATCAGGAGGACACATGGATAGTGATCACTTCCATGGAACCCCAGTGCACACCACCTGCAAACCAGTGCAAAGGTGGAAGACACCAGTGCCAGGTCTATGACAGAGTCCCCTGTTCGAGTGGCCATTCTTGTTGCCCTTCCATCATTCAAGCACACTAAATCAGCCGACACCAGTGCGTTCTCTAGGTCTTCTCCCGATAGAACCTTGTGTGCCATTATGGTGGTAAAACCTTATGTGCCAGTATGGTGGTAGAACCTTGTGTGCCAGTATGGTGATAGAACCTTGTGTGCAACTATGGTGGTAGGACCTTGTGTGCCAGTATGGTGGTAGAACCTTGTGTGTCAGTAAGATGATAGAACCTTATGTGCCAGTATGGTGATAGAACCTTGTGTGCCATTATTGTGATAGAACTTTATATGTGCCAGTATGGTGATAGAACCTTATGAGCCAGTATGGTGATAGAACCTTGTGTGCCAGTATGGTGTTAGAACCTTATGTGCCAGTATGGTGATAGAACCTTGTGTGCCAGTATTGTGATAGAACCTTGTGTGCCAGTATGGTGATAGAACCTTATGTGCCAGTATTGTGATAGAACCTTATGTGCCAGTATTGTGATAGAACCTTATGTGCCAGTATGGTGATAATAATTAGGACATCATGATACAAATTTGATATTAATATTTTACTCAAGTAATTGCAGTTCTAATAACATCACAATAAATAAATTATCTCTGCTGCCAATACACTGCTGTTATTTTTACAGCTTTCAGGAAATTGTTATCAATAATATAGATAAAGTGAAAATGAGTGTAGCATCCTTTTTTATGAGGGGGACTTGAATATAACTACAAAATGGTATCAAATACATTCAATGAATGGACATTTTGCACTAAAGTAGGTTATCCTCATTTAGGGAAGTGTGCAAGTAATGAAAATGTACGGTGACCAAACCAATCTTGTTTTGTAAATTAAAATGAGCAGCAACATTTTAGCTGTAGGCAGCAACATTTTGATGAGCATCACTACAGCAATGTCGCATACCCACACAGCTTAGAAGAACATTGGTTCAGGGTTGCCTTTCCTTTAATGATCCCTATTTTCTTGATTAGACTGGATAGCCTGCTGGAAGGACCTGGATTCAACTATTTTGTTCACAGTTCCTGATGCATGCTGTCTGTCGTGAGTCAGTGACCGCGCTTAGCCCTGGTGAAGATGGACGGCTTCCCAAATATTCATTGCACCTGTCAAATGACACACTGATTTCCTATCATATCTCTCAAAGAGAAACATCAGCCAGTGTATTTAGGCTGGTTTTACATATTCTATTGACCTTTCAAGCCGTAGCCAGCTTATAGGGCATAGATCCAGATACTCCTTCTCTTATCTAAATTTTTATTCTAGCAGTTTTCAATCCTTCTAAAGATATTTTATCAAATCTCGCCATTTGTCTCTGTTCTGTGCAAGCAACTCTAACTCATTGAGGGAGCTGATTCCTGCTGCTCTTGCCTCTCTGATCAATGTTCTTCTCAATGTCTCTCTAGGTCGGCCTCTTTTCCTCTTACCTGTTGTTTCCCACATGAGGGCTTTCTTCTTTTATTCAGTTATTATCTCTCCTCATCACGTGTCCAACATATGACCATCGTCTTTTCTTGATTACTGAAAATAATAGTGATTGATTGGCGATTTCTCTAATTTCCTCATTTGTTTTGAATTCGTTCCATGCTATACCAAGTATTTTCCATAGACATTTATTTTTGAATGCGTTCAACTTTGTTTCTATGTCTCTTCTTGTTTTCCAGTTCTCACATGCATACGTATGGGTAGATAGTACGTTTGATTTGAATAGTCTAAGTTTTGTGTTTGTGCTGATTAGTTTTGATTTCCACAACTTTTCAAGGCTTCTGAAAGACATTGCTGCTTTAGCTATTCTGATTCTAATTTCTTTACTTGTATTCCCTTCTCGATCAATGTGACTTCCAAGATAGATAAAGTGGTCGATCTCGTCCACTGGTTTATTTTCCAGGTATATTCTGTCATCTGTTGGAATTAAGCTTTTCATGGCTTTAGTCTTTTTATGATTGATCTCAAGCCCAATTTTGCTGGCTATTGATGATAGTTTATTTGTGTTTTCCTGCATCGTTTTTATCTGACTGCTGATGAGGACTATGTCGTCAGCAAAGTCAAGGTCCTCCAAATGGTCTCCTTGTATCCATTCGATGCCTTTGTTACCAGTGTAGCATTTCTTCATTATGAAGTCCATAACAATTCCAAATAACAAGGGCGATAAAATACATCCTTGTTTAACCCCAGTTTCTATTGGAAAACATTTGCTCAGTCCTTCCTCTGTTCGAATTGCACATAACGAGCTATCATACATGTCTTTGATAATCTTTATGATTTTTTATGGTAAGCCATATTGTTTCAGAATTTTCCACAAAGAATCTCTATGAACACTGTTGAATGCTTTTTTGAAGTCGATGAAGTTAAGTACAAAAGATTTTTGCTTTTCAATGTGTTCCTCCAATATAAGTTGTAGAGTGAAAATGTGGTCAAGGCAGCTTCTCCCTTTTCTAAACCTAGCCCGTTCTTCACGCATTACTGTATTTATTTACATATTCCCCCTATAAAATATTATATATCAATACAAAGTCAGACAATACTATTGCAGTCCAACAATGTTTAACATGCTTATATATGCTTGCTATATATACAATAACAATTTCTGTAAAAATTTGCTTTTACATGCCTAGACTACTACCCACATGCACAACTCTCTCTAATCTTGTTTACTATTTTTCCCTCACATTAAATGACGCTTTACATGGGATATATCATACCTTATTATTATTCTGCAATATCACAGATTCATTTTTCAAATTACGCTCAGTTTCATATTTGAAAATCTTTTCCTTCAAGAGGTGATTTTCTACTTCAAGAATATTTCGTCCACTCTCTGACCCGACTCCAAGATCTGGGCTGACAGAACTGGACCCATCTTTGTTGCCAACATTTGCTGAATGTCTTCGAATAATGTGGGATTGCAAGTATGAGTTATTGATGAAGGCTTTAGCACAAAAAGGACACTAGGGATGGAGAAAGAACAAACAAACTTTATTTGATATTTGTTCATATTAATTCTTTGTTAACAGATACGTATACATAAATATATTACATTTATTTTTAAAAAAAACATTCGCTTGCTTTAAGATATATTTATATTGATGCGACATGACCCACAGTATTTAAAGAATAATCACAAGAAATGAAAAGGCACTTGAAACAGTCAATCAATTCAAATATCTTATATTTATATCATATTAGGTAAATGAATTTAAATATTTGGGAACTTTGTTAACCTCAGACGGAAGATGTACAACACAGGTGAGATGCAGAATGGCTCAGGCAAAAGTAGCTTTCCAAAAAATGAGGAAGATACTATGCAATCCATTTTTGACAATAGAAACAAGAAAGAGTTAAAAAAAAATGTTAAATTTCTTAAATGTTATCTAGAGTCAATCTTAACATATGGATGTGAATCATAGACAATAGGACAACAGACAAGAAAATATCTGGAGTCTGTAGAAATGTGGTTTTACAGAAGAATGTTGAGAATACCATGGACAGCTAAGAAGACTAATGAAAACGTTCTGAAAGAGGTTGAAGCAAAAAAGAGAGCTAATTTCCAATATTAGGAAGAAACAATCATCATTTTTTTGTCACGTAATGAGAAGAGAACAGCTGGAATATATTGTAACCCCTGGGAAAATTGAGGGACGGAGAGATAGAGGGAAGCAAAGAGAAAAGATACCAGACAGCTTAAGAGAATGGCTTGGCAGAAGGTCAACAACAGAAATGATAAATGACTGTTGAGATCAAAAGTTGTGGAAAGACATGATCACCTACGCCAGCAGGCCCTTTCACTTTAAGATGATGATATCATATTAACAATAAGGAAATGTGCTACAGAATCGAATGATCCACAGGAACAATAAAAATAACCAGTTATCAATAGTAATGGAAAGAAACTTAAAGGGTACAAGCATATTACATGACTGAAGAGGTCTTGCCAAGACCACTCTCAAGGATGCAGCACCAGACAACAGAAGACAAGGGAGACAGAGGAAGGGGTGGAAAGAAACCATGAGCAGATGAACATGTGTCACATCTCTTGAGAAACAGCTCCTAGTCATGACAGTAAAATCTAGCTTACGAAGATGTCATTAGAAGTCCTTCAAGACAGCTCCTAGTCATGACAGTAAAATCTAACTTACGAAGATGTCATTAGAAGTCCTTCAAGACAGCTCCTAGTCATGACAGTAAAATCTAACTTACGAAGATGTCATTAGAAGTCCTTCAAGACAGCTCCTAGTCATGACAGTAAAATCTAACTTACGAAGATGTCATTAGAAGTCCTTCAAGACAGCTCCTAGTCATGACAGTAAAATCTAGCTTACGAAGATGTCATTAGAAGTCCTTCAAGACAGCTCCTAGTCATGACAGTAAAATCTAACTTACGAAGATGTCATTAGAAGTCCTTCAAGACAGCTCCTAGTCATGACAGTAAAATCTAGCTTACGAAAATGTCATTAGAAGTCCTTCAAGACAGCTCCTAGTCATGACAGTAAAATCTAGCTTACGAAGATGTCATTAGAAGTCCTTCAAGACAGCTCCTAGTCATGACAGTAAAATCTAGCTTACGAAGATGTCATTAGAAGTCCTTCAAGAACTGCTACGGTTTTAGAACTGACAAATGAAAATGATGCACAAGATATGTTTTTCCATCACAGTCAAAAAGTAACAACGATGTGATGTAAAAATCAGCACATAGTTTGACATTACTCCTACTTGCATGACAACATAGAGATACAATTGTCATTACTCATAAACGTCTATTCAGCGGTGGCCTCTCAAGTTCTACTTATGTTTCTCTAACCGTCTCTTACTTCATTGTCAGGTATAAATGATTTTCCAAATGTTTGTTTGCACACTTCAGCTTGTTATCTCTAGCAAAGTCTCAAGGGACACTTTTCCCTATTTGTTCAAACTGGCAGGTGACTGCTCAGGTGTCCCTCACCATACATGCAGATATTGTCCAACTTCAGAGGCACTCTAATTTTTTATCATCAAGAGTTTGGACATTTTGGGTACATTTTTTCCCATCAATTTTGCCAGTGCAGCTGCCATTTTTGGTCTAATTTGTTTTATTTGAACAGCCAAGTGTTATTTAATGTGCATAGACCGCACAAGGGATCTTCACATTTTTTGCAATTATCCAGGAGGGCTAGACACCAAATCTCAATACCCAGAAATCTGGGGATAGTAGTAAAGCTATGAAGAAACCACCAATTTGCTTTTTGACAAATTTCCACCACCAACACCCAGTCCCCAGTCTCCCAACTCATTTACTTCACGTAACATGTTTGTAGTCCTACCTTATTATAGCTGTCATTCCCAACATGCAACAGCTGCTGCTGAGCTATCAACATCTTCTTTCGTTTATGGCTCTCTTTCTTCACCTCAGTCAATTCCTTCTGTAGTACTTCTATTTGCTGTTTTATCTTCTCTATCTCCTGGTACAAAGAAATACACAAAAATCACATTTTTGCTGTTTACTCTTAAACATTTGTAACTACTCTGTAAAAGTTATGTATTAATCATTTGTATGCCTTTTAATTAATAATCTATAAATAATAATTATTGTCATTAGCTAGGACGAAGGAAGGAGACACGAGAAAGAAATTAGAATCAGAATAGGGAAGGTAGCAATAACTTTCAGAAACCTTGATACAATATGGAAATCAAAATTACTAAGTGCAAAAACAAAACTCAAGATTTTCAAATCAAATGTATTATTCACTCTTAATTATTTATGAAAAGAGTAAAAAAACTACTAAAGAAAAATAAAATAAACTGGATGCATTTGAAAACAAATGCCTCGAAAAAACACTTTATATACCTTGGACTAAATTCAAGACTAGCACAGGAATAAGAAAGCACGAGAAAGCATTAAAAAATATGATCTTTAATCAAGAGAAGAAGGTGGTGTCACATGTTAACCATTTGATGAGAATAGACAATAGAAGGATCTCAAAGAAAGCCCTCAAATGGGAATCCTAGGATAAAAGAAAAAGAGGCTGATCTTGAGAAACAGTAAAAAGAACACTGAGGTAAGAGGCAACAACAGCAGGCATTAGCTCCCTTGCTGCGGAGATTGTGCGATGTGTCCAGAAAAGAGACATATGATGTAATACAATGCAGGTCCTGTGCAAGGTTTGACACTTGATAACAAAGATCATTGGACACAGAGAATCTAGAATTTTTGCACCAGTCTCTGGCTCAAAATGACAATAGACAGACAGATAGATAGTGTGTGTGCATTTCCAAAGAATGGAGTCCCAAGCCAGGCTAATCATTATCACCTCTTATTAGCTGCCAACCTGCCCCACTGAGTACAATTACTCCCTAATAAGAGGATTAGTTTCATGGGACAGGCAGCCATGAGAGTATATAAGGCCATATTTATGCCACCATCACAAAGAGAATATCATTGTGCTAGGTTAAAGTTAAGACAGTCATAAGTGGCCTGGTATGGACAGTAGATTCAATCAGAGGTTTTGCACAGAATAAGTTTAGTTATATGCCAAACATAGTGTGAGCTTTCAAGCTCAATGTGTCAGAAACTTCTAGGTGCCATGACTAATCTACTTCTGACGATCAGATTGCCTTTTGTGGTGAAGCTGTGTGTAAAATGTTTCCTGTTCACACACACATATACGCAAAATGTTTACATAATCTTTAAGAAGAAATAAAAGTAAAGAAGTTTTAACAATTATAATTTCATTCAAGTAATATGAAGTGTCACAGAGCTCATTATAAAAAAGACAACAAGCAGTTTAGTGCCAAAAAAGATGAGCAAGAATTAGCAAATAATTCCAACTGTAGTTAGTTCAGGACACTACAGGTTTCTATTGTAATAGTTTCTTTGTGTCATTTTGTTATATCCTCTTTTAACTTTCTGCAATGGTAAAATTCTTGAAGTTGACTGTTTGATCAATAGCTAAAGAAACAATCAGCTACAAACAAATTTGTTTTCCTCACAAGATGACTATTCCAATTCATCATTCAACCTTAAGTGATGTAGTTGCATTGAGTTGTAGTTTACAGCAAGGTGTGAGATCAGTGACTTTAGGCCCAATACATCTGACTTCAGCATGCATTCTTGAGTTTTGGCTTTCTCTTTTTTTTATTTTCAATCACTCACTTGAACAGACAGTTCCACCCTGAGGAAGTGGAGTAGGATCTTGACTAGTTGTAGTTCGGTGATCCTTGTGTAAGTTGTTAGTTATGTATTGCTGACAGCTTTCAGCCCAGGAATTGTTGGACATCCTGGGGGCTAGTTTCTTGATAACAGCAATAATCTATCTTCAATTTATTCTTCCTGGCCATCTATCATATGATGTATCAGGCTTTGTATTCACTTTTCATTATCTATTCTATTTTATTCTCCTTGTGAAATTAGTTTAATTGCAGTCGGAGCATCTCCATATCCACTCCACTGCCAATCCCAGAATTTCTTGTAACACGCACTTTTTATACCAAATAATATTTAATCACTATTTTCTTTGTTTTGGTCCATAGCATGACATAGATGTCTCATCCAAGGACCTGACCAACACATTTTAAAAACCTATTCATTACAATAATGTGTATTTGTTCACAGTTACACCTACAGTAATTTTTGTGTTCTTGGTCGGAGTTTTATTTGATCAACAACTTCTTAGAATCTTTATGAGGAGAATGTTTCCTTGTCAGGTGCATTAATATTAAACCAAACCAATATATGGCCTTTTTCATCTTGTCAGACGGTCTAGTGGAGGCTATTGTATACTTTTTTTTTAGATTTTGTTTGTTCACCAGCTTCTCTCATGGCTAATTCTACCAATGTTTGACCAACACACACTGCCACAGAATGAACAACTCAGGCCCACTGATCCACAGGGTTTTCCATTCTTTTTCATGAGTCTCAGACCAAACCAATGTAGACATTATAAATTGCTATCAAAGACACGCATGATAAGTTCATAAGGAACAACTAAACTAAGAAGTAAACCTTGTCCACAATTATGGGAGGAGAAATAAACTTGAATGACACATAAAGATATGTTGCTCCAAGAAAACTGAAAGGATACAAATTTGCAAACATGGAAATACAATTCTTCCACAAGCTTTATATCTGTTAATAAAATACTGTTCTGAATGCAGGAAAGAGGCTAATGGAGGAAGCTCTCCTATAAAAAATATCTGCATTATGCGCTGAACAACAGGTTCAACAGCACATAGCAGGGCAAAGATATCACCATATACTTTGTGTTACAGCAGAAACAAAAGCACAGAAAGTTAATATGCTAACCTGATCAGATTGTTTCCCTTTTTCCTCCAGTGAGGCACATAAAGTGGCCAAGAATTCTTGACTGTGCTAAAATGGAAGAATAGTAGAAATGTTTGTGAAGATCTAAGAATAAAACATTTAACAATAAACCTACATAATTAAAGTCAGAGATCACAATATAAACTGTTGTCAATGAGTTATCATTGAGAGAGGTTCTGGGAATACACCAAGACAGAAACCATCAGCAGGGTGTACTTAACAGCCCTGGTCAAGCATGCATCCTGATGAAAAGGACAGCTCTTACAACAGTCTGATGAAAACAAAGTATGTCAGAGGCCACAGCACAGGGTACAGGAAGTATGGAACAAATACAAAAAGATGAGTATTGACAACATGAATGACTTGTCATCAGATTAGACTATAAAAGTGATCCCCAATCAGCAATGTCTATAATATCTATATAGTATGTATAATATAGTATGTATAATATAAAAAAAGTAAAAAGTAAAGTACCCCCGTCACGCCAAGTGGCGTATAGGGAAATATGGTGTTAGTGACCCTATATTTTACAGACCTTCAGCACATGATTTTTGGGGTAATGTGGTCAGTATTACGCCCGTGCTGCTTTACTTTCCCAGAAAAAATCCGGTACCCATTTAAGGCTGGGTGAACCCGGAAGAATATAGTATGTATATATGTATAATATCTGTATAGTATCTATAATGTGTTCTTACTGTTCTAAATTATTCCTTGTCTGCATCTGGCTTAGCATCAGACTCACATGTCAGCACAAAATTGTTTGGAAGAACTCTTCCGAGACATGCATTTCTCATATCAACATTACTCAACTAAATATATCTTCAGTGTTTCTTGTGTACTGTAAACATTAGTCAACAAACAACAACCAAGAAGAAGAAAAGTATGTGGACATAATATCAGCTCCAAAAGGGAAAACTTATCTGAGAAAATAAAAAAGAAAAGTTCACTGCGAAAGAAGAAATCGGCTAAGAGTTCCCATTGGATAGAAACCTCTAAAAGAAAGGATGATACAAATCTGAGTGACAGTTCGGAACTTGCCTCTCACGTTGAAAGGATGGGGCCCTGGGTGCTAAATAAAAAAATTCAGCTAAAAATAAATGGATAACAAAAGAAGGATCACAATGGAGTCAGATAGCAGTCCCAATGAAGCCTAAACTTAGTCATACTCACCGTGCCAACCTGAAGGTCACCACTGGTAACTTACCAGCAAATATTCTATGGTCAACTGTGCCAGCTTAAAGAGCTTCACAAAATTTGGGTCAACTGTACGTATGTCCTAGATGGAAAAACAAGTGACAAAATGTATCATTTAAAAGAAACATAAGATGTAAATTTAATGCTACTAAGTAAAGTCATATATAGTTTTATAGAATTCACAAGAGCATTTGAAAAAGTGAAACAAAAATACTCATTTGCATGAAAGTATATGTTCTTCCTTCAGTTGATCCATTTTTTTTTAATACAAAAACAATTTATTAGTTTGAAAGAACACAAGTAAAATCATGCTGGAAGTAAAGAAATTATTTACATCATTAATTAATGACAGCAGGAATACAACAGCCATTTAAGAGGCATTTTTTTAAAAAACAGTGGCTAGGAATGAAGACATAAGTACAACATCAGTAATGGTCAACACTAAGCTGAATGCTTCATTTTGTAAGAACAAGTGATTTTTGTATCTCTCTCTCTCTGCAATCAAGACTCAATCAGAGTAGGATTCCAGACTCTCATATGAAGTCAGCTAAGTGATTCGATTGCCCCATATATTTTTGTATGATCGTTTTATGTTATGCAATGCCTACTTCTTTGTTTCACATATCAATGCCATGTGTTTAACACCACATTGTCCAGTGTATCTGTCATAAGCATGTATATGATTAGGACAGCTTTTGTAGTCTTTGGATTCCATGGACTTTTCTGCAAGGTAGCAGCTGTCTATAGTAGTGTAGCTAGTATTGTCTCTCTTAGGAAAGCAGTCTTTCCAGATGTCTTTACATGCAGAATGATGAACATTTAGGTTTACTGAGGTAGTCTTGCACATGAGTAGATTGGCATAATGCTTTTTACCAAATTGATATCTATAAATCATCCTGAATGGGATTGCACCTACAAGTTCAGTGCACTAATCTTCAGTACACATTTCTGGGACCATTTTCCTAGCTTTTAGTTTTCCTGGGCAGTCAATGCGATTATACAGGCCTGATGGCTAAGTCCCAAGTAAGTCTATGTGTAAATGAGATTGTAAGAATGTAAGGAAATAAGGGGAGTAGGGGCGGTGTGGAGAGAGTTGTGAAACACCATATAAGTGGGAAGTGACATCCTGAGAAGTTTGAGTGAACTGTTGGGTGAGTAGAGGAGAGTCCCATGATTGTAGAGACAGGTGTCAAACATGAGGAAGTGAGTAGATTAGGAATAGTGAAGGTGAAATAGAAGGAATGACGTTAAGAGAATCCATTGGATGGGAAATTAAGGAAGTGGTTGTTGATTGGCTGAGGGGTGAGAGATTTAAGAGCCTGTAGAGGGGCTGACAGATAACTTTTCAAGAGAGAAGACTCACATGTAAAACTAGAGAGTGGCCACACCATGAGGGTGTAAGGCCCAGTTAGTAGTAGTTGGGCACATGCTCTGTGATTAGAGACAAATAGTTAAGTGGAACATTCTAGCAGAGCAGCTCACATGAAAAAATGAGATAGCATAAAGGGAGACATGTCAGAGACTAGATAATAACAGTAAATTGAACCTGGTTATCAGGAAGACTTAGAGGGCTCCAGAAGTCAGATACCCTAGAAGAGAACTCCCACAAGGAGAGCAACATTGAGGCTGTTGTAGAATTACTCTTCAAGCATAGGTTCAGCACAGTATAACAGCCAACATTCTTAAGAGGAGAGGCAGCGATGTGCATGAGAAGAGTGCAGTGTATAGTGAGATCCTGAACCATGTGTACTTAGTTTTACTTGGAGACCCGAGTGGGAATGTTAAACCGCTGGGTTTTTTTATTGTTAAGGATTTGTTATAGTGGATTCTATTAATAAAGTTTTAAGACGTTTTATTCAGAGAGACTTATGTGTACCATGAAACGTGTGTGCTGTATCCAAGCCCGATAGAGCTAAAAACTGAAACAACGCGAAGTACTGAAGTCATAATAGGTTTCACTAATGACTGAGGATATATATATGCTGTGGTGATAGACGAAGCTGAGGTTGTGCGGGGGAGGGCGGGGTGGGAGCCAGAGATTCAACGATGATCCACACCAAAAACATCAGGCAAGCAAGGAGTCGAGTAAACAAGCACTGTAACCCAGACTGAACAAGCCTGTTTAAGTTGTGTCGGGGTTGACAGTATCTGGCCGGTGTTACATCTTTACGCCGCCAAACAGCTGTCAAGCGTCAAGAGACTTATACAGAACGAATTTACACCTCTATAACAACAACAACAATCCCCCACATATATCAAATATGTTACATATGCAACCAAGATGAAGATTTTACCTTACACAAGTCAACTGAGAAAAAGCATAATTTAATAAAAGTCTGAGAAAATTATCAGACTGGCTGGCAACTTGGGCATTTAACTGACTGATAGATATATAATATATAAAGAGAAAAATAATTTCAGAACTTATTATATTGGCAGTAACATCAAGATCTTTACCAGTGATGAGATGACATGAGCCAGATAAGTAGAGAAGCAGAGATACTATTTTATGATCAAAATCTTTTCAAGTTTGCTGAACCCAATGTCATCGTGAAAAACAACTTTCAGTAACTGTTAATATGCAAATTAAATTTTTAAAATTGATTGTTCTATTTAAAGTAAAAAGTAAGTAAAGTACCCCCCGTCACGCCAAGTGGCGTATAGGGAAATATGGTGTTAGTGACCCTATATTTTACAGACCTTCAGCACATGATTTTTGGGGTAATGTGGTCGGTATTACGCCCGTGCTGCTTTACTTTCCCAGAAAAAATCCGGTACCCATTTAAGGCTGGGTGAACCCGGAGCCGTCGGTTGGGATCGAACCCTACCCCTTGTCCGTAGTAGTCCAGTTCACTAACCACTGAGCTATCGCGGCTCCCACTAATTTTTAGGGAATTAGTAAAACCCAGGTGTCCTCGCCAGGGTACGAACCCCGGCTGTTGCCGTGGTAAGCCAACCGCCTATCGATTGCGCTAACCGGACACCCATTGTTCTATTTATCATACAGATATTACAGTAGCAGCTATAGAATACTTAAGCTAAGTGATTATTTTCATGATTGAGCATTGGTGCTCTGTATTTGTTCTCACTATTGTCACATAAAAACAGTGACCACACATTGATCAATTTTTGTGCCAGTCTGTTCCAAAAGGTGTGAATCATGGGCAATAACCATGCTCATCATCATCATCAAGTACCGGGCCTAGTGGCGTAGGTGATCATGTCTCTCCACAACTTTCGATCTCGGCAGCTATTTATCATTTCTGTTGTTGACCTTCTGCCAAGCCATTCTCTTAAGCTGTCTGTTATTTTTTCTCTTTGCTTCCCTCTATCTCTTCGTCCCTCAATTTTTCCAGCTGTTACAATACATTCCAGTTGTTCTCTTCTCATTACATGGCCAAAAAATGATGATTGTCACTTCCTAATATTGGAAATTAGCTCTCTTTTTGCTTAGACCTCTCTCAGAACCTCTTCATTACTCTTCTTAGCTGTCCATGGTATTCTCAATATTCTTCTGTAAAACCACATTTCTACAGACTCCAGTGATTTTCTTGTCTGTTGTCCTAATGTCTGTGACTCGCATCCATATGTTAAGACTGGCTCTACGTAACATTTAAGAACTCTTTTTCTTGTTTCCATTGTCAAAAATGGATTGCATAGTGTTTTCCTCATTTTTTTGGAAAGCTGCTTTTGCCTGAGCCATTCTGCATCTCACCTCTTTTGTACATCTTCCGTCTGAGGTTAACAAAGTTCCCAAATATTTAAATTCATTTACCTGTTTTAATATTGTTCCACTTGTCTTTATTTTGCAGAGGTGATGTCTTTTTCTTTGTTGTTACCATTACCTCTGTCTTTTTGCTATTAAAGCTGAGTCCTTTATTTTTGCTTTCTTTCACTATAATGTCCAACATTTCTTGCAACTCATTTTCACTCTTAGCGATTAATATTGTATCATCAGCATACCTTAGATTATTTATATTATGACCTCCAATTGTTATTCCAGGCATGCCCCTTATGGATCTTAAAACACCTCTATGGCTCTTTCTACTAAAGATCTTATGATATAAATGGCATTGCTTATTCCTTTATCTCTAACAAAACCACACTGTTCATCGCTAATTTCTGGACTGATTTTGTTTTGCACTCTTCGCATGATGATTCTTAGTAATATCTTAGTCATATGACTCATAAGGCTTATTGTGCGATGATCATCGCATTCAATCGCACCAGATTTCTTTGATAGGGCTATGAGTATTGATTTGAGCATGATGTCTGGTATATATATCCGCTGTTGTAGATATCATTCAATATTTTTGTTATTATTTCTATTCCAAAATCACCCATGGCTTCAATCTCTTCTCAAACCATGCTCAATAAACCCATAAAAACCCAGGTGCAGCAAACCAAGCTCTAATGTTTTAGTCAGTGGTGCTGAATGGGACCCACTATCATGAATAATGAGACCAGAGAAGGGATTTAGACCTTCAGGTAGGCATAAAATAATAAATTCTTTGAGAAATCAATGAATATGCTGAAAAAGGCCAATGGCAGAAAATTGAGTTAAGATTTATGTATCAACAAAGAGAACTACAACAGAGAAATCATTTCTCACCAGCTCTGCTTCCAAGTTACAGAAAGTAATATTCATTATGTTTTCTTGTAATGTGCTAAAGTCTAAGGTTCTGGAAATGTTGTCAATATCAACCATTGAAATCTTTCTCCAATCAACCCTCTCCACTCGACTGCGAAAGGAGAAGCCCCCACTTTTGCCATTTGGGTAGCCATGATACCCTGTGACTGGTGGAGCAGCCATGTAAGATGATGGTGGCATGAACTGCGTTGCCATTCTCTATACAGAAGAAGAAATCTATACAAAAATTTATATTTTATTCATTATGTACTAAAATGTCTGTGCACATAGAACTAATCATTATCTAAGCATCAACGAATGACTAATGGATCTCCAATGATTTGTATCTCCTGTACTGGTGACACATTGTGACCATGATTTAATTGGTCATCTCTTGACACAAAGCACTGTCACTGTCTTGTCCTCAAACTCTCCTTCTTGTTTGGTCATGAAAAGGGTGTCACATCACTTACATGTCCAATATATTTTATTGTCTAACTTTGCAGCTACTTCAGCATTTCTCTTCTCCTACTCCCTATTTATATTTTTCTCATCATCTCTGCAGTGACTTTTGCCTTGATGGTTCATGGTGTTATAGGTTCATCAGTCCACCTCTTGCTGTTGTCAGTTCACTTAAATCTTTGTCTACTCCTACCTCATTTCATCTGAATTTTTCCCTTACAAGATTTCATTTGCCTACATTTTTCCTTACAAGATTTCATATGTCAACATTTTTCCTTACAAGATCTCATTTGTCAAAATTTTTTCTTACAAAATTTCATTTGTCTACATTTTTCCTTACAAGATTTCATTTGTCAAAATTTTTCCTTACAAGATTTCATTTGTCTACATTTTTCCTTACAAGATTTCATTCGTCAAAATTTTTCCTTACAAGATCTCATTTGTCTACATTTTTCCTTACAAGATTTCATTTGTCAAAATTTTTTCTTACAAAATTTCATTTGTCTACATTTTTCCTTACAAGATTTCATTTGTCAAATTTTTCCTTACAAGATCTCATTTGCCTAAATTACATGGCCAAAAAAATGAGGAATATACTATGCAATCCATTTTTGACAATATAAACAAGAAAAAGAGTTCTTAAATGTAAGTTAGAGCCAGTCTTAACATATGGATGTGAATCATGGACAATAGGACAACAGACAAGAAAATCACTGGAGTCTGTAGAAATGTGGTTTCACAGAAGAATGTTGAGAATACCATGGACAGCTAAGAAGAGTAATGAAAATGTTCTGAAAGAGGTCAAAGCAAGAAGAGAGCTAATTTCCAATATTAGGAAGAAACAATCATCATTTTTTGGCTATGTAATGAGAAGAGAACAATCGGAATATATTGTAACCACTGGGAAAATTGAGGGATGAAGAGATAGAGGAAAGCAAACATAAAAAATATCATACAGTTTAAGAGAATGGCTTGGCAGAAGGTCAACAGCAGAAATGATAAATAACTGTCAAGATCGAAAGTTGTGGAGAGACATGATCACATACGCCAGAGGCCCTGTACTTGATGATGATGATGAAATGTTTCTAGAAAAATCCTTTTCTGAGTAGTCACATCTGCAGGGATTCATTTTTGTCTTTCATTTTATATAATTTAAAACTGTTCTAATTTTGTTCAAATTAATATTAAATGTGATTTTCATCAAATTATTTTACACCAGAAATAAGAAGTGAGAGAACAAACAAAATTGTGAAAATCAATATTTTATCTTTATTTATGATTAGTTCTGCTTTTGATCACCAAAATATGTGATTGCCTGAAATAATCATTAATCCCAAATTTCTAATAAACTCAGTACACATTTCAAACAGATATTGTAAATAGCATAAATCTGTACACAGTGATCAGCTCAAAATTAAATGTAATATGATTTATCTATTTGTTCTTAAGGATATTAAAAAATTAAAGTCACACATTTTAGATTGCGTGGTGCAGTTGTTACAATAAACTTGTATAAGGTTAGTATCACTGATTACTGACATGGTTGTTAAAGGTTTGACTCACAGGGAGTTTTTTTCTCAGAATGAAATGGTTTTGGAGTTCATCTAGCCTCTACAAATAGGAACTAGATTTCCTTTTCAGAAAAGTAAAGCAAGATGATGAGGTGCTGACCATATCACCAATCAATGTGCCAATAGTCAATTTGCATCAACACTATTTGCCAAACCACTGTCTTGACCTTTTACGATGAAAAAGTAAAAAATAAATATTTTTATGTATAATAAAGATTTTGTGAACTAGTAAGTATTAACCAAATTATTCCTGTGTTATAATGAAATATGTAAGACAGTTCTGGTTCCAGTTCAAGATGAAGGACATTGTTTCCTTCTTCCAGTGATGTATAACATGTACATTTAATTATATTATTGTGTGAAATTATAAAATGAAAAAAAAGAAAATGATGGAATTTTTCTAAACTGAAAATTAACTTGGTCTGTTCTGGTCCAAATCTAAAGAAAACATAAAAACAAGTAAAGTCTGGAAAGAGTTAACAAACCATCATCATCATCATAAAATATCCTCTGGTAATGAAACAAACCCTTACTGTGAGATTTGTAAACTTAATTTTACAAATGTTATCTGGCTCAAGAAGTGTATACGGAAACCCTAAACAATTCTGATACATAAGCTCTAATCAAGTATGATGCATTTTTGTTCAACCTATTGTTAACATCTTTAACTTAAGGCTGAGTGTTGGCTTAACAAACTGTTACTATATAATTACACATGCTATCCTGCAGGTATGCTTGGAAAACCAAAACACTAAGGGAATGCACTCTAACTTGAAAAAAACCCACTGTCCTTTGAGTGAGACCTTTTAAAATCTATCTGAGATAACCATAAATAAACTAACGGGTAGATGTTGGCTTATTCAGTATGTTATTAGTATCTCCCACAGTTGTTCTCTGTTTACTCAGTCGAATGCTTTTTCCTGGTCAGTGAAAGTTATGTGCAAATTTTGATTGTGTTCTGTCATCTTTTCTGCCAGCTGTTTTAAGGTGAATAGAGCATCAGTACATCCTCTTTTTTTTTCAGAATTAAAAATCTTAACTGTAGTTCTATTATTGGTCTCAGCCTTTTTTTCCACAATTTGTGCGTGTAATTTTCCTACATGGCAAAAAAAAACAATATACCTCTACATTGATTGCAGTCTCTCTTGCTATCTTTATAATACCATAATATACCTTTATTAATAATAATATATCTTAACATACCATAATTAAAAGTTATTAATTATTAAAAACATAAATCTGAAACTGAATAGATAGTAGTATAGTTAGTTATTAACTGTTATACTGTATAGTATTGCTTGGATAATTTGGTACTTTTAGTTTTTAATTTAATAATTTTAATTAACTCACTGTTTTAAGTTTAACTCTTTCCGGACTATTATCCGACACCTTGGTTCTATAAAATTGATCAGTTCTAACCCCTCACCGACAAGTTGGTTATTTCGGGTGTAGCTGAATATTTGATTAGTTTTTACTGATTTTCGTTTTTATTTCAACCAATACTTGATTTCCGGAAGTAGGAGAGTTCTCTCTCTTGATCTTTCTGTTTATACAGGCATGGTCAAAGTTTCGAACGTTGGAAAATTTTTAATTTATATTCATTGTTTATTTCTCAAATTTTTGTCACATAATGGCCACGCCCACTGTTGATACTTCTTGCAGTCGACCAAAACGATATAGTGCAGAACAGGCTAGATCTATGTTCGAAACCTTGTTATTGAGTGATTCAGAAATAGAGTATTTATAGTATTTAGACTTGGGCAATAATTTTGTTGTGATGATGGGTCGGAATATTGGTAAAAGTTATGATAAAAAGGTAAGACAATCTGGCTTAGGTTTAGCTAGTGGATGCCTTCTATTACAGCACTATCAGTGTCTCAGAGGAATCGAGTGGTAGTTATTCTGATAACGAAACTGGTACTTTAGGGACATATCACACAAAATAAGTCCAGTTGTGTAAGTAAAATAATAAATTTGACATGTAAATATTATTGTTCTGACATCACATAAATTTATAATATTTTTCATTCTGGGATCATTTACAAAAATGCACATAATTTCGTTATTTGTGCACATAAATTAATCAAATAAACGGTATTTTGAAGAATTTGGATTATGTTGTGTAATATTTCAAGACAAATGGATAGCAACATATATAAACATTGAAAAGGGTAAGTGAATTACAATATTTTAAATTAAAAATGATCTACCTTGATTAAAAAAAATATTTTATTCCTTTAAATAATCACATATAATAAATATATTGCTATTTTCATTTTCTGTATCCATTTCCCTTTCCGATGATGTATAACACATGCCACATTTATCTAAATTATTGTGTGAAGTCTATCTATTGACCTTTCGAGCCGTAACCGGCCCATAGGGCGTAGACCAAGATACACCTTCTCCTATATGAATTTTTTGTTCTAGCAGTTTTCTTTTAAAGATATTTTATCAAATCTCGCCATCTGTCTCTGTTCTGTGCAAGCAGTTCTATCTCATTGAGGGAGCCGATTCCTGCTGCTCTTGCCTCTCTCATCAATGTTCTTCTCAGTGTCTCCCTGGGTCTTCCTCTTTTTCTTTTACCTGTTGTTTCCCATATGAGGGCTTGCATTGCTATTCGGTTATTATCTCTTCTCATCACATGTCCAACGTATGACCATCGTCTTTTCTTTATTACTGAAGATATTAGTGGTAGATTGGCGATTTCTCTAATTTCTTCGTTTGTTTTGAATTCGTTCCATGCTATACCAAGTATTTTCCTTAGACATTTATTTTCGAATGCGTTCAACTTTGTTTCTATATCTCTTGTTGTTTTCCAGCTTTCACACGCATACGTAAGGGTTGATAGTACATTTGATTTGAATAGCCTAAGTTTTGTATTGTGTGAAGTAGTCAAATGAAAAAGATATATGGTAAGATTTCTGGAAACAGGAAAATTAACTTGGTCCAAATCTGAAAATTCCTGTTTCCTGTTCTGGTCCTGAAAGAGTTAAAATATATTTATAATTTATTTTTTAACCCAGTGAGTATACTCTCGTATAATAAATAAGGGTGCCTACTAATAATAGACTAATGCTTTTACTTCCTAAGCAGTAGTGTAGTTGTAAGTCTTAGTAAGCCTATCATGAGTATCATCATAGCCGTACGTAAATTTCAAACATAAAACATACATATTAAATATAGTTACGGCTATCACATTAAAATAATGATATTATCATCGAGTGCCATCTCCCCAAAGAAGGTTGGCTACCATGGAGCGCCATTCTCATCATTCTGCTCTGTCATTGTCTGTGTCTCTTGCTTTGATGGTGCAGGTTGTCTAGGTAGATTTGTCCATCTTTTGATGTTACTCGTCCATGGTAGTCTTGGTCTGCCTCGGCCTCTTTTTACCTTGTATTTTCCCCTCCAAGATTACTTTTAGTAGGCTGCTGTGTCTATGGTACTATGGTCCAAAAATCGCATTTGTCTTGTTTTAATGATTATTGATTATGAATATTCAGAATAACAATGTTGACGATTAATTAATATTAATTTAATTAAAATTTCTCAATTACAATTCTTAAATTCTAAACTTCTCGTCGCATATATTAAAAAGTTGAAATTACAATTGCGTGACACTATTTAAATGGTTACATTAAATCGATTTCCTTTTTAACTCATTATATAATTATAAATTTGGTTTGGGATACTCAACAAGTAATCAATACATAATAATGAAATGTACATAATCCAGTCTGGATTCTTATTCTACCGTTGTCAACTCAAACGTTCGCCATCTTAAATTCCAGAGATGAAATCTCGCACTTCTGCCACTTTCTAAAAACTATAATTACATAATTTAAATTTTACACTGTAATATTTTTCATAAAAATTATTAAAATATAGCAGCTTTTATTGTTAATTCTTTAAAAAATTATCAACATAAGTATAGATACGTCATCTATTCCGAAAGTGCGACCCGGAATAAAAAATGTAGCCAATAGGAGCGAACCACGAGTAAATGGGGAGAACTCTGTGATGGTTGATGCAAACATGACATGACTATCAGTTGTAGAAACTCCCTGGACAAGAGATTGACAGTTTATATTATTGTTATAGACACCGCTGCTGAAGTGGAGATATGAAGTACACTACGGATTATTGGTCGCGCCTTGTGCGATCGTTTACAATCTTATTAATGACATGTGATATTTATAACTTTAACGGTAAGATTTAAGATAAAAAGTCATATAAATTGTGTTTTTTTTGTGATTGTTGTAAGTAATAGTAATTGTCTTTAAAGTTTAAACTTAAAATTGTTAATTTTTTAAAATAAAAACACCTCACTTTAAAAGTAACTTTTACACAGTTAACACAGTAGCTAAGTAAATAAGTAATTTACTAATACTCAACTCTGTAAAGTAAAGTTAGTTGTCTTTCTTAACTTGTCTTAAGTGTCTCTAGTCTGCAACTCTAAATACTCACTGGTACTCGTTAGTAACAATTAGTTACTAATAGTCTAATATAATATACTCATTATTATACTCACTTACTACTGACTCTTGAGTTACTGAACTTACTCAATACTGTTGTTACTAGTGTTAAGTTAACTGTAACTACTGTTAACAGTTACACATTACTAGTAAGTAGTAGTAAGTAATACTACTACTTACTCACTCATTGAACTTAACTACTGTACTGTAAGGAGGTCTTAGAAGTAGAAGTCTCTAAGGTAGTTAGTATGCAGCACAGCACAATGTTGCATGTACACTGCTGAGTAGTGTACGTATAGATAATAGCCGTGCCGTACACTAGACAGGCGTAGTTGTAGCAAAGTTCAAATAAACAGGAATCCAGTGGTGGAGTGTAACGTACACTGCTACAAGGCAAGGTTTGATGACATCTTTACACAAAAGGAACACAACAAAATACTGACATCATGTCGGTCTACATCTGGCCTTCTTCAGAAAAAGAGAACAACATTACAACAAGAAATGATTAAACAGATAAATACCACTACTACTACATCTACTTTAGGATATCAGGACAGGTAAGTCAAGGAGAAGTAAACAGTGTGTGAGTGGGATAAGAGATGAAATGATGAAACAATAGAGACTGAGAGAAATGTGCTACACGTTGGAGGATAGGACAGATAATATGTGGAAATATGAAGGTTAATATATATATATTATATCTATAAAATGAGGCGTATTGGCAAAATCCGACCACTCACAGCAAAATGACTTGTTAAATGCAAGTGGAAGGGCCTGTTGGGCAATCAGTCATGTGCTTGGACCGGAGGTCAGACAAGATACCAAGAAGTGGAAACAGTTGTGAATCAGTCAAGCGTGAAACAGGTAATGATTTATTACTAGAGATGTGGAGTGTGAAAGTCAACAAACCAACCAGACATAAACAGTGTGTTAGAATTACACTCACTTAGGTTTTAGAACTAAACTAATAAACTTAACTAGTAACTTAAAACCTTACTGTAGTACAAGTCTACTTAGCCTAGTAAGTAACTGTTAGACTAAAGTCAAAGTTTTCAGTGATTAGTCTTGAGATTTGTGTGTGACTTTGTCTAGTCTAAGTCTCTTCTTGTTCTGTATGATCTAAAATCTAATGTAGTAGAACAATCATCATTCATTATCTATAACAAATTATGGTAATGATAAATGATATATGGTGATAAATCAAATGTAACATGTTAATAATTTTATTAACATATTTATCAAGTTTATGATCTATATTTTATGATGTAACATTGGTAGATGGCCCATCATCAGTAATCAGCCTCTGTGATACAGTTTCTCGTTTTACTATTATTGTTACACAAGTAGTAATAATTTACAAGTTTAGGTACCAAAATTATTTTTGCTAAACTAAATGAGTGATTTCCCCTGATTGACAGCATGAATTTGAATTCCCTCTGCCTCTATCCTTAACATTGTGTATAGGAAAAATAGCTGAGAGTATAATCAACAGCAGACTATGCTGGTATTTGGAAACCTGTGCCATGAACAAGCTTGATTTAGGACAGGTAATAATACAGAAGACCGGATCTTAAGGTTGATGCTGCAAGTCCAGGATGTATTCCAGAATAAACAGCATATTCTAGTCATCCTAGTTGACTTGCAACAAGCCTACAATTGAGTCTAGCAGAAAGACTCCTGTTGAAGATGAGAGACATGGAAAACTTTACAAATGGGTCAAACCAGTGCTTTTTTTCTGTCAGTATGCAGGACTGGCACCTTTTTTAAATATTAAAATTCAAATTTATTGACAGTAAAAATATGCTCTCACTGCTGTCAAGGCATCATCCTAGGCCATCTGTGCAATGTGTCTTAAATGTCAAACTATTGCTTAAATGTGCAGTGGCCACCTGCATTCAAATGTTTGAACTAACATAGTCCCTACCTGGTAAGTGACTGATAGTTGGTGAAGCTGTGATTAGAAAGTTAGCACACTAATTCTGCTTAAATGAAAGAGAAGCAGTTCGTGGTTTTCATGAATATCTATCTATCTATTGACCTTTCGAGCCGTAACCGGCCCATAGGGCGTAGACCAAGATACACCTTCTCCTATATGAATTTTTGTTCTAGCAGTTTTCTTTTAAAGATATTTTATCAAATCTCGCCATCTGTCTCTGTTCTGTGCAAGCAGTTCTATCTCATTGAGGGAGCCGATTCCTGCTGCTCTTGCCTCTCTCATCAATGTTCTTCTCAGTGTCTCCCTGGGTCTTCCTCTTTTTCTTTTACCTGTTGTTTCCCATATGAGGGCTTGCTTTGCTATTCGATTATCATCTCTTCTCATCACATGAATAACTTCAAGAAAATAAATTCCCAGACATACAACTTCCTCTTAAGCGCACTTTGAACACAATTGCAATATCTTTGAAAATGTGGAAGTTGTAAAATCTTCACAGTGAGTAGCAGCAATTTTTTTTCCATAAAAAAGTACTGTAATAATATATATATAATTTAAGTTCAACTCTAGCAATTATGTAGAGGGCTACTCCTAGGTTGTTGTTCTGCAGTTATACCCACAGCAAGAAGCAATCTAGAGATGACAAGGGTCTATAAGAGAATATGTTTAAAATGTAGAAGTGGATATATCTTCAGGATGAGTACTGGTACCTTTTTTTCCAGAGAAAAGGCACTGGGTCAAACACGTCCTAAACAACAGGATGACCCAAACCAATTTCAATGACCATATGTGACCAAGTGGTTCTACAAGGACTACCCTAGGGATCATCACGCAGCTGCTCTCTCTTTTTATTATGCATTAACGACCAGGCTAAAGTCCTGACTAATGAAAAAGCCGATGACCTAGTCATCTGGCATACAAATGAAGATATTAGGATAGCTGTAGCACAATTAAATAAATATCTCAGATGCCTCAATGAATATTGTAATACCTGGAAACTAAAGATCAATACACAGAAGACAGTGCACACAATATTTACCAGAAGTTACAAAACAGCTAGGGTAAATATCAAGCTTAATTTCCAAGGATTTTTTTTTAAAAAGAGGAGCGCCCCATATACTTAGGAGTACAGTTAACTAGACTGTCAACTAAACCTGAAGAAACATGTAGAAAACTTTACTAAGTGGCAACATGAAGACTACAACTATGAGAAGGCTTTGTAGTACTTCATGGGGAACATAGTAGTTTGCTACTAGTAATTTGCAACAGAACAACCAACATGTCACTTAACAGGTTACAAAACAGTATATTACGGCTCATCAGTGGCTCAATGAGGTCCACACTGAATGCAGCATGTGAAATACACTGCAATTTAGAATCTTTAGAGATGAGAAGAGATAAGGCCACTATGGTGCTATATGAAAGACACAAAATAATGGAGAAAGACCATCCTAACAGAAAGATTGTGGATACAGGAGTTCCTAACCAAAAATCAAGCAGATCTCAGCTTTGCAGCATTAGGAACATATAAGAAAAATACCTCCTGCCTGAGAAGTATAAACAAACATCAAGAACCTTGTTGAGCTGTCACCAAATGAAAATTATATAAAACCAACAAATCTGTATAGAAATATATGACAGTAGATAAAAATGCTGACCCAGTATCAATAACAACTGCCATTAGGAAAACCATTGATATGTATCCAATTGACTGGATACATGTATATACTGATGGTGTTCAAAGGCAACTATCAAAGCTGGAAATGGGATTTTGATACATTATAGAGATGGAACAGCAGAACTACTATGTGGCCCATTTAGTGAAGTCTGCAAAAATGATGAAGTAGAAATGAAAGCCTTGACCTCACAGAGTCATTGAGAGTAGAAAAGATTGCTGTTGTCTAGTGTCTCAGTATTGAAGTCACTGATCTTCCCAGTCTTGCTAAATAAAAGTTTGACACATTTTTTCTTTTTGGTGAAGCTGTAAAGCAAATTGTTTATTTTTTTTATGTTTTGAAAAGCAGTTTATTTTGCTTATGTGTTATTCTTGTATTTTAATGATATTTTCAGCCCTGAGTATTGAATAATTTCCAATCAAACTCTTGAGCTGGTCAAAATTATTTGCTGGACCAGTTCTGACATACAAGCCATACCTTGTCCACCTGTGTGCTACATCATGTGTTCTTCATTGCTCTATTACTGTTTTTTTTTTTCCTCCTGTATATTTGTGTTTTCAGGCTGGCTTTTAAAGAAATTTTATTTGCTGTTCTTTGATTTCAGTTGCTGAGGGCGTTAACCCAGAAGTTGAGCAGCACTTAGAAATGGGCAAAAAGCTGTTGGCAGCAGGACAGTTAGCAGACGCACTTTCTCATTATCATGCAGCAGTGGGTAGGTTGTGTTCACATTTTGCTCTGAATATGTGGATCTTGAATGTAGGTCGATTAATGAAGTAGTAGACATCACGATCAACACTATTAAAGAGACAGACTGCAGAGCATTGGCCCTAATACTCCATTTTCTTTCAGTGCTAGGCAGATGAATGTAGAGTATTTGTAGAATGGACCAGACAAAAATATCATTACAGGAGACAAAAATCAATTTAACACATCTTTGCCAGTGAAAATGAGAAAAAAATAATGGGTTTTCTTTTTTTAATGGAATCATTTTTGTCTTCTTGATGTGAATCATGAACAGTTCTTTCTCTTTCAGCTCTCTGTGGAGCATAGGTCTTCAAAAACACCACATTAATCTATTCTTTTAAAATGTCTGATATCTTTTCATTCTGTTTTCCCTCTATCTATTTCCTTTGGTAAAGTGGGAAACCTTTTTGTCTTATGTCAATGGCTGTGTCAGTAACATCATTAAGTTTTTGTTTTTTCCCATGTTGATCTAGAGACTTATTTGCTTTGCAAAGTGATACCAGTCAATCTATTTTTTCCTGTGCATCTGACTATGTGAGTTTGATGATCTGCAAAATTGAGGTCTTCTAAGATTTTTATTTCTTTCGTTCAGTACCAGATTGCCTTTTGAAAATCCACAAGTTTAAGCATGGTGATTGGAATTTATTGACATTCAGAAGTCATGATTTCTGTTTCTGTAATTGTGAGTGTTTTACAGTAAGTAAAGTACCCTCGTCACGCCAAGTGGCATATAGGGAATATGGTGTTAGTGACCATAAAATTTTACAGACCTTCAGCACATGATTTTTGGGGTAATGTGGTCGGTAATACGCCCATGCCGCTTTACTTTCCCAGAAAAATATCCGTACCCATTTAAGGCTGGGTAAACCGGAAGCCGTCTGTTGGGATCGAACCCTACCTCTTGTCCTTTATAGTCCATTTCACTAACCACTGAGCTATCGCGGCTCCCAGTGTTTTACAGTAGTTGTTTGTTAATCCTCCAATAGTCCATGTATAGCAAGCATGAAGGCAATAATGTCTTTTATCTTGAACTGGAAGTGATGAATGTCAAAGTTATACACCACTAGACTGACAGGCCATGCTACTTATTTGTAAAATTTATTGTACTGAATCTGAGCAATGGTGGCTACGGTGAGATGATAAATATATATTCAACTTTTACTAAATAACTACTGATGACAGTGTCTTGGTTCTACAAACGAAAAATATGCAAAGTTTTTGGGGGGATTTAATCAATTTTGAAGGCTTATTATACAGTATATATAGTTATATATAATAGCTTATTACACAGTATTTGAAACAGAGATGTTTTCTTGGCACCAATTGAAAGATAAATTTATTTCTCGCCACCAATTCTACATGATTTTACATTGATATTGATGACCTTTGATAATGGATTATTGTCTTATTATCTTTTGCTTTGTGATCATATAGTGGCTTTGATGATATCTACAACATATATATAAAATTGACAAGGCGTAATGTGTAATACAACACCAACTTCTGTTTATTACATGAGTCCAAAGGAGTACATAAGCCTTGAATACTTAGATTATCTTCTGATTCAAAGTTACACTAGTCACAACTACTTGACTGTTTGGAACAGCTGTGTACTCACCAATCACAAATGTATCTATGTACTCAACTAAAATAGTTCACAGCTCACAATCCTAGCGAGTCTATGACTAATATACAATCCGGAATCTGAAATGTAATCCAATGATCGGTGAAGCTGTTCACGTGAACATTCTTCCTCTAGCTCATTAATTCCATCTTTCCCTCAGGGTGCTTGAGAATGTGTTTCTCTCTCCAAGCGTTTCTTTGTTTCTGATCGGCTTAACTATCGCCATTCTGGCTTGTTACTCGACTCATCTTGTGTCCATTGCTTCTCTAAGCTCTAGTCTCTGGCTGACTAAGCTCCTTTGCCATTTCGGCAGATTTCTCTCTCAGCTTTCTAAGTGAGAGTTTCATTCTTGAAGTGTTCTGCTTCTTAGTGAGAGAGCGTTTCTTGTCTCTTGTTGACCTAGGATATCTCCTTCAGATCTGTGAGCCATTCGCTCCATCTGAGGTTCCCAGGTGCTCTGCTTTTCTAGGGTTCGGGCGAACGCCCTCTCGGCGTTACCTGACCCATCTCTCTCCAAGTGTTCTCTGTTAAGTATCATGTTCTTTTAAATTCTGGGTTTAAGTATTACCCTCAATTTCTGGTCTTTTCATTGTCTGTTTATTTTCCCATGCTTTTTTTTGGGTGGCGTAGCGTCTGTGCTATATCTATAATAATTCATGCACCCACACGTGACCTTGACAATCTGATCTATTTTTAACCATTCTTCTCTGGTCTCTCAGCAATCATCTAAAAATACATTGCTCTGACCTTGACTTTAATAATGTCCCAGTCCCCGTCTACATATTGAGTTTTTAGTTTCTTAATAAATGAGTGGTTATCTGTATTGTTAGTCTTGGTCCAGGTAGTGCCTTGACATTAGGTTATAAATGGAAGAACATGTCTAATATGTCACACTTTATATCTTGTGTGTTCATCAGCTTGAGGTAGTCATTTGTTGTCATCATTACTGTTACTTAGACAACTATAACTAAACTGATATATTCCATTTTTGTTGAAAGTTAAATTGAAGGCTGCACACCTTCTACAGACAGCATTAGTTTTATAATTAATGGTTTGGAAGCAGCTTGCACTTCAAACAATATTCATTTTTCATAGTTGTAAATCTGGAAGCTTATGTGCTGGCATGTCAAAGGATTAGTTTAAAGCAATCCAGGTCTCAATTTTGTACAGGCAATTCACTTCCTTCTTTACTTATGTTCTCTTTTCTCAGCCCTTTATACAAGCTGCTACAAAAATAGAACTAGTCAGTACTATTAGATACTCAGAAACTAATATCACAGGCCAAGAGGTAATGCTTTTTATTATAAGCAGATTTTATAAAAAGCAATTGAAGTTACTTTCTTTTATATCAAAAGAAGCATATATCACTTTGTAGTGAATATAATGAATTATTTATCTTTGTAGTATTATTGTTAAAAATCCCAAGCTGAAATATGTGCATTTCTCAGAGGGAGATCCTGATAACTACCTGACTTATTTCAAGAGAGCAACAGTCTACCTTGCACTTGGCAAGTCGCGATCAGCACTACCTGACCTGAACAGAGTTGTAGAACTGAAGCCAGATTTTATTGCTGTAAGAAACACATGCATGTTGATGATGTGAACAATTTGTTGTATGTGTGTTGTAGAAACTTCTTAGACATTAACTGTGATTTTAGAAGGAAACAGTTTATCATGACAACTTTTAGAGAGCAGCTGATCTGTAATTTTGGTGCATGTGCACAATTAACCCGACCTTCTTCTTCTACCTTTTTAGCTCCAAGTGGAGCATAGGTCTTCAACAAACACTTTCCAAGTTGTTCTGTTTTTTGCCATTCTTTTAAGATCATTCCATGTCTTCCCCATCATCTTTATCTCTGCTTCTATCTATCTTCTCCAAGAATTCCTTGGTCTTCCTCTTTGTCCGACCTAGATATCTAGTATTCTTATTGTGTTATTCGAAAAAAAGAATTAATGGTTTTAAAAAAATAACTACGATACACAGAGACACTATTGAAATGTAAATGAATTGTGAAATTGTGACCTACTTAGTTATTACTGATGTTATTTTAAAATCTCTCTGCAATTCATAGTTTTCTCATCGTATTTAAATATGTAGGTCACTCTAACTTTTTACTATTAACAGTCACGATCAATGATGACTTGTTTAAAACTTTTTTCTTAACCTAAATGAACATTGTCAGAAATATTCAATTATTAGTCCAGTCTAACATCCAGTTAGTTTTTTTTCTTGTTAGTAAAGGAAAAACATGCAATAGTAACATTGAATTTTTATGTTAATTTTTACGATACTTTGGGGGAGGGGGGAGACAAACCAACCAAAACCACACCCCCTCCCCCGCGCCACAAATCGCATAATAATTTTGTCGCAATGGACTAGCAGAGTTATCCTCGAAGGCAGATCTAAAGTTGTCATCTTTTTATAGAGTCCCAGTCCAGACAAAGTCCCATTCTCAGGCAGGTACCCACTCGACATATGTCATGTTAACAGCCTAGCTTGGATAAGTTGCCCTGGACACATGGGAGTTATGGTAGTGTGATAGCCAACAGGTTGGAAGGGTCTGCCATTGCACAAGAAACCTTAAAAATGGACATGCAAGACATTGCAATGGCTTCAAAGGAATACATGACAAGGTGAAACACTGCACTATGAAGGACGAAAAGTGGAAAAACATCCTCAGTGGAAAAGAACGCAACACTTTCAATCAATGCAGTACAAGAACAATCTGTAGACGAAAACTTTGATTTTGCTGGAATAGGCAGCAGAGTGGATATGGGAGGGTCTCACCTGTGGTGAGAAAACCTAAAGGCCAAAGACTGAGAAAAAATATTTACAACTTGGGGCTATGTTTATTCTTGAGTTTATTACAATTTAATCAGAAATTAGTCTTCATTGAGTTACATTTGTATTTTTCTCATTCTTCACTTTATAAATACTCACTCCTGTGATATTATTTTCTAATGTAATTTCCGCATGCAGTATCTTCCTTTATTTGATCTATATTATATGGCTTGATTAGAGAAAAAAAAATATGCACAGGTTATCTTTTGATGACTTTGAGTAGTTCACAATTCCAAGACAGATGATTGTGTCAAAAACAGCAAAATAATTCAGTAGCTAGAGTTCAGACATATCCATTTTTTACTCTATTTTGTTTTTACAATAAATTTGGTTAATAAATTGTTAATTGTTTTGCTAGGCTCGTATGCAGAGAGGAAATGTACTCATGAAACAAGGGAATCTTCAGGAAGCATTAATAGACTTTACAGATGTTGTAAGTTTCGTGTTTGATAGTAACAACTTTGTAATGTCACACTGTCAATTTTTTGTGCGTTCACATCCATATGGCTACCATATAGATTTCTTCTATTTGTTTTGATTTTTGGATATTTTTATATATGTCTTCTGTTTTGTTTATTTTGCCCCAGTTGAAGAGTTGAAATATGCCAAGCTGAAACATCCTTTATTTTTTTTTTTTAATTTTATTGTAAAATATATCATGGTCTGTTTGGTTTTATTTTTAAAAAATGTATTTGTCCAAATAATTTAATGACACATGCTGTGTCTAGCTTTGTATGTGGTTCTTGAGAGTCTCTGTGCAAGTAGATGTTTGTTTGTAAAATGTAGCACATTTTGTAAACATAAATTATCTGGCTTTCAGGAAATGTTGGAACAGAATGTTTGTTTGGAAAATATTGCCATTGATGTGTGTCTGACTCTGTGTCAGTGTGATTTTGATGTTGCATAATTTAATTTTGTTTTGTGTTGTGTACATTATAATGTTATAGGGCAGCTATGTTTGTTGGTTTTTTTTTTTTAAAGCCATTGTCTCTTGTATTTTTGGCCAGTGATCACGGTTGGTAGCTTTTTTCTTCTAGATCTATGCTGAAGTCCTTTTTAAAATCCCAAAAACTGAGCTGTTGATTTCTTCAAGGTAATATTTGTCTGTGTTTTTTACATTGTGTCATTCTAACTCAAGAATACTGGTAAATGTTGTATTTTGTCTTCATAGTTTTTGCGGCTGTCTTGGAAACTCCCCATGTGCCTCCACATTCAGTTAATTTGTTTCATTCAATTATGCACCTGGTTAGCTTTTTCCTTGTTAACTTCATTTTAAAAATACTTGTTCATGTTTTGTTATGTTAAGATTTTGAAACTTTAATCTCCCTTCTTGCAACTTCAAATAGACTTTTAGTGCTAATATAAGTTAATGAATATGTTGCTTTATAAATAAAGTGTTTTGTTTTACTCTCCTTAAGATGAACAGGGACCCTAGCAATGTAGAAGCCAAAGAGAAAAGTGATAAGATTCGAGAGCTAGAGGAGAAATTAATCTCAGCAAAGTATTACTTTCATCAACAAGATTATCAACAGGTTATCAACACTCTTGAGGAACCAATAGAGGTAAGAGACATCCTCAGTAGTGGGGAACATTGAACCAACCCCCCACCTTCCTAATTTCTACTTCTTTGATGTTTGGTGTGTTTTTTTCCCCTCAAGTGTGGTAAAAATTACAACAGTATCATAGAAAGGAATCTAAAATATATTTTAACCAATTGATAAATTTCACTGATTTTCAAGAAATTTTATTTGTTCTCGTAGTGGGGGAAATCTCGTCAGCGAGACATAAAAAAAAACCTTTTTAGCATGGGATAGCCAGTGAACAACACTTTGAGGGAGCTGAACATTGACGGACTTAACTGTGGCCATATAAATGGACAACGTAAAACCTAAGGTAGTCATGACGTAATTCAGAAAATTATTACATCGTCCAATTTTCATGTCTCTGTTTAGGTAAATACACAGTTGTGTAGCAAAAGTTCAAAGAAAAGACTATTTTTTTTAAACCCAATTTTACATTTACGTGATAGTATTATTTACGCTGATATAATGAAAATGTAAGCCACAGATATGTATTGTAATCTAGGGTTAAAGGATGAAATTTGATATATCAACTTTTAAGTTGTGAGAACTACATTTTCTTTCATGAATTTGGTGGCTAAAGCAGAATGTTGGTGGTATTTAGCTAATGTCATTATTTATTAATTGTATCAGTCCATGTTTGTTTCTATCAGTCACAGTGCTTATTGGGGATTGGGTGGACTAGAAGCTAACTTGTCTGGTAATGAACCCGACCTCTTGTCCGCAGTAGACCAGTCCACTAACTCTGATTTTCTCAAGTGTCATTTAGCTCTTTCTGATCCATGGCAAACTTATGCATACTAAACTAAGCTTTCAAGTCTTCTCTATTTCTTCTTTACTTTCACATTTGCTTTTCAGCGTCAAAGGGGAATACAGTTTGTGGCTTTTGCTCTTCTGTGCTTCCTCTCTTGCTATGTTTCCTAGTGTTTCTAATATTCCATAAATCCATCCTTTTGTTTTTAAAAAAAAAACTGGGAAAGTTGAGGGACGAAGAGATAGATGGAAGCAAAGAGAAAAGATACCAGACAGCTTAAGAGAATGGCTTGGCAGAAAGTCAACAACAGAAATGATAAATAACTGTTGAGATCAAAAGTTGTGGAGAGACATGATCACCTATGCCAGCAGGCCCAATATTTGATGATGATGATCCTTTTTTTGATCAACTATTGGGTCTGATGTTCTTATAATGTTTGTTGTAGACTTGTATTTTATTTTAACTCATGCTATGTGTTCTATGAATTTCTTTAAAGTGGTCTATTTATTTTTCTTAGTGTTTATTAAGTTGGTGTAGATGCATTGTGTCACCAGTTTATGGCAAACCACATCTACACATTTCAGCCCAACACATCTGTCTCCTGCAGTGGTAAGTTCTGAGTCACAATTTTTGCCCAAGCAGCTCCCATTCTGGTCTAATCTTTTCAAATTCTACCACCCAAGGGTCCTTTAACATGCACAGAGAACTGGACATTGGGTCTCACCATCCCAAAAAAAAACACCAGTGGAAGGTAAAGCCATGGAGAAACTATGGATTTGAAGAGAAAAATTCCCACTGCCTTTAGCAGGATCCATTTGCTGGATTCTCTTGTTAAGGTGCCAATATCTTATCTCTAGACCACCCAGTCTCCTAAGTAGTCAACTAACACAGTTTCATTCCTCACGCACACCCAATTCCACATATTTTAATTATTATATTAAATCAATAATTTACTTTTATTGATATGCATCTCTTTCCAAAAGCAATAAAAGTATCTTTTGTCGCTACCCATAATTCCTTAATTATCTACATTACTTCTCTTGATATAATTAAATACATTAAATGTTCTGAATGTTGTAAGAATTCAAGATTTTTATTTTTATTTGTTTTAAGCACTGCCCTTGGGATGCAAATATCAGGGAGTTGAGAGCAGAGGCTTATATTGCCCAGGGAGAGCTGTTTAAAGCTATTAGTGATATCCGACCTACTGCAAAGCTTGTGCCAGACAATACCAAAGCCTACTTGCGCATGAGCTTGTTACATTATCAGATGGGAGAAGAGGAAGAAAGTATTTTGTGAGTGTTAAGAATGTGTTGAAGTTGATAGTTTGTTTTTTTTTAAATTTCAATATATCTCTGTATCAGAAACCTGTTCCATGATTTGCATTTAGTCATTAATTTCATGCTTCTGTTCCCCCCAACCTCGAACCAATTTTTAACATGAAGTTGAAATACTTGCATGGAATTCTGATTGAAACTGAAGTAATGGAGTAACAATTGTTATTTTTTTTTTATTAAACACTGAAACGAGCATAAAGTGACATGTTGATGTTTTCTTCTTAGGCAAATTCGAGAGTGCCTTAAGCTGGATCCAGATCATAAGGAATGTTTTGAACATTACAAAAAGTTGAAGAAATTGGTCAAACAGCTACAGGTTGTTCAGGAGTCACGCAATAACCAACAGTATGAAGAGTGTATCAGTAAAGCATCACAAATTATTAAAATTGAACCAGACATTGTGCCTTTCATATTGAGAGCAAAATCATTCTTATGTCACTGTCACGCTCAGGTATGTAACTTATGCTAATTAATATTGCTTTAGCATAACACTATTACATTATTTGCAATGATAATTCTCTCTCCATTTGCCTGTATAGATCAGGTACTCTGCAACAGACTCACTGAATTGATGTTTTAAATATGTTAATGCAGTGGTGTTTTCTGTAAAATTGTGTTTTAATATACATTATTCACTCTTTTCCATATTGCTGCTACAGACGTTTTTATCCATTCCGTGCTGTGAACATGTATATCCATTTTCAAATTGGATTACTATCTCTGTCAAACATGCTTCACCTTTTTCAATACTTTAAGCTTTGAAATAGAAAAAAATGTAGAAAATTTGCTTTGTGTGTTTGCTCCTTGGCAGGACTCCAATCAAATTTTACCACAGCACTCCCATTACCAACAACAGGAAAGACAGCATGAAAATGTATTTACAAATTAAGTGTCCATCAGAGTTAAACAGTGATGATAAAATACAATCTATACGGTGTAAATTTAAACCAATTTCAGTTTCATAATCTTCCAATGATTAGAGACCAGTTGTTCATTCTTTTGACAACTCCAGTTCAGGCTGTCATGCTGATATGTTAGGTGCTTGATTTTAAAATGCAGTTTCTTCTTTTTTCTCTCTCTCTCCCTCCCTCCCTCTGTCTCTCTCTCCCTCTCTCTCTCTCTCTCTCTCTCTCTCTCTCTCTCTGAAATTGTAACAAACTATGAATGTCTGGGATCTATAGCCTTGATGAGGAAAATAAATCTATAAACTTATAACAATGAAATCATAAATCCATAACATATCTTATAACCATAAAATCAGATTTTCAAAATCAGCATCTCATTGCTGCTTGTTTTCTAGTACACTATCACCTCTCCTTTACTGTACATTCTCAATATATCTGATATTGTAAATCCAATATTTATATGTCACCTAATATATCATTGCAAATAATATAAGCATACTATTTGTAAAGCCAACTCAAAATCATCATCAACAGTGAAGAACTTGAAATTGTAACAAACTGTAAATATCTGAGATCTGTGGTAACTAACAATGGAGACTGCCAGAAAGAGATCAAAGAAGATTAGCAATAGCAACACAAAAATTAAATGCCATGAAGAATATGTGACACAATACCAGCAAGGCAGTAAAATTATTGAGGATATTTATCTTCCCAATAGCAGCATATGGTTGTGTATCATAGACAATCTCACAAACAGCAAGCAACAAAATAGATTCATTTGAAAAATGCTACAGAAAAATTCTTAAGATTACTTGTATAATGAAAAAAGAACAATGAAAACATATTTAAACATTATTTGAGATTTAAACATTAAAAAGAACTGGGAGCCACAGTGGCTTAGTGAACTGGACAACAAAGGACAAGGGTAGGGTTCGATCCCAACCGACGGCTTCCGGGTCCACCCAGCCTTTAATGGGTACCGGATTTTTTTCTGGGAAAGTGGATCGGCACGGGCGTAATATCGACCACATTACCCCAAAATCTTGTGCCGAAGGTCTGTAAAATTTATGGTCACTAACACCATATTCCCTATACGCCACTTGGCGTGACGGGGGGTACTTTACTTTTTTTTTTTTACATTAACCAGAACTACTATATAAACACTATTCTAGAGAGCAAATTAAAATGTTATGGCCACATCAAAAGACATCGAGCTTGAAAGAACAATAATGGAAGCCATGATTCCTGGGCGACACACTAGAGGCAGACCAAGAAGAAGGTGGTTTCAAGATATCAAGGAGACTTTGAACATGACAACAGAGGAAACGGGAGATCAGCTAGATACAAAGATTATTTCAAATGTCATGTCATGAAGGCAACTTGCGACATGGTGTTGATCTTGGATTGTGCTGGTTTTTGTGTGTATTAGTCATGTTATTATAACTTACAATGGAAAACAGATGAAACCCTAGTTCCCTATGGATTATTTAAAAGAAAACAGTCGTAAAAAGCATGTACACAAAATTACTGTAAGAAATAGTATTATTTATTATTATATTTTGTTGAATTGTAATTAACATAAACAAATTTTTCAACTTTCATTTTCATCTTTTTTCACATTTTAAATTTCTGTTGTGACTATTGTATTGTGACATCACTGAATATATGATTATACGCCTTTCCCAAAATTTTGGCATTTAAAAAAGGTGGAAAAAAATTATAGAGAACCTAGTATTTTAATTGACTTGCAATAAATGCATGAAAGATATTTGTTTGCCATCCTGTCAGCTTCACTCACAATTATTTATTTACCAAAATTTGTAAAAAAAAAAAAAAAAAAATTCTACTAAACTGTTTGAATTGACAAAAAATTGTAAAATGTTGCTTATGAAAAGACAACTGGTAACTTTCACAAACTCTACAAAAATTTTGTTTTTCTGTCTCCAAATATAAACATTCATAGAAAGAAGAACATCTTTGATCCATATGCTATGGACACCAACAGGAAATTTGATTTACATACTATCAATATCATAATCTTTTGAGGTTGATTGTAAATAGCCAGAAATTGTATCAGCAACAAAACAAGTTTAAACTGGTGACTTTAAAAAAAATGTCTGCGGATAAGAGAAAGAGAGTTTATTAGGCAATAGCACAGCGATGAACTATGGGTAAAGTGGTAATATTGCTAAACCCTGTAGGACATGACAGGCATAATAAATTTATTGTGTTTCTATCAGCATGGCTAATTATACCAGCAAACTGTAGGGCAGTGAAGCAAAGAGAATTATAGAGAGTTGCTAAAGGTTTGGTAAATAACTTGGAAAAAAATTGGTGATCAATCAGGTAACACCACCTACTTGAGGAATAATTTGGTGAAATAAAATCATTGACTGCATAAGATGTGCTACCATGAAATGTGAAAACAGGCAAGCGATAAAGATGGACAGCTGAGAAAATCAGCTAAGAAAAAATCTAGAGTTAATCACAAGAATTGCCACACATTGGACTCGAGGGAAAAGGTGAAAAAGAGAAGACCAAAGACAACCTTTTGAAGAACTGTTGAAGCAGAGATGAATGATGTATACATTTATGTAATTTATTTGTCTTCCTTATTTCTTCCAGGCTGGACATGTAGATAATGCTATGAAATTATGCAGTGAAGTGATACAATTAGACCCATATAATTTGGATGCTATGGTGGACAAGGCAGAGGCTCATATAGCTAACGAAGATTATGAAGCAGGTACACAAATATTAGTTCAAGTACATTCATTAAATATCAGGTGTTCCTTCCACTGTCGTCTTTTATTGTGTTTTCTCTTTATCACCGACCAACATGCTGGCACAGAATTCTTTCTTTTCTTCAATCTCTATTTTGTATTCTACCACCAGTTTCCAGTTAATGATTTGTCTGTATATTATTGTGTTGGGGTCAGATTGATCTTTAAATTTGGTTCCAAATTTTGAATGCAGAACATCCTTTATGCATTATCTTTTTGTAAATTAAAGGTTTAGATTGTGATATCCAGTTTTATATAACTTCTGCTTGTATTTCTATGTATTGTCCTTTCGAGTCAAAGTCTAGACTGGCTCATAATCCACTTTTTTACAGAGAATTTTTAAGAGAAAAAAATTAGCATCAGTGAGTATCTTAAACAACTTTTTAGCCTCAAACATTACTATGAAGTATTTTATATCTAAATTTGTAAAATTTAATTACCTTTTCTATAAAAGGGAGCCGCGATAGCTCAGTGGTTAGTGAACTGGACTACCATGGACAAGGGGTAGGGTTCGATCCCAACCGACGGCTTCCGGGTTCACCCAGCCTTAAATGGGTACCGGATTTTTTTTTCTGGGAAAGTAAAGCAGCACGGGAGTAATACTGACCACATTACCCCAAAAATCATGTGCTGAAGGTCTGTAAAATATAGGGTCACTAACACCATATTTCCCTATACACCACTTGGCGTGACAGGGGTACTTTACTTTTTACTTTACTTTTCTATAAAACATATTTACAAATATATTTTTACAAGAAAATTGCAAAAAGTTACTGAATAATTTGATAAAGAAAGAAATAAAATTGAAAAGCATGAAGACAAAAACTGCACTTGAAAAATATTTACAGGTTTATGCACGTCATAACACCATAAATGTTATTTATTATAAAAATATATTCATTTTTAAACAAAATTGTAAAGTTTCAGATGTTTATGCTTAAAAATAAAATTTCTGTGACTTTTAACAATTTTATGATCGCACGTCTATTTCAGCAACAAAAAATTACAAATAATAATGTAGTGTTCACACCATAATGTCACAATATTTATTTTTGATCCACATATTGAGTTATTTGTTGGTCATCATCATTGCACCCCGAACATGTCCATAGGTGCTCAGATCCTCTCCTCAACAATTCCCTCAGTGTCCAGAGACTGACGACTCCAGTTCTGTGTTGGTTGATAAGTCTTCTTACACGCCCACTAAGTTTCTCATTTCTGGCTGTGCCAATCTTAACTCCCATCTCTTTCATCTGAAAGAGTGACATGAACTCGTGGTTGTCAAAGTCTTCTGCCCTGCCCACATCTTGGAGGGCATTGATGATGTCCATCCGATCCATTGGTTGACCATCTTCAACGATAGCACAGCTGGCCAACCTGTCTGCTCTTTCATTTTCCTATACTCCCGCATGTCGTAGACAAAGGTGACCCTACATATTTTTTTACTTTTGCAACGAATCTGCCCATTTCATACGTGCAAAGCCCACTTCCACTTTTTTCTTTAACATGCTCATCGAATAACTTAGTATGTAGGCATAGGTGTAGATCCATATATTACAGTGATGTATCATATATAAAAATGCGTGGAATTAAATGAGGTTCTTATAAATATTTACAATAATAACAGCCTGAAAGATCAGATCAGAAATGAAGAACTGAGATAAAAGCTAGGAATAATCCCCCGCCATAAAATGTTTAAAGAAATAACAGATGAAATGGTTTTTCCATATGATAAGACCGAAAGATCAAACATAACACGGCAAGCCTTCAATAAACATCATGAGAACACCAGACCCAAGGGCTAACCATGAAAAAGATTGATTAATGGAATATTAGAACATAACAGAGGCAAACAAAAGAGCAAAAGACTGCAAATTATATCTCCCCTTGGCGCTGAAAGGCAAATGAGGAAGCAAGAAGAAAACAATAATTTTACTAGAAAAGTTTAAGAAAAAAATTATATTATTGACCTGCTAAAAAGCTAGAAGGAATGGGCAATGCCACCCTACCTCTCATGCCAATATCTGTTCCGATGATCAATATTATCAGTGAACAATCTGAATCAGAATCCTTGTTGTGGTGGATAAATACATCTTCTACATTTTCAACAGTAATCCATGATTGAATTAAATTGTGAGGCTTGTTGAGGCATAAATCGTTAGTTACGTTTATAAGTAAACCATTGAACCATTTTCTTATCATGAACATTCAATCACTTGGAATAATACACGATTGAATCCAAATATTCCAATATATAAAACAAGGAATCAGATAAAGTTGTGTTCTGTCACTGAATTTGTTTTCACTTTACAGCAAACATATTTTAGGAGATCAATAGTAGACAGAACAGGAATTGAAGTCAACGGTCACAGCATAAATAATTTGAGATATGCGGATGACACAGTCTTAATAGCAGAGACAGAGAATGAACTACAAGAAATGATAGACATAATAGTAAAAGAAAGCAACAAAAAAGGTCTCAGTCTGAATAATAAGAAAACAGAAGTAATGGTCATATCAAAGAAACAATCATCACCATCATGCCGCATAAAAATGAACAGGATAAATCTGAAACAAGTGAAACGTTTCAAATACTTGGCCACAATAATAACATCAGATGGAAGATGCACCACAGAAATAAAAAGCAGAATAGCTCAGGCCAAAATAGCATTTCCTTAAATGAAAAATATCTTATGCAACAAATCTATGTCAATAGAAGTGAGAAAGAGAGTTCACCTTTGTATGAATGCATAATTGTCCAGCCTTAGTTCGGTGTCATTTATTTTCCCATTGCAGCTCATTTACACTTTGTACCATTTATGATAACTCCTAACATTCTACTAAACTCAACTAAATTTGGTAATGGTTCATTGCTTTGCTAACAACTGTTGTTTTTGTTTTTTTTTTTCATTTCCAGTAAAAGTGTTGTTTAACAATAGTCCATGCCTAAGGGTCTATATAGAAATTTGGTGCTATTGCCCATTTTTCGGTAGCGCATTTAATGGGAGGTGTGGCCGATATCCTTCTCTGGTGCCCATTTTCAAAGGCTGGGTGTGCTAGAAAGCCATGACATTTCCAACAAAAATTGGTCATATCTGAGAAGTAAGAAGTAATTTCTTGGATAATTTAACATATGGCTTGAACAGACCCCATCATTATTTTATATCAGATGTATATGGAATACGATTTATTCTTCTTTGTGTCGTGTGTTCGCGGTTTGATAGGCAAGCACATGGTTCGACAAAAAATGCCGCTGGCCAGGTATGTTCCACCCGAATGTGAAAAGTCTGTGACAGTGGATGGGGCGGATGAATCAGAAATGATCTACGGCCCAGAAAGCGAAAACAGCAAAGTGTGTGGTACACATGAGGTATATTCAGAACATGAAAGACGAATATGGCAGACCACTGTGAAAGAGATTGGAGCCTCATCACATAACACTCCAAAGAAAGCCATGGAGAGAAATTCTAACTATTGTTTTAAGAACAAATTAAAAATAGCTACATGGAATGTTAGGACCTAATACCAACAAGGAAAATTAGAAAATCTGATGGTAGAAGCAGAGCAATTAAACATAGATATTTTAGGCATATCAGAAACAAGATGAAAGGAAAGTGGATACATACAAGATGATAAATTTATAGATTGCCTAAAGGATATAAATCTAGATGACACAGACTTTTAATGCCATGAAAAATATACTAACAACAAAACAAATAACAGTAGGGCTGAAACTAAGAATAGCAAAATGTTACATTTTCTTAATATTCCTATATGTCGCAGAAGCATGGACATTAGACAAGAAAACAGAACAGAAAATTGAAGCCTTTGAAATGTGGATTTATAGAAGAATAGGTAGAATTGATGGAAAGAAAAGAAAACAAACGATGAAGTTTTAAAACACCTAAAAATAAAAAGAGAACTACTAAATACAATTGAGACAAAGACAAATGAAATTTTTGAGGAACGTTAAAAGACACAACAGCCTACTATAAGTAATATTGGAAGGGAAAATACAAGGTAAAAGAGGCAGACCAAGACTAACATGGACGAGTAACATCACAAGATTGACAAGTCAATCTTTGACAACCTGCACCATCAAAGCAAGAATCAGAGTGGAATGGCGCTCCATGGTAGCCAACCTTCGTTGTGGAGACGGCACACAATGATGATGATGATGTATATGGACATGAACTTTTGCGATCTTGTTTCAGTCATTCGTTCTGTTCTTTCACTGAACAAGATGAATCTCTTTAGTATCCTTGCTTTCCAGATACATTACGTGTTTGATCTTCAGCAAAAAAGATGGGAAGAAAATATCATGTTTATTTGACAAGTCAAAGTTAAGATGAAGTTTTCTTATATTTTCAGCCATTCGAGAGTTGCAGGCTGCCCAAGAAATAGATCAAAGCTCTCGAAGAGTACAAGACAGCTTAAGTAGAGCCCAGAAATTACAGAAACAGAGCAAGAAAAGAGATTATTATAAAATTTTGGGTGTCAAAAGGTTTGTGATTTGTCTTCAGAATATTGCTATATTATTTCTTACTTTTCTTTCCTGATATTTTATCTATATTTACCTTTTTTGATGAATGATGGTTGTCCCTTTAGATAACAAGACCACTGAGTTATCTTTATGAAATGTGGGAGTGGCTTTTGACAAGTAGCAGGACATGAACCATGTTGAAGGAGAAGTTGAGTGTGCTGTAGACTTGTGGGTAACATCAACATGATTGACACATACCAAGACTATACACCACTTAAAACAGATGTTGAAGGCCAACGCTATTCCATGTCGATTAAGTAGTTTGAAACAGAGAAAACCAAAATGAAAGAAAACCATTAACTAAGCTGAAGGAATAAAGGGTTGGGAAGTTGCTTTGTACAAAGCAAAAATGGAGCTCTTAAAAAAACATCAGAAAGAAACAATCAACATTTTTTGGGTACATCAAGAAAAGCAGAAAGTTGGAATACTTGGTTACAACACGCAAAATACAGGGAAAAAGAGATCACAGGCAACAAAGAGAGAAAATACTAGGTAGCTTGGTGTCATGGTACGGAAAACAGTCAACAACAGAATTGATACAATGCACGGTGGATAGAAAAATATGGAAGGACATGATCGCCTACGCCAACTGGTATGACACATGATGATGATGATACAGGCTGATTAATTGTTTTTCAGAATTACCATTACTATTTCATCAAAGTTATAACTATAAAAATCAAGAGTTGCAAGTAATTATTCTGGCTAGAAGACTGTTTATACATTTTAGTTTAAAATTATGTCTGTTGTTTTGATTTTTATGGTTACAGAGTAACTTAAAACACTGATATTGTGAGACAGGCAACTATCACAAGAATTTGTTGTGTTTGATTTTTTATATGATCCATGATTAAAGTTTTTGAGTTTTGACACTATTCTGAAGTTATGTCAAATCTTAATATTATCATGCGCTCATCTTCACGGTACTCATAATATAGCTCACAACATGCAGCAGTACTTTTATTTAGCTTCGCTTCTTTCTTGTCAAAATGTAAACCTTTTAATTGCCTAGAATATTGAGGTAAGATCAAGTCACCATAACACAGATTAGGTCTGACATTGTTTGTAGAATGGAACTAAAAAACAAGTCATCTTTACTTCAGTGTCTGACAGAGAAGTTGCGGGTTCAAATCCCAACTGCACCCATTTGGGGTTTTTATTTATGATTTCTCTCTGCGGCAACCACCCCTGGTCTCAGCAGCGAGGCCCTGCTTGAAACATCAATTAATCATCGACAAAAAAAAATATGAGTACCTCCAAAGATGGAGTTATCTGCCTGTGCAGTGAGGGACCCCTGTGCACGTGACTGCCAGAGGAAAATGGATTAACACGCAAAATTCAGTTCCTAGTCTCTAAGGACTTCATCAGAGGTCAAAACTGGCGAACGAATAAAATAAAAAAGAAAAAAAAACACCAGCAGTTTATGTACCAGTGAATTTTCTACCTCTCTCCCCACAAATACAATATTGGATGCCAAGTAAAGGCCTATCACATACAAGTAGAACATAAGCTATCCACTAGGCTCTGCTCCTGTAGCCATGACAATTTTCACTGAACTTATTCCCAACCTGTTTCTTCTGTATAACTTATGTGATGTGTTAACAAAAACATTTTGATTCTTTGTGAAGTTTTGTGTTTGATAGTTTTAAGTATTGTTTGCACTAATTGATCTGTTGTTGATTCTTTTGAAGACTGTTTTAAATATACTTTTTTTTTGTTTAGAACCGCAAAGAAGAAGGAAATATTGAAAGCCTACCGCACTTTGGCAATGAAATGGCACCCAGACAAACATGAAGAAGGTGCAGATAAAGAAAAGGCTCAAAAAGTATTTATAGATTTAGCAGCAGCTAAAGAAGTTCTTACTGATCCAGGTAAGCATATTTTTACAATTCTTTTTGTGTATTACAACAGGTATACTAAAGGTCACCTTTATAAGTAAAACATGAGTTCTGTATTTTTGTGTACATGGAGTGTTGTGCAAGACATTTACATTTTTATCCTAATGGAGTGACTTTCTCTTCCCTATGTTCATTTTGATGCAATAATTTGGCAGATACTCAACAGTTTTCTTACAAAAACCACAACCACTGTTCTCTTAGGTTCCAATCTTATAGGTGTTGAAAAGATAGTGATTTAATATGTTACGATTTGTTCAAAGTATTAATTTTGTTACTTGCTCCTTATTGTTAACTGGTAGTATGCAGTATTGTTCTCTTGGCCATGGTGTTCTATGGAGCCCTGCAGGCTGAATGGTTGTTAGTACGCTCACTTTCTGATCAGAAAAGCCTCGGTTCAATTCCCAAAAGTGGCATCATATTTTTCTTTTTGGACCGACAAGGCTTTAAAGCCTTCTTAGAGGTTTTTCTGGAAAGTAAAGGTAGCCTGTAGTGATACCAACCACATCACCCACAAATGTGCTGTTGGTCATAGAAAAATATGGTCACTGACATTAATTTCCCCATAAGCCAAGTACAGTGTGGAGGGAACCTTCACTTTACTTACATCTGCTTTCCATTTGTTCATGCATCTGTTCTTGACAAAGCTCTTGGAGTCTTTAACCATATGAATCCTGAAGTAACATGATGCAATTGCTTACTTCACACCCCTAAAGCAACTAGAAATGCCTCTTTGATACTTCTTTTGTTACAGATGAAAATTTATCTTTTTCCAGTGAGTTTCTGCTAATTAAAACAAGTATTATATATTGTGTGCATAACAAGCTTTGCTTTCCTTTTAACTGTGTTTAGATTTTATTTATTTTTATTTTTAATACTAGTTTGTTATTTTTTTACACTGATTGGTTTTTATTTTAAAAAGTTCAATCCTTGAGAAAGCATATCTTCTTGCACTTGTTTCATTGTCAACAGAATTTCTGGTATTTTTTATTTGTTCCCAACAAATTAAATATTGTAATGTAATAGTGCTGTAAGTAAACTTTACACTTTTATTTAGTGAATTTAATTCGAAGTAATTGTTTATTTTGTTGTTTTTTTTTTTACAACTTTTGTATTTGATGAGTTTTTTTTTTCTCTTTGATTTCGTTGTGTGTGCTTGTTGCATTATTCAGCATAGTTACTTGGTTAATATTAATATTCAGTAAAATAAAAACTGCTACACCGATGATGGAGAAATTTAGTTATTTGTCGCATGTTATGTGATAGATTACTATTTTAAGATATTTTAATTAAATTGTATATTTTTTGTGTGTTAGTAAATATAATAAATTCATATTTTTTGTTTATTCTTTGTTGCCACTAGCAAATAATTATTGGGAAAATCCATCTAATTTGGTGGATCTGTTTACTGGAAATGTGATATTGATGTTGAGCTATTCCAAGGTTATTATCATTGTACTCCAAACATGTTCACAGGTGCTGAAATTCTCTTCTTAGCATGTCCTGCAATTGTTTTGGTTGATAAGTCATCTTGTAAATCCACTAAGCCTCTTCTTTCTGGCTGTACCTATCTTTCCTCCCATCTCTTTCATCCAAAGAGGTGACATGGACTCATGTTTGTCAAAGTCCTGTGATCTCCTCGCATCTTGGGAGGCAAGAAAAAGGTTAACAGTAATAGCTATAGTGATGAAATGACATCTGGTGCATCCATGAACATTATAAATTATATATTTTTTTTTAAATTTTGTTCACATTTAACAGTCGATTTTGAACACATGAGCTTTTAATTTACATTAAATTTAGTTTAATTTGAAACTTTGTCCTTTTTCTTCTGTAGTCAAGTTTGTGTGTTTTTGTAAGGCATATTTTTTAAAGATTAATTTTAGAAAATCATTATGCTATTTATACAGAGTTTTCCCCCTTGTCTCAGGATTATGGGATTGAAAATAGTGCAGTGGCTTAGTATAGTTATAGTTATTTAAAAGTCCTGGTATCACAGCAAACGAATGAAAATCTAATTGCTCAACCACCCATGCCAGTGGAACTTTCTGAATTAACATCTCATCGAATATCCAAACAAAGAAAGGCAGCTGTAGTCCCCATTGTAGCAAACACAGCACATGTCAAAAGACATAAGGTGTATCAGCACCGAAAGTGAACGCAGCTGAACTGTCTTTTGTCAAATGATAACATAATTCTTCGTAAGCAATTTGAATATAGAAACACCATCCGGATGAAAAGCACAGCTGGTGGTATGCACACAGCAATGAACTCAGTCTCCAGCAGCAAGCTGGACTTGGAATATGAGGAAACTGCAACAAGGAACACTTTTCAGATTGGCATAATAATGAAAGGGTTAAATTGTTTTTGTGTATGGTGAGATTGTTTTCCCCAATCCAGGTTAGTTCGTTAGTTAGTCGAAAGATCATCCTCCTTGCACAAGGGGCATACCCATAAGTGCTCCGATTTCCTTTCGAGTAAATTCACAAGTGTGTGACGGCTGATCGTGCCGGTTCGCAATCCAGGTTGTTTTCCTTAGTCCTGTGTTAATGTATTAGCCTCATTTAAAAGAATTATGCATCAGGATGATGCACTCGTTCATTCCAGTGTTCTTTTTCTTATTCAGTGATCAAGTAATTAAGAAGACTAATCAACCAACACAGAACTGGAGCTGTTAGTCGCTGGACACTGAGACTTGCTGAGGAGGGGATCTGAGCACCTATGGACATGTTTGGAGTGCAATGATGATGACCCGCTAATATCTCAAATAACTCAATTCAGTGATCAGCTTTTTTATTTATGAGACTTCAAAGGAAGGAAAGAAGTAATGAAAAAAAAAGGACAAAGAACGCTGTGATTCTTCTTCAGGCGGGGTTATCAGTAATAAGTTGTCATATGTAAAACTTGCACTCGTGTTATAGAAATACAGCATACCACTGAATATTCCTTATGAAATCTCCAAATCACACAAATATATGAACTATTTGGATAGAGAAATTAACAAAGCATTTAGATTCCAAAGAAATAAGCATTTTAAAGAAGCTTTTGTCAAGCAGCCTGACTATTTAGCAGGAAGTCCATTCATTCAAGTATGAATTTTGTGGCCCCTCATTGTAGCAGCAACTGACTTTTTCTGTTGCATGTCAATACAAATTTGCTTTTAGAACTTACACATACTTAATGCATGCAGCCTAATAAATTTGTGCTACTTTGTTATTATGTAATCCGGACACAGATTCTACATCAGTTGAGGCAACTCTCAATAAATCTTTGCCGTTCTCCTGGTTTAGGATTTATGTGAATGACTTAGCATATCCGGACAGTTTCAGGGTAAAACTAAATGGTTCTGCCTCATGTAACAATGAATTACGGTTTGTAGTTAGTTCGCACGAGATTGATGTCTTTTGCTCTGGGGCTGGTCTGATCAACAAGTTACTGATTGAAGGGGCGATAGTTGCAAATATCTGCTCCATCTACATTGGCGGGGGTCGGAATGTGGCTCTCTAACAGAACACAAACCAGACGGACACATTTAATGCTTGTTATACAGGAGACGGATGTGGACCAGAGGCGGCAGTTAATGGTAAAACAAAGACCAATCTCTATGACGATGACTACACAAACTCAAAATTGAGAAGTGGAACCAATTCTGTTTACTGGTATCTGAACTATGCCACGCCCCAGAAGACTCACACCATTCGAATTTATCATCGAGCTAGCACTATGATTCTGGTAAAGAATGCCACTCTAAGGGCTTTCTCTGACAGTGGCGGTGTAGTGTTCCGGTATAATGATATATCATACCCAAACATTTCTGTGAACACTATTGTAGTCACCACACAAGCGACAATGGCACACATTAAGATTGAGTTCTCACCATCCATTTCGCAGGCCGACAGTACACTGGCGGTGAGTGAGGTGCAAACATTTACAGACACCTATTGTTTGGACGGGCATTCATGGTCATTTTGTGCAGTGTGTAGTGGGTGCTGCAAAGGCTACAACGTCATCATCGGTACGTGTCACGGCAACTGTTCACATGGGATCTATGGACACGACTGCTCCAGGTCTTGTCTTAGTGTCTGTCCTTTATGTGAGGAAAATCCGGAAAATGCCTACAATGTAAACGTCCTGGCTACACCTGAAGTGACACTTGTCTCGATGGTAATTTTGGGCTACAGTGCAAACAGACGTGTTCTGATGGCTGTGACATCATATGTGACCCGGAAAGTACAGACTGTACGTGCAAGGAAACGTACCACGGATCAGACTGCACTCTCATATACCCAGACAACTGTTTCAACGACACCTGTGAACAGTCAACCGGGAACTGTACATGCAAGGGAACGTTCTACGGGTCAGACTGCACTCTCAAATCACCTGACAACTGTTTGAACGAAACCTGTGAACAGTTAATCGGGGCCTGCATCTCGTATGTCGATGATTCCCACATTAAGAAGAGTACTACAACATACCCAAGCATATGGATACCTTAATGTGTTTCTGTGCTGGACATGGTTCATTTCTTGGTATTTTTCCGTGAAGTCATGGCTCATATCTTGATGTGTTTCTGTGCTAGCCATGGCTCATATCTTGATGTGTTTCTGTGCTAGCCATGGCTCATATCTTAGCTTGTGTGTGTGTGTGTGTGGGCTGGCCATGGCTCATATCTTTATGTGTGTATGTGTTTAGTCATATCTTAGTGTGTATCTGTGTTAGTCATCTGTCATATCTTTGTGTGTGCATGTTTGTGTTAGATATCTCATATCTTTGTGTGCATGTTTATGTTAGTCATATCTCATATCTTTGTGTGTGCATGTCTGTGTATGTCACATCTCATATCCTTGTGTGTGCATGGCTATGTTAGTCACATCTCATATTTGTGTGTGTGCATGTCTATGTTGGTCATATCTCATATCTTTGTGTGCATGTCTATGTTAGGCATGTGTCATATCTTTGTGTGTGCATGTCTATGTCAGTCATATCTCATATCTTTATGTGCATGTTTATGTTAGTCATGTGTCATATATCTTGATGTGTGTCAGTGTTAGTCATGCCTCGTATCGCTGTGTGCATGTCTGTGTTGGTCACATCTCCTATCTTTGTGTGTGCATGTCTGTGTTAGTCACCTCTAGTGACTCGGGCAGATGGTGCTCGTAAACCTGGGAGGGCCGAATATCTAAGGGCAGAATCCCCCTACAGAAAAGATCATCTGCTGCCTTGCAGGAAGATTGGGGACAATCAAAGGCTAAGGAATGCAAACCTGAATAAAATGCTGACTGAAATCGGATGCACTGGGCCACTGGCGCAGAACACAGTGCAACGTTTTAACGGGTGTTCAATCAGAGTGGATCTGGTAGACTCTAATTGTGATGTTCTGTCTGTGGGGGTGATCAATACACCTGACAGCTGACTTCATGTGAGAGTCTAGAATTCTACTCTGATTGATTCCTGATCGCAGAGAGAGAGAGAGATTTTATATATATATATATATATATATATATATATATATATATATATATATACAGTCGAACCTGTCTAAGGCGACCATTCACGGGACTTTCAAAAACTGGTCCCATAGGACAGGTGGTCCTGCCTCACAGGTTTCACATAATAAATAGAGCGATAAAAAAAATTTTATCCTAAGCACTATGAAAACTAACCTGCAAATCAGCGTAATCCATGAGTAGAACATAGTGCACATGTCGGTCTATAATAGCCACTGGTTGGACACTTTTCATAAAACACGATAGTTAAACACACAAAAATATTTTGTCGAATCACTGATATTCGTTCTTCCAGCGTTAATGCTTTTGGTTTGACACTTTTGACACTGGCCATTTCCTATATTGTGTGTAACACTTTTAAAATCCACAAAAATAATTCACTGAGATACTGCACATGTACGTGAATACACTCTAAGCGGGCAATGACTAATTCTTTAGTTAATTCCTGTAATTTATACGGGCCACGCAATGGTCTACTCTGGTCTAGACGGAACCGCGAAGTGATGTCACTTCACGAATCATAGATCTGCGTCTGCCGTGTTTCTCACACCAGTATTGACTGATAAACGTAACACGTCCCACTGTAATCTGGGACTCACTAAATACGGGAAAACTTCGACACCTGTAGACACCTGTGTCGATCGTTTATGGCTCCCAGCGAGACGGAGGAGGACTGGCTGGTCAGTGTATCGTTATCTCGGTCTATTACCCGCGTGTCGTAAACGGGATAAATAACATTGGCGGCGGTTAATTAGCCTGGTCTCTGGTTGCGTCATACGGTGAGCGCCGTAATCAGTGTTAGCATATAGTAAAAAACTCGGGGAAATTGTAGACCCGGTCCTATAACCAGGGAAACGCTTTAAACAGGTGGTCCTAAGACCAGGTTCGACTGTATATATATATATATATATATATATATATATATATATATATATATATATATATATATATATATATATACATATATGGTAAATTTGAATTTTATTCACTTTTTAGTGCAATAACTACACCTCCTTTGTCCACTTCTCACAAGTGATGATTTTAATTATATATTTTTCTTATTTACAGAGAAAAGAGAACGATTTGATCGTGGTGAAGATCCCCTTGACCCTGAAGACCAGCAGGGCGGGCATGGCAGTCCATTCTTCCATCAAGGCTTTAATCCATTTGGATCAGGGGGGTTTACTTTTAAGTTTAATTTTAACTGATATTAATCATGAAATAGCAACCCTGTTGTGTGTATGTGTGTGTGTGTACAATGAAAGACTTTGTAAGTTCTTTGTAATCACTTATCATTTCTTAGTTTGGTTGGCAAACTTTTGACTTGTGGATCAAAAATGGGTCCTCCACTTGAAGTGTGGCCACGGTTAAGAATGAAGTGCATGTGGTTCCACTGAGTACATTCTCATGTTACACAGTATTGCCTCATCTTGGTGATTTGTTAATAATTATTGGAAATTTAGTGTAATATGGAATAGGACATCAACAATATGCTGCTTCTTTCTTTGGTTGAGAAATGCAGTCTCAATAGTTGAATATCACATCATAGAACATCTGTGTTGTTGAAGTGCTCTCAGCATATTACACTCAAGTACCTGGGTGAAGTGATTCTCAATAGTTGAATATCACATCATAGAACATCTGTGTTGTTGAAGTGCTCTCAGCATATTACACTCAAGTACCTGGGTGAAGTGATTCTCAATAGTTGAATATCACATCATAGAACATCTGTGTTGTTGAAGTGCTCTCAGCATATTACACTCAAGTACCCGGGTGAAGTGATTCTCAATAGTTGAATATCACATCATAGAACATCCGTGTTGTTGAAGTGCTCTCAGCATATTATACTCAAGTGCCTGGGTGAAGTGATTCTCAATAGTTGAATATCACATCATAGAACATCTGTGTTGAAGTGCTCTCATCATATTACACTCAAGTACCTGGGTGAAGTGATTCTCAATAGTTGTGATATAAAGCATCTAATCTATCTCTGACAATAAATGTAGGTTTCATGTTCAAGTTGAGCACATTCAAAAACTCATGACAATTTGATTGCCTGGACAGAAATGCAAAAGTAACAATTCCTGCCAGCACTAGAGTAACATTGACCAACTCTGAGATCCTCCTATGTGATGAGGAGACATGTTTGGAGGACTAGTTTATACTAGATATGTCAGCTGCATCTTGCAGTGAATAAGCGGTAGCTTTTCCAATGATTCTGCCATGACCTGTATGTCTCCTGTATGCAAGCATGGTAGTATCATTATTTTGTAAGTCGTCCTAAATGGGGATCATGTCTACACTCCAGCTGTTAGCTAAAAAATCTATTTCATCTTCTCTCTCTGTGGTGTATGCCACTGAAGTTCTAGGAATTAATCAGCTGTTATGTTGGGTTCTTCTTTTATAATCATAGACTTAGCTTTCTCTCTCACCATATATATATATATTGCAGAAGTATGTCCATATTGTTGATTTCTGTCATAATATTATAGACATTGCAATATTGCCTTCTGGTGATATCTAAACAAAATGAATCACCTGTTGTTTGTTTTGAAGTGCTGCTTCACATTGTAAATGAGCTTTTGTCACTGGTTTGTTACCAATGCCCCCACCCATGCAGATTCAACAACCCTGATTGTTTTGCTATTTGATTGAGCGCAGATTATATTTAAAAAAAAAAAAAAAGAATTGTCCTGTCAAGGTTTTAGTGAGCTTTTGAGTAGATACAAAGAATATAAAAACAGCTGTGTTTGATTTATCAAGTATTGTGTGTCTATTTATAGTGTGTTTTATTGAATGAATAAATTATTCATTGTGTGGGTTCAGACTTTGTACCTACTTTTGTTTGCTAGTGATGATCCTATATTTTTTTAGAGTAATTAAATAATGTTTGTTGATAGCATGTTGGCGTGAATTTATTTACCAAGATAAAATACAAAATGCTGTTTTTCACATGCCATTATGACCATAGTGATTGATTTCCCATTGATAAATCTTACACAGTAAGTCCTCGGCCTTATTGATTTATTTGTTCTTAATGTTTCTTCACAAGTTGTTCACATATATGCCACTTTTGAAATATATTTATAGTAGGCACCTTCTGCTTATGAAAGGATATTTTGATAAAATGAAATTGTTTTAGTAAAATATATAAACATGATTGCAATAAAATTAATGCATGCATACCACATACTGATTTTTACACACTAAATGTTGAATATATTTTCCCATACATTTTCGGTTTCTGCAACACAATTAATCTTATACTGACTACATAGTTAAATTATGTGTAATAATAATAACTGCAATATTTTAATAACTCATACCCGAAATATATGTATACAAGCTTTGAAGCTGTTTTCCATTTCTTCAGCATGGCCAATCTGTGTGGTCACACTCCAATTGTCACACATTTAAATGTTCCTGCCTACGGCAAGGCCATTGATCTCTGATACAAACCTAATTATGATGCATTTTGTATAAATTTGCTTTATCCACAGTAACAAAGTAGTATTTAATAATAGGTAATAACATTATTGCTTCTGAACATCATAAAGAATACAAATGGTTGTCCATAAATCCACAAAGTCAAGGACTTACTGTTTCTTGTTATGTCATTTCTCTCATAAAATGTGTTAGTTTGATTCAATCCATATTTTAATTAAAATGGCTGCTATGTTGAATTAACACATGTGCTTTCTTTGTTCATGACTAGTGTTATGCAATAGACCTTGTACAGTTCTCATTGTTCCTGCTACCCTGGCTTGGGAAACCATATTTCAAGGTGGTGAAGGTTTTATTCCTTACTGATGCCATTAGTTGAAGATTCTGTCATTGCACATACAAGTACACACTTTCCTGTCTTCTTTGATTTCTTATTACTTTTGGTTGTGCTGCTCCATTTAACTCATAGTGTTTTTGTTTCTCTTGATAATAATGTTTAACTCACAGTTTTGTTTCTCTTGGTAATGGTGTTGCCCCATTTAACTTCCAGCCTTTATTTTTGTTTTTCTTTAATAATGTTGCCCCATTAGCTCCCACTGTACACAGGAGCATTACTTTTATATTTTATAACATAAATCATAGGAGATTGGTAGCCAAGTAGATTCAACTGCTTTGCTTTCTAAATAGGCAGGCATGGCTTCAACTCCCAATAGGGGTCAAATATTTTATTCTATATTTTTTCTCTAAATCTGACTTATACTCCACAAGGCAATAACACTGTTACATGCAGCCTATATTCCCTAGCCTCTACACACACCCTGTCTAGCAGACTCCTTAGGACAATTCTCTTTTTGATTTAAATTGATTCTGTTTCTACCTTCATCTCATCTAAACAACTATGGTTCATAATAAATATATAGCATATTTAATCCAGTGTTTCTCATTATATATATATGATTTCTGTCATGTCCTGTTATTTCACTATTATGAGTTGTGAAGAAATGTGGCTGGTGTGGAGTGCAGAAGCAGAGATTTAAATGTATTCTCTCAGTTCATCTGGAATTTCTTACTTGATGCAGTCATGGCAAAGATCATCCCATTTACTGCTTACACGTCTGGGTGTTCACCATGCCAAGTTGTGACATCAAAATATGAGATAGCCAGTTAGTTCTGGAGCCAGTGCTCTTCATTTAACTCACAGCACCTCCTGTGGGCATGCCAGTGTGCTTCTTATGCCCCCTTATTCTGAGCAAGTTTCTCAAGCTGTCAGGTCCATCTATCAGTGTTGCTTGAGACCAAACTATTTTTCCTGTTTCTTATTTGAAGACTTTGCTTTGTAATTCTCTGATTATTTTTTCTCATCACATAAGCCTGTCTTCACTTTATTTATATATATATATATATATATATATATATATATATATATATATATATATATATATATATATTCCATTGTACAAGGGTTGTTCATAAAATTCCAGGACTAAATTGTTTTTCCTAATATGCAAAATGCAAAATATTGGTGCCAAGACATAAGCTATGGTAAACATTCCTGAGTGTACATTCTAAACTTGAGCTCATATTCTTCAGTTATGCACACTGCACAAGTCTCCAAGTGAACACATATCTGCAGGTTCACCTCAGGAAAGTTGGTGCTGAAACTTATAAAATGCTACAATCAACTTTTGTGAAACCTGCCTAAGTCAATCAATGACATCTAGGCAGCTTTTCCACTTCAAAAATGGACACTGATCATGTGAAGGTGACCACCATCCTGGCAGACCAATTTAATCCAGTGTAATCCTTCGATTGAAAGTTGATCAAGACAGCTTCTACCTTTTCTGGTTTATGCTTGTTCCTCTCTAACAGTATCTACTGCAATAAGTGCTCATGATAATCTTATAATACTGTAGAGGCACTTGACAGAAGAGACTCCTTTCTAATTGTTTCACTCATTAAGATTTTTTTTCTTCATAAGGAATTGAATAATCTCTCTCTAACCATTCCAGACTTGACTGGAGTTTTCTCTAATGGTGACTTAAGTGTTGACAATTGCTTTCATTATTTCTGTGGATGGAACTCTTCAAGTCACTATAGCAGGATTGACAGTGCAGCATGTTTACCAAGGTGCTCCACAGCTCTTGATTGGGAACATGAGTTTCATTTTTGGATCTCCTTGCTCAGTACTTTCTATAAACATACATGCAAATACTCATTCAGCTTGAAACACTGTTTCTCTTTCTTCCTGTGCCATTCTGGTTGATGTTATCATCTGCAAAATTCTAAGTATGTATGCTTCGTAGCACAATGATGAAAGTTGACAATCAACATGATGCCATATTGGACAATTAGGTAAGGCACACCACAACTGTAACCAAAGAATAATAACAAAATGAAGAAACCTGACCACTGCATGGAATTATTGTGTTATCCAGTCTATGATAGACTGCTACTTGTGAGACTGTAGAGCAGGGTAAGAGAGTAGTCAAAGGGATATAAGTGATAAGATAAGGAAAGTAAAAGATGATAAGAGGAGACAGTGAACAAAGAATCAGATATTGAGTTATTTGTGGGTCATCATTATTGCACTCCAAACATGTCCATAGATGCTCAGATCCCCTCCTCAGCAAGTCCCGCAGTGTCCAGCGACTGACGACTCCAGTTCTGTGTTGGTTGATAAGTCTTCTTATATGTCCATCAACCATGGGATGCATCCTATCACCAAGCTTGTTCAATCACTGAGCAAATCTTTAAAAACATCATAGAGATGCCAGGCCTACAAATTAATGGAAAGATAATCAATAACCTAAGATATGCTGATGATACTGTACTACTAGCAGAAAATCCTAAAGGTCTACAACAATTACTTAACTCTTTCCAGACATCTCGGTTCTATGAAATTGATCAGTTCTAACCACTCACCGATACGTCGGTTATTTCGGGTGTAGCTGAATATTTGATTAGTTTTCACTGATTTTCGTTTTTATTTCAACCAATACCTGGTTTCCAGAAGTAGGAGAGTTTTTCTCTCTTGATCTTCCTGTTTATACCGGCATGGTCGAAGTTTTGAATGTTGAAAATTGTTAATTTATATTCATTATTTCTGAAATTTCTGTCATATAATGGCCCACTGCTGGTACTTCTTGCAATGCTTCTCGCCCAAAACGATATAGTGCAGAACAAGCTAGATCTATGTTCGAAAACTTGTTATTGAGTGATTCTAAATTGACTATTCAGATTCGGACGACAGTTTTTGTGGTGATAATGATAGTCATGATATAAGTAACTGTAGTGGGAAGTCGAGCGCTAAGAAACCAAGATGATTTTGTTTAGGTTTAGCTGGTCGATGCCTCCAGTCCAGCTCTATCAGTGACTCGGAGGAATCGAGTGGCAGTGATTCTGATAATGAAACTGATACTATGCTAGCCAAAGCTGGCAAGACAGGACATTTAGCTAGGAAGCCTGCTGATGGATGGCATGAAGCCAGAGATGGAGATACAATTGGAAAATCTAGCTTCAAAAATATAAATTCTGGATGTAGGTTAGATCTTCCAGAAAATACTACACCTTTCAAGTATTTTCTGAGCCTGTTGACTGACACAATTGTTGACAATCTGATTCAAAATATCAACATTTATGCTCAGCAAAAAATGGAATTGAGTACTCCTGTATGCAGGTATTCAATTTTCACTAAATGGACACTGCTGGACCGTAATACTTTCTTTCAGTTTCTGGCAGTCCTGATTGCTATGGGAATGAATGCAAAAAATTCTATAAAGGATTACTGGTCCATTCAATCATATAATGCCAATAAGTAAGAAACAAATTATCCATAGATGCAATAATTAAATACTAAGTAGAATCATGGGCAAACAGTAAACAAGAAGGCACTTGTAAGAGGCAGAAATGCTGTTTCACAGAAGAAAATTGAGAACACTAAGTACAGCTAAAAAGAGAAAAGAGGAAGTCCTGAAAGAGGCCAGAACACAAATAAGTCTTACATTTTATCAGAAAGCGTCCACTTTCTTTGTATATATGTGATAACAGGGAATAATGGAGGGAAAAAGACAGGAAGGCAAACAAAGAAGATACTGGATAGTTTAACACTATCAAAAAGAAATCTGCAATGGAATTGATAGGAAACACTGGCACAAAAGAGAGATGGAGAGACAAGATGGCCAATGCCTCTCTGACCATGAAAATGGGCATAGTAGTTTAAGTGCACTTACATGCTGATACATTTATCTAGGCTCAATTCTCAACTGTGGTAAACTTTTCTCTGGTCTACACATCAGCTAAACATGAGTACCACCTTCATCCACCTTGTGACTGGTACTCTATCTCCAAGAAATATGAATTTCCCACTATTAACATTAATTACTGCTGCCAACTTAACTTGGCCTAGCTTTTTTCACCCTGACCATCTATATTGTTTTTTTTCCTTAGTGAAACTACAGAAGGCCCAATTAACCAAACCTTAAACTGATATCTTGAAATCTATACGGGGTACAAAAGCACTGGTATATAATGACATTTAGTAGTTTCAAAAATTAGACTGAATTCATACAGGGAACAACAGCAAGTTACACAGACCCTTTCGGAGTTAGATCAGGCGAAGGACAGGGGTGTGTGTACTATCCATCCTATTGTTCATCACATACAAGGACTACATATGTAAGTTAGTCAACCCATCGGAGATCAACAAGCTTCTATTTGCAGATGATCAGGAACTAATACATAGAGAAATAGAAGACCCACAACACTTAAATAGACTCGACAGCACAGGCACAAAATACAACATGAAAATAAACAACAAACCAGAAGTCATGAATATCGCAAAAGAGAAACAGAGCATCAACATAACTATAGACAACTAAAACAAGTAGAGGAATTTAAATTCCTAGGAAGTCTAGTGACGAATGACAATTCACAAACAGAAGAAATAGACCCCAGATGCAATAAAGCTTGTGAAATCATTGGCCAGCTATCACCACTATTGTCCAAACAAGGAAATAATTCTAGAGGCAAAACAGGCACTCTACAATACAATCTTCATCCCAATGTTGTGCTACCAATGCCAATCCTGGGCCCTAGATGCAAGAACAAATAAGAAAAATAACCACTACAGAGATGAAATGAACAGTCTGAGAGATAAGATTAGAAATAAAGAACCGAGGAAAAAAACAAGGAATAACGCCTGCCATAGAATATATAATGAAACAACAGATAAAATGGTGTGGTCGCTTTTCATTTTTTTCCTCTTTAACCAGGGATTTTTCTTGGTCGTCGGCAACACTGACGAATTTACGATGTCCGTCTGAATAAACAAAGTAGCACGTCTGGTACAAGCGGTCAATTTTGGGCCATAAATGAACCTGAGACAGAAAATCCCGTTTCCAATTGGCAAACACATTTGTGTGTCAAAAGTTCAAAGAAAATGCAATTTTTAGTGCTCTTAATGTTACAATCAAGTGGTTGTATTTTGTACTATGGAATATAACAAAGTCCATCACAGGTAGGTATTGGTAATTGGGGCTTCAAAAACATAAGTTTGACACAAAACAAGTTAAAAATAATTTGACAAGACTTGCTAATCAGCAAACGTTTAATGTGAATCATTTCAAAGTAATGGTTTCAATAATACATGCCATCCATTCATGCAGGATCTTAGCTACATTACATCATAAGATGAGCAACATTTATATTGTCCAGATACCTGACTACAAAAACAGAGGAATCGCACACATTCATCTTTATATGTAAAAGCACAACATAAAAATACAAATGAGCAAAACATTGTTCACTTCTCCATGCAGGGTCAAATAAAGTAAAATAAAAATATAATGGTACACACCAGAAGAAGGCTGACAAACAAAGAAAATTTGAAGTTGACGACATTGTCTTCCCACCATGTGGGGTGCCTACAATCAATTACTTCAGTTTGCTTTGCAACAAGATATGAAAGTTTTCCAAAGAATGCTGTGGCAAATAATTCAAACAAGTTTTTACAAATGTGTTCTTTTCTGAACTTACAGGAAGTTGTTATATTAACCAAGGGATTCAATTATCAGTGATCCCATATCTGGGGGTGGGGTTGGATGAAACCAAGCAAACAGTGACATAAACTTAGATGTTTACAAGAGGAGCAAATCTGATCATCAAATGAGATTCCCCCCAATTGTGCAAGAGAGATTTACACTTTTCTTGCAAAAACCACTAACAGAACATTGTTGAGACTGATTGAAATATGTGACATGCTGGATATATATTCATACTAATAGCCAATGGGTTTGGGTAGTCTAAAGGTAAGATGATGTCACTGGTCAAAAATTCCTGGATTAAATTTCACAAGTGGTGGTAATTTTTCTCTTTTCTAATCCTTGGTTTTCCCTGTTGGCTCAATGGAGAAAGTCTAAGCAAAACTAGTGTCAACATAAAATAAAACATAATACATGTAAAATATGACTCAAACTAAATAATTTGTGAAGCTCTACATATGACAAGAACTAGTTCAAAATGTTGAATGGACAATGCATAATTCAATAACATTGTAAGCATAAATAATCAACAAACCTTCATTTAGAAAAAAACTTACACCATTTTTCTTTAAAATTATAAGGTATAGATCAGAGAAATTGAGGTATAAGATGCTAAAACTTGTATAATAATAATAAAAAGTATACATCATACAAACTTCTATTTCTACCTGACAAGAGTTCAATAAAAAATTCATTATAGATCAATTACTCAGATACAATTACACTACTCACGACAACACCACATTAATTTTTATTTTTTCAGGTATTAAAAAGACATCCAAGAAATTCAAAGAATAAGTAATGAGCTTAAAGTATGAGGTTCAGCAATAAAATATTGTTCAATTCAAGCATTTGATCTTTACCTAAACAAATTTAAATTACATACATACTTCAGCAATGCCAATGTTCAGACTTCTAAAATTTAACTCCACAAAAATCAAAACCATTTAATAACAAATGCAAGAAAATACAAACTTCTATTTTAAAACAAGAAACCACTGTTCCATTACAGAGACATGCCTTAAATCAAACCTTCAAGAGCTCCGCTGTGGAAACAAGTGGAGTCTTGGCCACCATGTGAAAGACTCTGGAGAAACAAAATGTAATAAACAAAAATGCTGGAATCCTTTATAAATGTTTTAACATCACCAAAACAAAATCAAACTTAACCCTACCAGACCTGAGGTCCTGAACCTAACTGTCCTATATACCTGGGCTCTGGAGCACTAAAGAGAAAAAAACCAACATGATATAGAAAAATGTTAGTTACATGCAAACAAGTGGTTAGAATAAGATAGAACTTGGAGACATTGTAGAAAATAGGTCTACCTTTGTATGTCAATCCACCCAGCAGGAAGAGCTTTGTTTCACACTGAGGTACCCCCATCATCTATTTGAGGGACATGCCCAACATCACTTACTATCAATCTAGCTCTTAATCTATAAAGCTCATGATCATATCACTCAAACTTTCACTGCGTGTCACTAGAACTGGAAACATATTTTTAATGAAAATCTGACTCCTCAAAGTCTGAATCAACCAAAGTATCGATTATCTGTTGGAATGTGAAAAGCCTTGAGCTACATTGCTATCCTGTTGAAGTGCTTGGTTCATCAGCCGCTCAGTTTATTGTAAATTTTTTCACTTCAAACTACACAAAGTCAATTCATACACACGGGGGCAGACATTTGCAATGGCTAACCTTGAGGTTTGACCATGATTGGTTGGTTATTTTTAGTTTGTGGCGCATTTTTTCACGTACTAGGCAAGGTACCGAAAACTAGGCACCTCGGTCTGATAGGATTAAAAGTTATAAATAGCAGGAGGAAAATATGGCACTAAGAACAGCTCAAGACTGACACAAATACTGCCATCAACTTTACAATGAGTGATGGGGTGTAAAATGTATAGTGCATGAAATGAAAGTTGTCATGACAAAGAAGACTGATTTTGGTACCAAGATCAATGAACCAGAGCAGATTATCTTACACTATATCATTGTGGTGGCCAAAGTAAACAAATTATCTAATTTGACCAAGCAAGCTGGTATTGAAGGTGGAAGGCAAACCCAAAACAATGTGGTAATGTAATTTGCTGCAAACCTTGAAACAAATTAACTTAAGAGGCTAATTTAAGGGTAGACAAGCAAGAACCAGCTGTTAATGTTAGATACAAGAAATATACAACATAGTCTTAGTACAACAGGATCTTCCCCAATCCCTGTCACTGTAAGCTGATGAGAGAAGCTAAGATTCCGAGTATTTCATGATTGAGGTTTGTGTAATAATATGAAAGTACCTCCTTGTTACAAGCTATGTCTGAGGAAGTGACAAGATCTTCCCAATCCCTACAAGTCTGTGATGTTGAGAGAGGCTACAGACATACACGTGTTATAAGACAGGTCAAAGTAATTATGTCAGCAAACCAAAAAAAACAAAACCCATAAGCTCTGTCCAAAAAGTGAGGATATGATCTCCTACAATCTAACTACATGATAAAGTACCAAGGGAGCAATGCACTGCGGTACGGAATAGGATAAAATTACAAATTAATAAGAGAAAATCACAAAATAATATGGAAAGAATGTTTGAACACAGCAAAATAAAACTTACGGGTGCATATATTTGCTGCGAATAGTTGCTAACTGCGGTACTGGTTCAGCATGCAGCATCTTGTTGAGAGCAATAATGAGACTCTGGATATCCTCTGATGTGTATCCAGAAGATTTAATCACATCTCCAGCCTGGAAATGTTCATTTGAAGTTAACATTTTGACAGAAACATTTAACAAATACAAGAAACTACTTTAGTAATAATTGCTTTACGCCTGCTCTTCATAACAGGATTTAAGTAGTTGAAATACACCCTAAAAATTCCCACTGCTTGTGGCAGAATCTGAACTTGGGACCTTCCATTTACACTTTAAAAAAAAATACACATACACTTAATTCATATTTGTTAACTCTTTCCACACAGAAGCTTTTTAGCGATGCAATACAAGAGATTTCAGAAGTAAAATTTTTCATGGTTTTAAAGTTAAGAATAGATACTTAGCTGAGTGGCTATTTCACTCAGTACTGGCCAGAAGGTTCCAAGATCAAATTTCAAATGGTGGGAAAGTAAAATACAACATTGTCATACAACCCATACAGTTGTATCCTTTGTCATAAAAAAAATATGGGCATAATATTCCCCACACATTATAATCCATAGATTGAACCTTTTAAAAGCACTACAAAAATGGGTGGTATACTTGTATATGTGGAAGTATATAATAAGGGATCCCATTCTGCCAACATACCAGGATAAGTTTTGCAGCTATGGAGAAAAATATGATTGTGTCCAATACTAACCCAGGTTCCTTCTTTCCTCATCTTTTGTGCTATGTACAGTGCAGCAGCTGCCAACATGGAATCTCTGGCCACAATTAAGTCAGACTCCATTAAAGACATTTCTAAGATGTAGCGAGCCAAAGTCAATGTCTCTATAGACATGCCAGCAACCTAAACAGGATCAAACACACTCATGCTCATCAATTAGTATTAAACTAGAAAAATTAACATTTATTTTTTTTTGAAAAGAATGGGCTTGCCGAGAATTTATCGTTCAAGAAAATATTTTAAATGACAATTTTTTTAAAGCTGCTTATTGTTCAACAAATTAACTCTCTGCCGAGATTGACAGATTAACAATTAAGGTAATGGTTTGCAGCCATTTAATTGTATCTAATTTGATCCAATCCAATTAATCTGTAGTGCATAAAAATTAATCTGCATAAAGATAAAAGCCAGTCATGCCATCATAAGATACTAGGGAACAAGCATTTAGGGTAATCAAAGGCTCTGAAATAAATAAAAAAATTGTATCCACACAAAATCATACTGGCAATGAATCCATCTTATGAGATTAACCTGCTACAAACCCATGTAGGAAAGATTGTTAGACTAGTGAGACTGCTGTCCTACTACAAAAGATAATTCTGGTCACAGTAGCGTGTGTAACCAGATTTGAAATTGCTAGCGAGTGAGTCTTCTGTTGCAAGAGAAATGAGGTCAGTGAGATCATTTGACTTTTCAATGAACTGTGTCAAGCTTAAATGCACAAAACAAAAAACTCAAATCTCAACATAGATCAGCGTAGTTCATCCTTTTTTCTAAGATTTTTATTAAAAAATAAATAAATATTAAGTTTAAGATCGTGGGTACATGGCATATAATCTTCTCTGCATCAAGTAACAGGGTATATATCCCTTGCCTCAGTAAAAGTTGACATATGAGAGGCTTTGACAGAGACTTCATGAAGAAGTCTTGGAACTGTCCAGCAAAGCAATTCACATGCAGATGTATGGGTGGGTTAATGCAGATGGCCATAGATTCTTGGGTGGTAGATGTGCAACAATCTCACTGTTCTGTAAAAGTGTAAGGAGGGTAATGTGATGAAATATGAGGTACAGCACAAGGGGGAGGACAATGGAATAGCAATATTGAGAGAATAGTCTCAAATTGAGTAGTACGGTCAAGGATACTAGAAACTGGAGCCCTAAGCACAGAGAAAAAGGTGCTGCATGGGGAAAGTCTGAGCCCATCAGGTAATCAAAATGACTTACTCTTGTTAGGAGACAGATCTCAGCAAGGCGTGGAGATAAACAAGCTGTATTATTAACATCAGGCACAGAAGACAAGAAAACCTGGAGCAATTATGTTGTAGCAAACAAATGGTGAGTAGCCTGAGATGGCGTGCCATTTATACAGGCATATTCAGAAGAACAGTATGAATGATCAGGATGAATACTTTATTGATTGTGATACCTATCTGTGGCTGACGTGTTTATGATACAATAGTCAAAATGAGCTCTAAAAAGTGTTTTCTTCAACTTTTAGAATTTACACCAGGACACACAAAGGGAACTCAGATTTCCTGTCTGAAGTTGATTTAAGACCTGAATTTGACCGCAGGGCATCAGACACATTACAATGTCTCTCGGTACAGATGCTCAAGTCCATCAGTATGTTCTGCTACCTCATAGCGCTATTCGCTGCATTTTCCAAGTTACAAAGTATTGTTTGATGTCAGCCAACGGTAGAGAAAATTTCCCTGGTAAAAAAATCAAGCAAATGCTTGAAAATTTGCTGATTTTTTTGGTGCGCATTATATGAGATATATAGTCCTTTTCATTTTGCCAGACAGTCTAGTGGAGGCTATTGTGTATTTTTTTTTAGGTTTTATTATTGTCAAACAGCTTCTCTCATGGCTAATTCTACCAATGTTTGACAAACACACACTGCCATAGAATAAACAAGTCAGGCCCACTGATCCACAGGGTTTTCCATCCTTTTTCATGAGTCTTTTCGCTCCCAAGTTTTGCCTTAGCACAGTCTCAAATGATGTTATACCATTCCTTATACATGCTCTCCATGATGTGCGATCACTTGCCAGATGTTCCCAGTAATTTTCACAGATGGAGAAGTCACTCACAGATGATTTACAGATATCTCTATATCGTAGTTTAGGTCTGCCGATTTGTCTTTTTCCGTTTGTTAGTTCACCATATAGTATTTGCCTGGGGATGCGTTTTTCTTCCACTCGCTGGAAGTGCCCCAGCCATCTTAGTCTTCGACATCTGAGCATCGACATGATTGTTGGGGTCTTAGCACGTTGCAGGACAGTTTAGTTGGTTATTTTGTCCCGCATTTGGTGTGCATTATTCTGCGGAGACATCGCATGTGGGAAACATCGTCTTTCTTCGTAATTCGAGTATGTTGTCCAGGTTTCAGATCCATATAATAGTATGCTAAGCACACAAGTTTGATATGTTATGAGTTTGGTCTGCAGTGTTAGTTTCGTGTTGTTCCAGGCCCTTCAAGTTTGCTGAAAGTCGTAGCTGCCTTACCTTACCAATTCAGCTGTTTACTTATTTCATCATCAAGAGAAGTGGTCAGTGTATTATATGAGTCTCATGCCACTTTTGGGGGGGGGGGGGGGGGGGGGGGGGGGAAGAGAAATGTTTGAACACAGCAAAAATTTGAAGAAATTTGTGTTTTGGTGTGGTAATCTTTTACTAGAGTATCATAATCTAGGGTTAATGTTGCTGATTAGTCAACACCACAAGACTGGTGTAGCCTTTGTTGTTTGTGTCGTAATGGCTAAAAGTTGTGATTTTGGGTATGGCTGGATCAAATCCAAAAAGAAACATAAGAAAAGTGGAAGAAAGGTGAACTACAGCAAATTTTCAAGCAATATGAACCAAAAAATATATACAACATAGACAAGATTGGTCTCTTTTATAAGGGAGTAAGTGATGGAGTGCAAGAAACACTCCTATATAGTTATGGTGGCAGCTTTACAAAAAAAAAAAAAAAAAAAAAAAAAAAAAAAAAAAAAAAAAAAAGCGGCATCCTTCAGAAAACAAGATTACCATAAAGGAGCAACAATATGAAGATAAGCTCTACTACATGTTCTAGAGTAACTAAAACTAGTAGATCAAAGAGAAATAAAAATGAAATTGAAGATGAAATAAAATTAGAAGAAATGCATAAGGAAAATGTACTATATTACATTTAAATAATGAATTTAAAAATGTAAGTCTGATACTCCTCATGTAAGTCAATGTAGTGAGGGAAGGTCAAATGTGACTATAGCAGGGGTGGAGAACCAAACTATGTGATGGGTTGAAAAATCTGAGAACAGTGGGTGAGACCCGAGAGATGGTTAGATGGCAGAGGTGTGAATAATTGCTGATGTCATAATTAGGAGTCCAGGCGGGAACGAGAATAGTGGAAAAACTCATGTAAAAACGAATACAGGCTAAACAAGGTAATGTTTATTAATGTGTGACCCCAAGCGTCAAAATCTTGAGTAAAGTGGCTGTAAAAAAAAAAATCAAAAAGGGGTGAGAAAATGAAATAGGGATACCCAGTCTCCTATGATCTGTTCATATGTACGATGTGGCCCTTGGTGTAATTACCTTTGTCCATGCCGATGTCAGTCGCGGTTGACCTACACGATACAATGAATACAACACTATACATACCTTGTCTAGCCAGTATTTGTCTTTACCTGAGTCAGTTTATCCTTGTTCCCACCTGATTACAACATTGGTCATTCACACGACCATCATCTAACCTTCTCTTGCCCCTCCCACCCATATCAGATTTTTCAACCCATCACGTAGCTTGGTTCACATTTCCCTACTTTAATCGCATCGGACTTTCCATCACTACTTTGATCTGCACTGTTATGAGGAGTTTCAGGCTGAGTGTTTCATTTTTTAATTCATTAATTACATGTAATTATAGTACATTTCCCTCATGTATTTTCTTCAACTTTATTTCATCTTCAATTTTACTTTTATTTATAGTAACTTCTCTGAAGTTTTGACGCACAACAGTGTGTTTACACTAGGCAAGACACTGGGACTAGGATTTCCTTACTCAGGTTGATTTATGACCTGAATTTGACGACATGAACCAGACGTATTACAATGTCTATTGGTATGGTCGCCGTAAGTTCTACCTCATTGCGTTATTTGCTGTGCTTCTTAAGTCACAAAGTGTTGTTAGATGTTAGCTGACGGCCGAGGAAATCTCCATGGTTAAAGCAAAAACTATCTTGCCGAGGAAATCTCCATGGTTAAAGCAAAAACTATCTTGAAAATTTGTGAATTTTTTTTGCATTATACGATCCATATCTGTGAATGCTTGCTCTTTAAGTGTACAGTGGATACAAAATTCTAAAAGGCAGAATGTTTATTTTGACCTATGTCAACATGAATGGTGACAAGCTGCACCTCCTTCCCCCAAAAAAAGGAACATTTGAGAAGCTCCTGATGTTTTAAAAGAAGCCACAATTTTAAAAACATAAGAACACTGGCAACAGAGTACAAGTTTAACAAACAATCAATGACAATATTTAAACAGTGCAAGCTGATCAGAAAATTATTGTTGCAGGGAAGAAGTATCGCACATATTGTGAACAATTGCTCAAATCATCCACATTTAACATGTTTGTTCTTCCTCCCTCTAAACACAAGTGTCTTGCAACCATTGGACCAGGGCATAATTCAATCCTTCAAAATGCTTTACAGAAAGGGTACTAAAAAAAACTTACTCCTGTCACACAGTGACAAGAAAGGAAGAAAAGACTATAAATCCTGACATGGTAACAACCAAAGCAGCTTCCTAAACAGTAGAAACCCTGTGGATATTTTTCACACAACAGGACGACAGCTTGCAGCATAGACAAACTCAACTTAGACAGTGAATCATAGGAGAATAGGTATGTTTTATAGCAATCAGAAAAAATGACAACAGAAAAAAAAAAACAATATATGGTCCAGAAGCAGGATCGAACCCATGCTCCTTGGCACAGCACATTGCCACGAATAGCCAAACGCTAGGGAACACTGCCACTCAGTTAACTAAAAAATTAGCTATCGTGGACGATGTCTTTCACGCAGGTGTTCTCATGACTATAGCATACGGTTACGAACACAGCTCGGAAATAAATTGTATTTCTGTACTTTCCTATTAAGAGTGCTGTAAAACATACCTCTTCCTCTTATGATTTACTGAATTATCGCCTTGGAAGTTTCCCTCTATAATAATAATATTCATTTATTATTTTTCTCTCAACTTAGACAGCCTTGTACATTATTTTGCAATCCATGGTCCATAACTATGCACAAGAGACTCAAACGCAGAGACAAACAACCACTCTCAGTGAAGAGAAAGTAGTCAAGAGATGTGGGTTTATGGACCCCTTTCAAGTATCCCTCATAAAACAAAAAGCACTCTCTCATTCACACAAAGACTTCATTATCAGGCAGTGGTAGCCAGTGATTACATAATTTCAAACCTTTTGCAAGGGACATAACTGCTTAACCTGTTTTTTTTAAAACAAAAGAATACAAACCCTTATTATTAAACCTAGATTGGCTATAATGATACATGGGTACAACAATTATATTTTGATGGTCTCAAACATCTTGTTAAGACTGCATTCTTCTGTATTTTGAACATGACCATGGTGTAAATTAGAAATAAATTATCACAACAAATGTGTCAATTTCTAACAGTAACTTGGCATTAAATTGTACTTGTGTCCATCTCCATGTAGTTCTGCATCTTTGTTGTCTGTCAAGTTCATTGGCAGAAACAGGAAACTGAAACAGCCAAAGGTTATTCAGGGAAGCATGGAATGAGAGAATCATGCAGACTGATTAATTAACAGAAGCTAGCAGCAATTGCAGATGTTAAGTGCAAACACAACCGGGTCTGGTTATTATAAAATTCTTCCTGATTCTAGATGTGGCCACCCTGACCGTCTTCTAATCTTAGAGGAGATGCTTATTTGATGTGGTTATACAGCCTGTACAAATATTCATTCTCATTATCTCAGTGGCCATAAAAATGTTGAAGCCATTGCAGGTGGGTAATGGCTATCTCTAGATTGTTATTAGAATTCATCATTAATGTCATCAAGAGAGCAAGCCCCTTTCATTGATGTCAACATTTCAATGAACCAGCTCCACTAGTATCACAAACCAGTAGACTAATCTGTAATGCTGAAGACACAGAACATGCAAAACTTCAGTAGAAAGCATATAAACTTTTGGATCCATAAAAGAAGAGTGGCTCTATGGCTGTCCACAAGAAGCTTACTTTAAAAAAAAAAGAGGATGTAACAATCTCAGTCAATGATATGTGACAAGAGTATCTACAATACTTTTTAAATAGTCATAACGTCTGACCTTAGCATATCTGCGAAGGAACGTGTATGATATTGGAATTCCTAGGTCAAAGTCCACTGTTTTTAAAACTTCCATCTCCATAGAAATGAATTGGTCACGGTCAAAAGCATTGTCAGAAATGTAGGTGAAGTCCTCAATCAGTGGAGGGCAGCGTTCCTACAAAAGAAATGAAACAAATATCTTAGTCATGGTAATGAAAAACTGCTTTCCTTCCACATCTACCTTTCAGCGTCGCGGGGGTGTGTATAATTTGCGGTCTTTTGCTCTCCTGTTCGCCTCTGCTATGTTTTCTAGCTAGCATTTCTAATATTCCATCAATCCATATTTTTTCTGGTCAGCCCTTGGATCTGGTGTTCTTGCAACATTTATTGAAAGCTCCTTGTTTTGTATTTCTTTCTGCTTTGTCACGTGGTCAAATTATTTTATCTGCTGTTTCTTTATATATTCTATGGCTGGGATTATTCCAAGCTTTTTTTCTCAGTTCATTTCCGATCTTATCTCTCAGGCAGTTTCCTATATATTCATCTAACACATTTAATCTCAGTAGAGGTTATTTTTCTTAATGTACTTGTATCTAGGGCCCAGGACTGGCATTGATAGCACAATGTTGGGATGTCATTGTAAAGAGCCCATTTTGCCCACAGTTATTTCCTTGTTAGACAATAATGATGATAGCTGTCTATTGATTTAATAAGCTTTGTTGCATCTTGAGCCTATTTTTGCTGTTTGTGAATTGTCATTTTTCACTTGACTTTCCAGATATTTAAATTCCTCGACTTGTACCTGTCTTACACCTGATCTAACTTTGAAGTGGTCTGTGTAATCTGCTGCTATTGACGTAGGCTGGTAAGAGTTGGCTTACTCCGCCGTATATAGCTAGTATCGCCCAAAATTGTTCTGTTAACTCATTGAATTCTTTTTCCTTGTCAATGAAAGCTATGTACAAATTTTGATTGTATTTTATTGTCTTTTCTGCTAGCTGTTTTAAGGAGAATCAGTACATCCTGTTTTTTTCAGAACCCTATTTGAGAATCCCTTAACTGTAGTTCTATTATTGGTCTCAGCATTTTTTCCACAATTTTGGCGTTTAACTTTTGTGTGTCTGAGAAGCGATATACATGTAATATTGATTGCAGTCTCTCTTGCTACCTTTATTTTTCCATATTGGTGTGATGGTTGCCTGTTACCAGTCTTCAAGGACTTTCTGTTGGTGCCATGCTGCATTGAATATTCTGTACAGTCATGTAACTCCTGCTGCTGTTATTAAATTTCCTGGTATATTATCTATCCACAGTGCTTGATTTCTTGGTGCTTATTTGATTACTTCTTCAATTTTGTCTTTTATGATGTTAGGTTCAGTATATATATATATATATATATATATATATATATATATATGTGCATATTTGCATGGCTTTTGTTGTGTTATTGGTAGTTGGTGCCATATTTAATAGGTCTTCAGAATATTATTTCCATCTCTGTTGCATTTGTTGGTTATTTAATATTGGCTGTCAGTCTTTGTCATTTATGAGCTCAGTAGGATCATGGTTTTCTTCTCTCATTCTCTCACTTTTACTACTTTGCAGAAATCTCTTGTTGCTGTCTTGAAATCCCTGCTCATATTCTGCCCAAATTCTGTCCATGTGTTTTACTTAGCTTCTTTGATTAAAATCTGAACTTTTTTCTGAACTAAGGCCTATTTTTCACATTCTTAGTTCTTCTCTATCCAAATTTTAAACAGTTTCTTCCTTTCTTTAATTGCTTCTCTGACTGCTCCGTTCCACCAAGTGGTGCATTTTTCAATTCTTTTGTCCTTAATTTCGTTCCACATTGTTTTTGAGATGATTACCGTTTCCTTAAAATGTGTCCACTCTTCTTCTACTGTGCTATTACAGATAGCTCTGCCATCGGTTACTCTTTACTTGTTATGAAAAACTGCAAACATAAAAACATGCTATCAAATATAGTGCTGTACATTGAATGAACATTTATCAAAATAACTGGAGGTGCCTCACATCAAATTTGGCAGCAATGAAAAGAGTGACAGCCCCAATAAGCTGCAGCTTTTCTTTCTCCAAGATTGAACGAGAAAAATACATGTCAGTCAACTTGACGGCCAGGTACAAGGTCTCATGGTTGAGTTCAAAGTTTTCCTGGATTTCAACCATCCAGTCTACCAGTATGGCACGCATGGATGCTGTCACACGGTCATCTTTTTTGTTCAAGTAGGCTGGTATGGGAAACAATTTCTGCAAGAAAGATAAAAAGAAAAACAAAAGTCAAGAACCAGGGAGGTAAAGGGTGAAATAAATAAAATTTGAAAAATATACATTTTACATTTACGCAAGAAGCAAGGTCTATAAATATGGTTTCTTTTAACTCAAGATTACGATACCAATCTATGAGTTATGTTTTCACGACACCACCATAAAAATTACCACCACTTAATTATGTTACATTTGCAATTCAGAAAGAGTTTCTTTGAACTTTTGCTACACTGTTGTGTGTTTACCGAAGCAGAGACACAGACATAGGATGCTGTAATTATTTCCAGGGTTACGTTAGATTTATGACCAGAAATTTGACTCCATTGCGCCGTGGAAAACACGGCGGCCATCAATCCAGCCATATGTTCAACTCCCTCTAAACGATGTTCACTGTCTACACCGTGTTACAAAGGTTTTTTGCCTAGTTGACAGCCAAGGAGATTTTCACCGTCATAACTTTTGGTGATGCGTACGTTTGTTTCTGATCCAACATCAAAAGAAAGAAATTCAAACACTCAGGGGTTAACAGAAGTAGTAATTAGGAAGTTATAGGGAGGGGGGAATGTTTGCATGAGACAAACTGTCAAAGTCCAAGAATTTGTTTTCTGAGGTGGTAATTTTTGTGTCTCATGTCAGTATGAGAGAATTTTTCCAGTAAGGATTATGCAGAATATTGAAATGAAATGTCACCCCTGGCTATGATAGAATTTAAGCTGGCTCCTCAACCAAACCCCAAAGGATTAAATATAACAGTTAAAGACAAGCTCACATACCTCTCTGCTCTTATAGTAATCAAATATCTGCTGAGCATAAATGCCCACATGGAGGATATCTGTATAGTTTTCACGATCAACTGGCAGAAGTTCTTTTTCTTGGCTTCCTGACTTGTCTGTAACAACTTGTGTTTCTTCATCATCCTGCACCAAAGACATACAACAATGACCCCGGTAACCAGTTGTTGAGGAAAACAAAGAATATAGTTTATATTGCTTTACCTGTAACTATTGACACAAGTTTATTCTTTATAATTGGTTTTAACAAAATTATTATTTTAACAAACCAATTATTTTGTTGCACTCATCTGGCCCAGTTCAGGTCTATCAATATATTTTCCAAGTGCTGAAAATTTGTATTAATTTTGTTTTGTTTTGCCGTTCATCATTATTACTCTTCATGTATTAATTTCACATCTGATTTTTTAAAACACCAATTCATTCAAGGGTTGCAGCCTTTTCTGGTGCTATGTTGCTGCCATCAACAGCTCATGAAAGAAAAGACTAAATAGCTGAATTAACAGTTCACATCTTTGCAGCACTGCAGATTGTAACACAAGTACCCCTATCTGTTACTTTACACTAGCTGTTTTGCTACAGGTTGTATAGATGGCCAATTTCAGCACTAGTGCTGTCACGATTTTCATATTTATTCTGATGCCTCTCTGGCCAATTTTAGCACTAGTGCTGTGACAATTACTAAATAATAATTTCACACACACAAACCATTTTTCTTCCCAACTATCATAAAACTATCTCCAATAAACTTGTATATTATCTTAAGTTTATATTTTTGATGCATGAAATGGTCCTGTGCTGATGAAATCACAGAATTTTGGATTGCCAAAGTCCAATGTTCTCAAAGTCTTGTAAAGCTTTACGATACTTTACCATAACAAATATTATAAAAACTGTACTATTATTAGTTACAAACAGAATCATTTCTAAAATTGTATGAAAGTTTAATGTAAATTATCTTGTGAAATAATGCGATAACGGTGGACGTTGCTAATAAATAAATAACAAAAATATATAAAAATCTTGCAAAATTGATTTTTACAACTAAGTAATAAAACCTGGTTGCCTAAGGATGACTTCTTTAAAATAAACTTCTATCACTAGAGATTTCCACTTGTAGACATTTAAAAATATTAACAGTACGGGTAACGAAGTGTAACTAGTAACCATCAGCTGGATAATTCTTCGACCAGCTGTAGGACCTAGAAGGGCTCCTCTGGCTGATCAATAGACGAGCAGTCCAGAAAGAATTAAATTAGCTGTGACTTGGCTATTGGACAATTTTTCTTTTAACAACTTCTTAAAAACAGCAAACACAAATTTCTAGGATACCACAAATATGATCATTTGGAAGAAAAGTATCTTATATCATTCAACAGTTAACACTCATGTCAGCACATATACTTACAACAGTAACAAAGGAAAAGTCCTCTTCAACTCTGTCTAAAGGCACTCTGAAAGAAATGGTGAACTCATGCTTTGTTAATTAATATATTCTAGGTCTAAGTTATCTGGCACTATAAAAGATGAAAGGAAATCAAATAGAAGCAACTAAAATCCATAAGATTAATAACAGTTCCCATCGCATGAGCAAGAATTGTAATGAGACTCCAGAACTGCAAATTTTACTTCCTAAACTAAATATATAATTCATGTCTAAAAATGTACATGTGAATGTAAAAATAAATGTCTTTCTAGAACTTTCAGAGCTCAGAAAAATTACTTGAAGACAACTGCATATACATATACAATAAGATGATATTGCAGAACATGTGTGACACAATTGTTTGTGCCGTGCACTTTAGATAGGAAAATCCCTCAATAATTGGAGGTCTTGTTCTGACCCTCTTTTGCGAGTTCCATCTTAGAGTGCGCATTTTCAATAAATCAGTTTCACAAGGTTTTACATTCATTACCTGTGCTGCTATCAAACAAAGCATTGACAGTTTGTGGTGATGGGGTATTGTTAAATAGATAAATTCCACATTTATGTTCAGGCTCACATCTATTGGTGTCACTGACACTGTTGTCTTTGTCCAGTGCACAAGTTTACTAAAATAGCAATAGCATGGTAAATGTTTTCTTTGTTCAGCCTTTAAGTTTTCTAATATAATAACATGGCAAGTCCAGTGTTGTAGGTCCTAAATGAATTAGGCTGAGCAGATGATAATATATTCTTCTATATCACTTATGGTCATTGGCACTGCAAGTACAAAAACAGATTAATTACAGATACATATTACACAAAATTGAAGCACTAAAAAAAAAAAAAATGACTTTCACAGAAATTATACTGTATAAACTAATATAGCTATTAAATGTTAATATGACAGATTAAATGTTATGAATTAAGTGGATCATAATATAAATTGTATAGTCCAGGGGTAAATTTTTCTGGGAGTGGCAGGCTAAAAAGAGCATGCGTTCAGATGGCAAAAGATGTGTCTAAAATGTCATTAATATATAAATGAGACAATCTACAATGTATAAATAGCCCCTTCAGATTAAGGGTTTGGTTATGGAAGGCCCTGGTATCACTGCAAATGAATTAAAATCCATAATTGCTCAACCGCCCGTGCCAGTGGAATCATCCGAATTACTAACTCATCTCCCAAACAAAGAACGGTAGCTGTAGTCCCCATCATAGTAGTCTCAGCACACGCCAAAAGACATAAGGCGAAACCGCATAGAAAGTGAACACGGCCAACCGTACCCTGTCATACGATATCAGCATTCATCGTAAACAATTGGAATATCAGAACATGATTAAAACGGATGAAACACACAGCTCACGGTGTGCACAGAGCACTTAACTCAGTAGCTCCTGCAACAAGCCGGAAAGGGTTTACATAAGATTAATCAACAATAGTTGCTATTGGTATGTGGCAACTAATTAGCTTGTCTCAAGTGCTGACAAAAGAAGATCCTAATAAAAGGTAAATATACAATAGACACAGGTACAAAAGAGAGAAGTAAACCAAGATCTCCAGACTTAGATCAAAGCAAAATTGACTCACAACACACTTTCACAGCATGGGTCTCAGAGACTTCGGCCCATAAAGAACCCATGCAGAATTACGTGCTTGAATACACTACTGTGTCCAACAGCTAGAGAGTGAAAATGTAGCATACAAAAGCAAGTGTGCACATTAAGTATTGAGAACCCAAAGAAGGCCAAACACACCTGTTAGACAGGATATAGGACACAAAGAAAAGGGACAGAAATGACATAATAGTGGTGGTGGCTACCTTTCGAGCCGTAACCGGCCCATAGGGCGTAGACCAAGATACACTTTCTCCTATATGAATTTTTGTTCTAGCAGTTTTCTTTTAAAGATATTTTATCAAATCTCGCCATCTGTCTCTGTTCTGTGCAAGCAGCTCCATCTCACTGAGGGAGCCGACTCCCGCTGCTCTTGCCTCTCTCATCAATGTTCTTCTCAGTGTCTCCCTGGGTCTTCCTCTTTTTTTTTTACCTGTTGTTTCCCATATGAGGGCTTGCTTTGCTATTCGATTATTATCTCTTCTCATCACATGTCCAACGTATGACCATCGTCTTTTCTTTACCACCGAAGACATTAGTGGTCGACCGGCGATTTCTCCAATTTCCCCGCTTGTTATGAATTCGTTCCATTCTATACCAAGTATTTTCCCTAGACATCTATTTTCGAATGCGTTCAACTCTATTTCTATATCTCTTGTTGTTTTCCAGCTTTCACACGCATACGTAAGGGTTGATAGTACATTTGATTTGAATAGCCTAAGTTTTGTGTTTGTGCTAATGAGTTTTGATTTCCACAACTTTTCAAGGCTTCTGAAAGACATTGCTGCTTTAGCCAGTATATTTTGTCACTTGTTGGAATTAAACTTTTCATGACTTTAGTCTTTTCATGATTGACCTCAAGCCCAATTTTGCTGGCCATAATAGACAGATGAAATATTCAAGAGATAGAGACAAGGAAAGGGGACTGAGTACACAAGACAAGGGATTATAAGAGAAACAAGATAAAGACACAGAAATTAGGAAGAAGGAAGAAATTAGAATAAATGTGATAGTAGTTGACATCCTACGTTGGACATGTGATGAGAAGAGATAATAATCGAATAGCAAAGCAAGCCCTCATATGGGAAACAACAGGTAAAAGAAAAAGAGGAAGACCCAGGGAGACACTGAGAAGAACATTGATGAGAGAGGCAAGAGCAGCAAGAACGGCTCCCTCAATGAGATAGAACTGCTTGCACAGAACAGAGACAGATGGCGAGATTTGATAAAATATCTTTAAAGAAAACTGCTAGAACAAAAAATTCATATAGGAAAAGGTGTATCTTGGTCTACGCCCTATGGGCCGGTTACGGCTCGAAAGGTCGATAGATAGATAGATAGTTGACATTAGATTCGGTGAGTTGATATTGTGAGGTAAAAGAGTAAGATTTTAAGAGGTACCGCAGCCGCTATACTTTGGAAAATCGCCTTATAGTCCAGTATGGTTCGCTGACCCCGAGAGGTATGAATGTATCACACTCATACACATAGTTTCCTTTTGGTTGCTCCTTCCCTTTTGCATAGCCTTCTCTACTACACATATTTGGGTTCTTTGGTCTACTTACTATGCCATGCTTTTTATAGTTCTCTAGTCCCTTATGAGACACTTCGGTTTTCTCCTCTATAACTTTTTTTCCTGTGCTCCTTACCCCTCATTTGTTTTTATTGTACCCCACTCTCAGACATCTCACTCTTAGCGTCTTTTTACACCTGTCAGTCTACTATTCGATTCTTTCTCCTTTGTGTTTGCACACTGACCCCTGTGTTAACTCCTCTGGTTCTGTGTACATTTACGCACTTTTTTTGCACGATTTTCGACGTTCACGACAGCCGCACTTGGTTACGATTTCATTTTGGATTTGACAGGATAGTTTCATTTATTTTTGTTGTTTTCTTTAACACATTTCGATTGTTTTTGTTTTGGTTGTTTCGTTATCAGTTTTGTGTGTGTGTTTTTTTGTTTGTTCCTGATGAAGGCCTATTGGGCCGAAACGTTGTTTAGTCTGTGTCGTCCACTTGTCACGTAAAGCTTCTTACATACCATTTTTTATTTTTTCTCATAAGATTTTAAGACAAAGACTGATTTGAGATCGAAGACTGCTGAACTGTCATGTTGTTGACCAGAGTTAGAGATAATGATAAGATCTTGTATGTGAAGTGAAACAGGTAAAACAGGTAAGTTTCTTAGAATAGTAACATATCAAGGAACAGTATCATTTATAGAATGAATAGTCCCCAAAATTGATGAATTAATATGTATTGCTCAATAGTGTATCTCAAGAATTCCTATTTTTTTTTACCAGTGAATATTATTATGTTGTGATAAACTACTTAGCGAGGTAGAGTACTGCCCTACCAAAGGAGGAGTAAGACGTCTCCTTTCCTCCGCTAGTCTTTGGACCACCCCTGGGCAAGTTGGAGCTCCCGTTTAGCCCCCCTATAAAGCCATTGGAGCAGGTGGTGGATGGAGTGGGAGCAGCCAACAAGTAGTGCCGGTTATGGTCCCCACACCTCGATGGCAGGCAGAGGATCTCATGTATAGGGACAATGGCTGTGATCTCCGACAAGTACAGTCACTGCCAAGAAGGAAAGGAATGACAAACTACCTTCTTAAATTGCCTGGACTAATCATGACAAATCACAACCTTATATTTACAGCTAACGACGTTAATGGGGACTTCACACAAATGAAAAGACGATTAGAGGCCACAGAGATGGGATTTCTCAGAAGAATGTTGAAAGTTCGCTGGACAGCTAAAAAGACCAATGAGGAAGTTCTCAAAGAGGCCAACACAAAAAGGGAGCTCTTAAAAAACATCAGAAAGAAGCAATCAACATTTTTCGGGCACATCATGAAAAGAGGAAAGTTGGAATACTTGGTTACAACTGGCAAAATAAAAGGAAAGAGAGATCGCGGAAGACAAAGAGAGAAAATACTGGATAGCTTGGTGTCATGGCATGGAAAACAGTCAACAACAGAACTGATACGATGCACTATAGATAGAATATTCTGGAGGGACATGATCGCCTAAGCCAACCGGTATGGCACAAGATGATGTGATAAACAGTAAGTAATAAATTGAGACATTTCTTCTTCAGCGCTCAAGTTTTTTTAACATGTGAACTTGATTGTCATGTTTCATGATTGAGAGGTTATAAACAACATCATGAAATTATATGAGCTGGTAACATGGTTATTGTAAGCGTGTCCTGATTTTTTTCCCCTTTCAGTGTTTTTGGCAGGTTGGTTTGGGGTTCTAGTTGATGTAGACAATGGGTGTAGAGCCCACCCTACCAGCAGTTTCTGTCTGATCTGCCATAGCCTTTCCTTCTCCAGATGGCAACTGCTTGACTTCAGTGGTTTGTTTGCTGGGGTGTCCTTCCCCATAGATGAAGCTTTAAATGCAGCCCTTATTCTCATGGCTTAACTAACTTTTCTCTATTGTGGTGTATATTGCTAAACATGACTGCTATTGATACAATCTACAGAATTACACCACCATAAAGCAATCACTTTGCAAGTCAACCAACAACACAAACATGATCTCTTTGCAGCTGAAACTTCAGGACTCATTGGTCCATTTAGCAATACCTGAATCCACTTTAACAGTAAAAAGTTTAAGCATTAACCTTATTGGCACACACAAGAAGATGCTAATAAAAGTAAAAAAAAAAAAAAAATTCTTACTTTGCTAATTTGTTTTTAAGAATCTGCTCCTGACTTGGTAATGTCTTGAGGGTAGATATCTGGCATGAACTATTTGAAGATGAGGGTCCAACATTCTTGAGTTTTAGGACCTGTTCCTGGCCTGGTAATGACTTGACATTAGATATCTGTGTACTTGAAAATGAGGGCACAGCAGCTTTCTTGACTAAACTTGCCTGAGAATTTGGTTTTTTCTTAACCTCAATTTTCTTCTTTACAATAGGTCTGGTTGTTTTGTTGGCAGTCACATTTACATTAGGTTTACAACCAACTGGTTTTATAGGCAATATCAGATTTTTCTTATCTTGAAGAACTGGCTCATTTGCTGCCTGTGTGGACAAATGTTTAACATTAAATGAGTTCAAAAATATAAGTGCATTTTTCTTTTCTTTAAAATGATGGTGATATCTAAATTACCATTTAGCTTTCTATTCCAAAAGAAAAAAAAGGGGGGGGGGGGGCCCCGGCGGAAACTTTAATGCAAACAGCGTATACAAATTCACAATTTCAAATTAAAGGGCACATTGGGTTAGTCATGGATGCATGATTTTGATGACCTTATTCGAACAATCAACCTTTTTCTAAAGAGAACTATAGAAGGCCACAGACAGTACCTAAGACCACCAATACCAGAAAACATTTCACATGATTGACTTTGCCAACACTTGAATCAACAATGGCTATGCAGCACCGAACAACAAAGGTTATGTGTCAAGCAGCCCCTAATATCAATAATAACTATGTGGCAAGCAGCCCCATTTCACTTTGTCTCTTGACTTGATGATGCTCACTGTCAGAGGTTCTCTTGTCCACTTTCCTAATGTTGTCAGTCAACTTTTGTCGTTGTATGTCTCATTTGCCTTGTATTTTCCCCTCCAAGATAACTTTTTATCTCCTATTATACCTCTTTACACATCCTAAAAATTTCAGCGCCTTGCTTCGAATTAAAGTTTTTTTTTCTCCATTTTCAGCTGTCACAGTTTTCTTCTTTGACCATCCAATTATTTCCATTCTTATACAAATCCAAATTTCAAGGCTTCAAATTTTTTAAATATTGTTTATTATGTGTTCAAATTTCAGCACCATACATGAATAGTGAGTTATCAGTTCAATGGCATTATTTGCTTTAACCATGATACCAACGTGTGACTCACTTGTTTACAATACTGTAGTAAATATTACTACCACTTAACTGTAACATTTCAATTTTGGATAATCAAATTTTCTTTTAACTTTTGCTACACAGCAGTGTGTTTACCCTAGACAAGACATAGGGATCCAATGACATAATCATTTACTGCTTTATGGTCGATTTTCAGCCATAAATGCAACCACATGTGTCCACCCCCCACCCAGTTTCCACTGTCTATTCATACACCAGTCATAAACCGTCAGAGAAGCCCATATATTTGGTGCGTTCCTGACGTTGCTCGCTGACTCTCCTGTTACAAAGATTGCTTTGATGTCAATGGCTCAGGACATTTCCCACGTTATGAGAAAAAATTTTTTTTTTTTTACAAACTGGCAGAAATGAAATAAAAACTGCATCTTTTTAAATACCATGGTAATTGTTACTACATGATTGATCAAAAAAAGAATTCAACATCAAACAAAAAAAGGTAAATACTCTGGAGGTGTCACTGATAATTAGGAAATTTTTTTTTATTTGGAAAAATTGGGGGGGGGAAGGAGAGAGAGAGACGCGTTTGCATATGGAGAAACTGTCAAATTCCCGATAAATGTATTTTGAAGCAGTAATTTTGATGAGTGTCTAGGGTTAAATATGAGTAAATCTTCCAAGGTTTTAAAAATGCTTTTTTGCTATTCCTTTTCTTTAATTTACTTGTCTTGCATTTTTCATCACTTATTGTGTCCAAAATTATTTCCTCTTCTAGAGAGATCTGCAGAAATAGTAAAGTGAGGTCTTAACTTACTGTCTATTATGATTTCATGTTACACAATTATGTGACCTTGATTCTTGGGTAATTCAATTTCACACCATGTGATACTAACTTTAGGTATCCACTATCATTGTGAAATTGCAACATTTACTTTTGTGGTAGTAATTAACCCACCCATTCCTTAAGTTTCCATGTCGAAATGAATTTTTATGATTTTATAGTAAACTTCCATGTCTGTCCCCAACAAATTCATATTATTTTCATAATAGTGTCCAATTTTCAAGGCAATTGTTATGGTAACATTCTCTATAAATTTCCTTTACCTGGCGATTTTTTTATTACAAGGGACTCGGAATATGGTAGTCAGTCAATAGGAATCTGCTGTTGGTCCTTCCAGCTGAATGAAGTAGGCTAGCTCCGACTCCCCAACAACAAATGGTATAATTGTGACCATGCAAGTTTCACAACTGAATAAATACATCAGAACAACTATATGTAGATGAAAGCAACTTTTTTTTTTAGGTCCAAGACACCAGACAGAACATGGGTTGGAAAGTTGTGAACAATTCAAAGCACAGTTGTTTACCACTGAAACTTTAATTTGCTCATTGACATCTTTCCAGGAAGATACACTACTCATGCTGCTTCTATTATATATTCAAAGTGATTAGAAGAAGCTGTCTTAAAATGTTCAAGCTTCTGTGGTTAAGTTGAATATTGTATCCCCAAAACTCTCATTTCTCAATCTGTATCTCTGTCATGAGCATTAACTACTAAAGCTTAACTCATTCATAAACATTGACTTGAACTTGCATGTTTTGTGTCTGGAGTCACTAACTGAAACATCAAAATATCAGTTTTGAGAATGAGAAGAATGCACTAGGCTCAGGACATCTATACATTTGATAAAAGTAGAACAATTTTCAAGATTGTAACTAAAATACAACTTTGAGATGAATACAAACAGCTGTGATAGCAAATAGAACATGGGTTGGAAGTAGTGAACCACTCATGGGTTGGGAGTAGTGAACCACTCATGGGTTGACTACATCAGGATCATGACCAAAAGTGATCAGGATACTTATTCTACATCCTAGTGGTGGCAATGAAACACAGCCAGTCTGACCAAGCAAGCTGCAATCTAATAGGGAAGACACTGCCCAAAAAAGTCTTAATGAAATTCAATGTACTGGGCATATATCACAGTTTGCTGCAAAACTACATTTTTTTTTTTTTACACATTTAGCATCCCTTTAAGAGTAAATGATCAGTTGAGCTGTACACAAATGCAATGAAAATTACATTGAAAGGTTACAAAAGATAAGTGGCAATAATAAGTCTAAATAACATGAAGCAAAGAATGTTAAGAAACATTAAATTACATTTGTAATGTCTCCAAAAACAGCTCTTCTTGTTTGATCTTTCACTGCTGCAGGCTTCTTAAGTTTAGCTTGATCACTTCTGACAGAAGCATTGGTCACCTATTGGACATTCCACAATATGAATCAACAAGAATGCAAATAAATATTTTGTGGGGATATTTGTTATTTCATGTGAAATTTTAAGAGTTATGTTTCACACTATAACAAAAATGATATGCTAATCTAAGCCACATTGAAACAAAAGAACAAACAAGCCTCAAACAAAATAATGCAAAATAATTGTATAAAATAAAATATCTATTGTATCTCCCGTGACAACAAAGTTTCCAACATTATCAATGTGTCATAATTTTGAATTAGTGAAGTCAATAGTAAACAAGATGCATCAATAAGGAAACTGATGGGACATAGGCAAGGCAAAGACAGCAACCATAAATTTGACACAAGAACTCTTCAAAATGTAGAAACTGTTATTTCAATCTAAACTCAATATTAGAAGTTCATTTATTGCATTATTGGCATTACAAAATTTAATTTGTTGGATAAGAGAAAAACTAGAAATTTCACTGCAACTGGTGAGCAAAATGGATTCACTTCATGAACTTCAATTTTGTCATTAAAACTAAAATTTGTGAAGAATTTACACGTACTTTGATCCATGAGCAATGAAAATTAAATTTGTTTTAAAGCTGTTAATGTTTTATTAATTGAAGTTGACAGAAAAAGGAAGAAATTCCATTAGATATTGAACAAGCATAAATCAGCCTGTTTCAGAGGTTGCTATTGCTTACAAGTAAACAGGTGGATCCTGTGTAAGAGGGTTATGATGTGATAGAAGCACAAAATGAGCTAGGGTGCTAAGTAGATTGATATTGGAGAAAGATAAAACCTGTGGTCTGAACTCGTTAAGAAAAATGCAGAATGAGAAACAGATGGATGTCGTCCATGACAAAGTGAGAAACGTGAATTAAAAGTCAAAGGGAAAACATGCCATAGTGAATTTGTGCAGACAAAAAGGTTTGACATGTGTAGTTTTATGAGTAGACGAGATTAGACACAAGGAAGCTCCATATGAATTTGTGCAGACAAAAAGGTTTGACAAGTATAGTTTTATGAGCAGACCAGATTAGACACAAGGAAGCTCCATGTGAATTTGCGCAGACAAAAAGGTTTGACAATTGTAGTTTTATGAGCAGACCAGATTAGACACAAGGAAGCTCCATGTGAATTTGTGCAGACAAAAAGGTTTGACAAGTGTAGTATAAATTGTAATGCTGACAAGTGTAGTATAAACATGTATTGTATAAATTGTAATGCTGACAAGTGTAGTATAAACATGTATTGTATAAATTGTAATGCTGACAAGTGTAGTATAAACATGTATTGTATAAATTGTAATGCTGACAAGTGTAGTATAAACTATGTAGTATAAACATGTATTGTATAAATTGTAATGCTGACAAGTGTTGTATAAACATGTATTATATAAATTGTAATGTTGACAAGTGTAGTATAAACATGTATTGTATAAATTGTAATGCTGACAAAATGTGTTAGCAATAAATGTTATGTTACTTTCACAAAAGTGAAAGTCTGTGACTTATTATTACCAAAGAACACAACTTGAATTCCAGTAGATGAGCCGTGGTAAAACTAGAAGAAAGTAAATAGGAGAACTATCATTATGAGTCATAAGAACTAGAATATTATATCTGATGATATGCGAAGACAAGTCCTAATTGATACATATGACTATGAATGACTATATCAGCAATTCCTTAATAAAAAAGAAAATGTTTGCATATGCGAGCAATTATTCTAGTTGTGTCTCTATTGATTTTTTGCCATTTCTTTTCTGGTCAAGAATAAACATGGCAGTTTGTGTTAATGAGCCATGATGATGGTCGGTGGCTGACTGGTTAATCCACTCACTACTGATCAGAAGACTGAAGAGTCAGGGTTCAATTTCAAGATGGTAACTTTTAAGGCCAACACAACTTTGGGATTCTCCTATCCAACCTCTAAACATAGGTACCAGAGGACTTTTGGGGGAAGTACGGCAGCCTGTAATAACACTGATAACACCACAAGTCCACAGCAACCAAAATGTGTTATTGGTCATTGAAAAACATTGGAAATAACCATATAACACACAGTACATTCCCCATAGCATATGTTGTTAAAGTTTGGAGTAAACCTTCTTCATGTCAATGTTGTTCTCAATGTCACTCCGGGTTAACCTTTTCTTTCTTACTAAAATAAGCGGGTGGGTGGGAAATAATTTTGGGTTGACTGTATATCCTCAATTTCATTGTTATGCTCTGACGTATCAACCCTAGATTACCGTAGTAAAAATTACCACACGAAAACATTTTTGTTTCAAAATTTTACTGTTTCCAGTGATAATAAAACACACCCCCACCTTTCCGTGTACCTTCCTAATTACTACTTCCAGTGACCCTGACTGTTGGATTAGTTTCTTTGAAGCAGGATTTTTATTTTCAGTTCGTGAGATATGGTAGCATAATGTGGTAAAAAAAAAAATTAAAATAGATTTTCAAGAAATTTGATTTTATTTTTCTTCTATTTTTGTTGTTGCCATGACCAGGAAATTTCCTCGGCCATTGGCTAACATCAACCAACCCTCTATGTCTCAGGAAACCCAGCAAGTAACGCTATGTGGTAGCCGAACATACTATCAGCGACTGTTATCTCATGCTGTCAAATTTCATGCCATAAATCAACCTGCGCCAGGAAATCTTAGTTCCCTGTATCTCACCAAAAATTGCCAAAAGTTCAAAGACAATACAATTGGCAGTCTTCCTAATGTTACATTTAAGTGGTAGTAATTTTTACCAATATATTATATACATAATATTATGTATGAAGAACAAGCAGGACGCAGAAAGGGGAGAAGCTGACTTGATCAAATTTTCACTCTAACGATAATACTAGAACATGCAGAAAAACCACAACCATTAATTTGCGGTTTCATTGATTTTAAAAAGAGTTTGACAGCATACATAGATTGTCCTTGTGGAAGATCTTGAAACATTATGGAATACCACCAAACATTACTAACATTAATAAAAGATATACAGTAGCCATACTTATGCAGTTCACACAGAGGAGGGAATGAGTGATTGGTTTTGAATTGAAACAGCAGTCAAACAGGGATGTATACTATCACCTTTGCTATTTGTAATTACCATTGATTACATAATGAGTAAATGTTGCAAAGGCAATAATGGTATTAAATGGTATAACAAGAATCACTTGGGAGATCTAGATTTTGCTAATAGTGCTCCTAAGTGACAATATCAACAAGATGCAGAATATTACAGATACCTTATCATCCATTGCAGAAATAACAGAACTTGGAATTAACAGGGATAAAACAAAAAATAATGAAAAATAAGAACACCCCATAGAGCAAAATATATATCACAATCATCAAGTATTGTAAAGAGCAGACCACTATATATATATATATCTTGGTAGTAATATAGATCAAGAAGGTGAAACAAAAAGATCAAGGAGGATAGCAAGCCAAAAGCTGCAACGAATTTAAAAAACCTGGACAAAATATGGAAGTCAAAATACTATGCAAGAAAATGAAACTTTGAATATTCAACTAACACTTTCCTGGAAAACACCAAAAGAGATTGAAACAAAACTTACTTTTGAAGACAAATGCCTAAGGAAAAACCTGGAGTGACATGATCACTTACGCCATCAGGCAAGGTACTTGATGATGATACAATATAATTATATACTTGATTTTTCCAGTGCCAGTAGGTATCACAAAGGGTTTGTGCCTTTCACCATCCACCTCTAATTCTGGAAGAGATGTTTAATCCTTTCCAAAAGAATCATCGAAGAGCCTGTTTTGAATTGCTCTTGTTGTCTCTTCTCAATACTAGCATTATTTGCAAGACTTATATGTCAATCTTCTCTTCCTGTTACTTTTTGTAGGAAATCATTGGTCATTTCTATCTCAATACTAGTTTTGAATTCATTTAATTGTACACAAGAGCAACATTTTTAAGGCTTCAAAAGCTTTCTTTTTTTTTTTTATCATCAATCTCTTGTTGTTTTCCAGCTTAGTAAGGGTTCATAATACATTTGAGTTTTTTATAATTGCGCCTAAAAAATTCATTCTATAATAATAATAATCAAAGCCAATCTCAAATAGTTAATAGCAAAGGTGAAACTATCAGTGATAGTATATTATAGCTTGGTAGTATTGCACGAATTATGATAATTATAACCGTTTCAATCTAAAAATGCATAAATACTGACTAATTAATATTTAAAAATTGTGATGCGATTATTTTATTTATTATAAATTGCAATTATTATTAATAATCAACTGAGTGAATTTATAATTTCGTCAGTCGAGTTAGTAGTGTATGTCTAGCAATCTATGTAAGTGACTATTATGATCACCATCAAGTACGGTACTTAGTACCGGGCCTGCTGGCGCAGGTGATTATGTCTTTTTGTCTGATTGTCTCTCCACAACTTTCGATCTTGACAGTTATATATCATTTCTGTTGTTGACCTACTGCCAAGTCATTCTCTAAGCTGTCTGGTATCTTTTCTCTTTGCTTCCCTCTATCCCTCAATTTTCCCAGTTGTTCTCTTCTCATTACAATACATAGCCAAAAAATGATTGTTTCTTCCTAATATTGGAAATTATCTCCCTTTTTTGCTTTGACCTCTCTCAAAACAATTCAAAACATCATTACTCTTCTTAGCTGTCCATTCTCAACATTCTTCTGTAAAACTACATTGCTACAGCCTCCAGTGAGTGATTTTCTTGTCTGTTGTCCTATTGTCATGATTCACATCCATAAGTTAAGACTGGCTCTACATCTCTTTTTCTTGTTTCTATTGTCAAAAACGGATTGCATAGTTGATAGTATAGTATCTTCCTCATTTTTTGGAAAGCTGCTTTTGCCAGAGCCAATACTGCATCTCACCTCCGTTGTTCTATCATTATTATTATTATAGTATAATTATAATAATAATTAATTATGATTAACTTTAGACTGTTACTGTTAGATTGACAGTTCTTGATTATTAAGCTAACAGTTACAGTAACGTTAAGTCGTAACGGGTAACTCAGAATCACTGTTTAAAAAAAAAGTAAAAAGAATTTAATTTATTGAATTATAAATTTTCATAGTCATAATATAATTATATAATTATAATTCATAATCATGTGAAAATAAAATGGCATGAGATTAAATCATTAATGATTAATATTCTAGCACTGACGGTGACACACACAAAATTGTATTGTAGTCTCTTAGAGTCTTCTTACAATAAATTGTAAAAAAAAAAAGGTCTCCGTTCCGTTAGAGGCATCCGTTATACGGTTATAATTATAAGCCATTATATTATTATTTACTGTCTTAACTTGATCAACATCATCAAGTTGTAATTAATTAACTTAAATTATGAAGTCACAAGTGGCAAGATTGATTTTGCTTTTCATGGATGGACTCACCCCTTTTTTAATTCCTATACCTCGACTGCTGGGGTCTGCATTTTCAGACATTTTATTCCGCGTTAACATACTTCACTCAGTTCGTGAGCTCGCTACTTATGTTCCAGAAGGATATCGATAGTTTGATGTGCCTGAAACAATCGACTACGAGCGAGAGAAGAATGTGAAGACAATGACTTGTGTGTAACCCACGTCGGCTGTTTGAAATTTGCTCAAGGTCGCTCTCTTCTGATTGGCTGTCAGCCCAGAAAGTGGACCAATCAATTCTTTGTCTGTTAAAAAATAAAATGTATAAATCTTTATATTTGTCATTTAACATTATTTTAATGTCTTTTTTTGTTTTCTGTACATTATAGAATTAAAAAATAAATAAAGCATGAGCAGATAAATAAAATAAAAGCAAGATAATACGTGTTTCAAAAAACTGTGTGTGAACAATAAATTTAACAGAGACAGTTATTTAGCTTTGTTCAGAGCAATCCCTGAATGTTCAGAATATCTATTTCCGGTGCTCTTGTTTGTAAACAAAGTCACGTGGTGTTATGGTTAACGCCTCCTTAATGGAAATTATGTGATTTATGCTCACAAAAAGTTGAAGAAACAACATTTTTGAAGCTGAAACATATATAAATTGTTTGTTTCAAATGGTGTAGCATACATGGAAGTATGTATTTTATATGATTACATTTAAAAGCCCCTTACTCATTGCAAAGGTAGCCGCATGATTAGTAGTGTAACAAGTGTAATTGTAAATTGTTCTTGAGTACAGCAGTGAGTATTACTTTTGTAGGACTTATTTCCGAGTTAGTGCAGTCACCTGTAATTCTGTGTGTAGTAGGGTTAGCGAAAGTTATAATGGGCAGACGCCAAACAGTTAAAACTGTGCTTGTAGTAATAACGCTATTTTACTACATTATGGAATGCATCTTTAATTTTCTATCCGTTTATTTTATCACTTCTTCTCTTTAATCTCGCTATTGTCGTCACAATGACAGTCACAATACTAACTCAACTAACTGAGCTTTACTCTTTTAAGTTCTTTCATTATATTGAATAATTAATATCATAATTTAACAATTTGAGTGACATTTCTTCCTCCTGACAGTGACGTTATATGTTATTGTTAATATTTCATTTTTGCAAGTAATAAATTTACTTCGCAGGACATGCTGAGGAGGGGACCTGAGCACCCATGGACATGTTCGGAGTGCAATGATGATGACCCGCAAATAACTCAAGTAATAAACTTTCTTTTTGTCGAGGTCTATCCTTCAATTTATTGTGAAATTTAATACATTGGGTGCTGTCTCCACATCGAAAGTTAGCTACCATCAAGGGGCGCCATTATTCTGTTTCTTGCCTTGATAGCGCACTTTGTCATCTCATAGGACCTGTCAATCTTGATCTGTTGATGTTATCAGTCTACTTTATAATTATTTATCTTGGTCTACTTTGTACTTCCTCCTCCTGGATAACTGTTAGTAGGTTATTATGTCATTAGGTTATTATTCAGGTGTCTTAAAAAATGTAGCTGTCTAAGTCTTGATCTAATTGTGTTATTTCTTATATAATTTTTTTGTTTTCAAAACTTCCCCTTTAATCTTCTTTTATTTCCACCGATAAACATGTAATTAATCTTCATTTATTTCAGATTGATTAAAGATAGAGATATTTTAGGTATATCAGAAACAAGATGGAAGGAAAGTAGATACATACAAGAAATAAAAAGAATGACTAATAAAGACAAAAAAGCTGCAGGAAGCGGATGTATTGCAAACAAAGAGGGAAGAATGCTAATAGACAACAAAGATATAATCGATAGATGGCAGGAATACATAACAAAATTATTTCATGATGAAAGGGACAAAAAACCATTTATAAAATGTACATCCAGCTATAAAATCCTAAAATCTGAAGTAGAAAAAGCTATAAAAACAATGAAAAAGGGAAAAGCAACAGGACCTGACAATATACAGATAGAGATGATACAGGCACTAGAAGATTTTGGTTATGAAGTGATCAAGGACATATGCAATGACATATCATACAGAATACATACCAAATGAACTAAAAACATCAACTTTCATTGCATTGCCTAAAAAGAATGGTGCAGTTGAATGTAGTGATTTTAGAACAATAAGCCTAATGAGCCAGGTATCCAAAATTTTACTAAAAGTTATACAAGGAAGAATTCAGCATAAAATCAATACTGAATTAGATGAGCAGCAATTCGGATTCAGGAAAAACAGTGGGACAAAAGAAACCATATTCAGCATGAGGACATTGATTGAAAAGTACATAGAAGTAAACAAACCAATTTATGCCTGCTTCATAGACTACACCAAAGCATTTGATAGAATACACCATAATCAACTTATAGACTGCCTAAAAGATATAAATCTGGATGACACAGACATACGACTGATATGTAATTTGTACTGGGAGCAAACAGCAATAATAAAATATAACAAGGAGAACTCTACACCCATTGATATAAAAAGAGGAGTAAGACAAGGATGCATCCTATCACCAAGCTTGTTCAATTTATACACTGAGCAAATCTTTAAAAACATCACAGAGATGCCAGGTCTAAACATTAATGGGATGATAATCAATAACCTAAGATATGCTGATGATACTGTACTACTATAGCTCGTTTCAAAACATATGCCCAACTTCAAAACGCTATTACTCTCTAACCGTTTGTTAAATACTTTTGAAATTTTCCAAATGTTATTAGAATGCAAAAGACCCTTTAAATGTATATTTAACAAATATCTTGCAGCTGCAGTTTTCTTAAAGCGGCGATATTTCTTTGATGTTTGTCAAAATTGTAAATTGTGAAGCCCTAAAGAATAGAAATTACCGTAGTTGCTGGTCTACGATTAATTTTCACTAGGTAAAGGCGTGGCCGTAATGGGGAAATAACTGGATAAAACAAAACACCAGGATAATTATTGTCTGCTCAGTTCGAGACGGACGATAATATCAAGGTTTACCTGTATGTCCAATTTTCATAGTTGTGTGGTCCTGAAAAGGACCGTTTGTTGAAATAATTTAAGGTAATATAGGGACCAACATTGTGGGGGCTATATACTTTCATTCTGAATCAGACGAGTCTAAAAGATTAATAACTGTTTGGGGTTGAACATTCCACAAACCATCATTTTTCCAATATTCCTCTTCCTGTTTTAAGACGTGGTCTTCACATTTAGCCCAATTATCTTTGTCTATATTTAATAAAGCGAGATTAGCAAGAGTCTTTACATCGCATATTTTGAATGTTGTATTTTCATCTGCCACTTGTCCTTTTAATTTTGCCCAGATTAGTTCTATTGGATTTAAATGAGCATGGTAAGGTGGCAGCCTCAAACTTATATGACCGTGCTCTTGGATAATCTTATCTATTTGAAAAATCTTTGTCCTCTGTTTTTGCTTTACTAGAGATAGTAATTCAGGTTTTAAGTGCATGTTATTAAATTGTATGTGCTCCTTTGTGAGCCATATCTTAATAGCATCTTTTGTACTGGATGACGTCGGGACTTTATCTTCAAGTGCAACAATGTTGTGGTACGCTGCATTGTCCATTATTAGGCAAGATGGTCGATCTAGTGATGGGAGAACAGAATTTTCAATCCAATATCTAAATATGTGACCATTCATCTCAGAGTGATAATCCCGATTGTCTATGGATTTTGAAAGAAAAATGAGCTCTGCATTCTGTATTAGTCCATGTTGTCGACTACCTGCATGAGCAATTATCAAGCGCTGTCCTTTGCTGCTAGGTATTAATCTCTTAATCTTTCCATCTGATGACTGCCATTTCCTTTGGTTAGTGTGGTGAGCATTGATCCATGTTTCATCCAAGTACACAATATCATAACCTTGCTTGCGCACCTCTTTTACTTCACGTAAGTACTTGCTTCTCATGACTACTATATGTGGCTTCTCACAGATGATGTTTCGTCCATTGGAATACTTTCTGAATGTAAAGCCTGCAGCTCTCACATTCCTCCATAATGTAGACTTTGATATTTCAATACCGTTGTTCTTTTTCAGCGATACTTTTAATTTTCTTATTGTAACAGTTGCATTCATACCCAACATTTTGCGAATTTCACTTCTAATAAGTTCACTGTCGAAATTATCCAACATTTTTGCTCTTCCTTGTGATTTTGTATATTTTGAACATTGACGGTCACGTGCTTGAATCCAGCGATTAAATGACCGTTTAGATAAATCCAAAATGTGTCTTGTCCTATTCTCAGGGTTTTCTAAAGAATGAAATAATCTTCCTCGTTTAGCCTCTTTGCAAAAATAGTCATACATTTTTATTGCAATGTTTTGTAAACTGCAGAATTTCATTTTAAGACTCATGATAAATGTTAGCGTTCCACGTCTACACCTATGAAAGAACGGAAATGGAACACACAATGCCTCGTGTTTTCTACAAGTGTCTAATTGTGTCAGACAGCTCACTTTTAAAGTGTGCAAAATCGTAAATTTGACCGTGTATAGATTTGTAATCGCTATTTTTAACTTAAATACTGTAAACACTAAGTTTTGACTACATCAATGGGTCGTTATAAATTTATATAAATCAAATAAGCAAAATAATAACCAAATGTTTGTTTTTAATGAAATTAATTCCCTGTTTGATTCTAATCATTATAACTTTACATGCAAATTTTGACAAAATTACAAAAAGCGGTTTAAAAGATATTGATTTTAAAAGTTGGGCACGACTTATGAAACAAGCCAGAAAATCCTAAAGATCTACAACAATTACTTAATGTAATAAACATGACAAGCAAAAAATATGGACTAGATATGAATATCAAAAAGACTAAAACTATGATCATAAACAAAGAAAATACTCAAAACCCACAAGTGGATATCAAAATTGAAGCAATAGACTTGGAGACAATTCAGAACTACAACTACCTTGGACATACTATAACCAGTGATGGAAAATGTACAACTGAAATAAATAAAAGAATAGGAATGACAAAAAGTAATTTTAATGTCATGAAGAACATACTAACATCAAAACAAATAACACTAGGGCTAAAACTAAGAATAGCAAAATGTTACATCTTCTCAATATTCCTGTATGGTGCAGAAACATGGACATTAGACCAGAAAACAGAACAAAAAATTGAAGCCTTTGAAATGTGGATTTATAGAATAATAGGTAGAATTGGATGGAAAGAAAAGAAAACAAACGAGAAAGTTTTAAAACAACTAAAAATGAAAAGAGAACTACTAAACACAATTAGTGCAAGACATGAAATTTTTGGGTCATGTTAAAAGACACAACAGCCTAATAAAAGTAATATTGGAAGGGAAAATACAAGGTAAAAGAGGCAGTGGCAGACCAAGACTAACATGGACAAGTAACATCAAAAGATGGACAAGTCAGCCTATGACAATCTGCACCATCAAAGCAAGAGACAGAGTGGAATGGCGCTCCATGGTAGCCAACCTTTGATGCGAAGACTTCATCAATGATGATGATATTTCCACCGATTCTCTCCATTTTCATATAAATCCATATTTAAAGGTCTTCGATTTTCTGTTTTATTTTCTAAGTTGATGTCCTTGTTTCTGCACCATACAGGAATGTTGAGTAGATTAATATTTTACTATTTGTAGTTTAAGTTCTCATATTATTTGTTTTGATTTGTCTTTATTTTTCATGTTAATTTTTTTTTTTTTTTTTTTTTTTTTTTTTTTTTTTTTTTTTTTGCATTTCTGTTCTTTTGTTTATTGTCTTACATTTTGTAACACTTATTATAACAATTAACATGTCCAAGATAGTCATATTCTTGAACTCTTTCTAGGTTCTTTCCAACTACTTTGTATAGGGCTATGTAGGTTTGTATTTGCTATCGCTATTAATACTCTTAGTTTTAGTCTTTTCTATATTCAGATCCAAACCATATTCTTTGCCTGTGTTGTTTATTTTGTTAATTAAATTAATTCTTTGGGATTTTCTGCCAGTAATACAGTATCATAGCGTATCTTAAATTATTAATTAATCCATTAATTTTTATACTTGGCATCTCCATGATTCCTTTAAATATCTGCTCAGTAAGTACATTCACATGTCCAACGTATGACCATCGTCTTTTCTTTATTACTGAAGATATTAGTGGTTGATTGGCGATTTCTCTAATTTCCTCGTTTGTTTTGAATTCGTTCCATTCTATACCAAGTATTTTCCTTAGACATTTATTTTCGAATGCGTTCAATTTTGTTTCTATATCTCTTGTTGTTTTCCAGCTTTCACACGCATACGTAAGGGTTGATAGTACATTTGATTTGAATAGCCTAAGTTTTGTGTTTGTGCTAATGAGTTTTGATTTCCACAACTTTTCAAGGCTTCTGAAAGACATTGCTGCTTTAGCCAGTCTGATTCTAATTTCTTTGCTCGTATCCCCTTCTCGATCAATGTGACTTCCAAGATAGATAAAGTGATCGATCTCTTCTACTGGTTTGTTTTCCATGTACATTCTAATAATCGAATAGCAAAGCAAGCCCTCATATGGGAAACAACAGGTAAAAGAAAAAGAGGAAGACCCAGGGAGACACTGAGAAGAACATTGATGAGAGAGGCAAGAGCAGCAGGAATCGGCTCCCTCAATGAGATAGAACTGCTTGCACAGAACAGAGACAGATGGCGAGATTTGATAAAATATCTTTAAAAGAAAACTGCTAGAACAAAAATTCATATAGGAGAAGGTGTATCTTGGTCTACGCCCTATGGGCCGGTTACGGCTCGAAAGGTCAATAGATAGAAGTACATTCAATATAAAACATGATAGAATGCAGTGTTGTCTCACATATTTTTTTTTATATAAATAGGTGCAGAGTTCTCATTGTTGTATTTTATTTTAAAGCTGTTTGTTCCCAGTAAAAATTAAATATCTGTTTTATGTCATCATCTTCCAGATGTATATCTTTCAGACATTTTTTTTAAGTTGGTTATGGTGTATTCTGTCAAATGTTTTGGTGTTATCTATGAAGTATGCACAAATTAGCTTGTTTGCTGCTGTAATACTTTTATACCATCCGCATGCAGAAGACCAAACAGGGAAGCCAGTGAAGACATAAGTTCAATTATAACTAGAGACAGAATAGCTAAGCTAAACAACATTTGGAAATATACCCTTACAACATAAAAACTAAATAAAAGCTAATGCTTTCAGTGCTTTTGTATGGATCTGAATGCTAGAAAACTATGAATAAGGAAATAGCAAAGCTATTATTTCATGCAAACTGAGAAAAATGTACAGAATTGTTTGCCAAGGCAGAAGCAGCAATCAAGAATTCTTCAAAAGGTACAACCAAGAGAAAATGTGCACAATGATAACATTTAAATTAAAAGAGTTAGATAAGTAATGTGCTCAGAAACAATCACAAAAGCTGTTAATGCAGAGATAAGAGAGGAAGACCAGAGGCATCTTGATTTAGGACAGTAACAAAATAGAGATGAATAGCATAGTTCAGACATGGGGCATCTTGTGAAGAATGAGGTGGAGGGATTTTGTGTTTTCCCTAAAACATATCTACCACTGACTTCTTTGTTTGCTTGTGACCAAGGAAAACAGAAAAAGAAGAATGATTCATAAATTTAAAAACATGAAAATTAATTGGACATTTTCAGGAAACATTTAATGGACTTATGTGACAGTGGTACTTTATGCTTCTAACTCAATTCATTCCTGGAGGCCATTTGAACTCAGAATTTTTAAAATTCTGAATTAGTTTTTCTAATTAAAAATAGTGAAAAGTGAATTAATTCATTCTCAGACTATAACTGAAGCTAAACAAAGAGCAAGACAAAAAATGGCAACCATGACAAAATTATCTGGCCCAACTTGGGGAGCAGATGTGAGCATGCTAAAGAAGCTTTACAGAGTGAGACCAGTCCTATGATATGCTATTGCAGCATGGGCAACAGCAACCAATTCAAATTTTGTGAAGATCAACAGACTCCAAAACCAGACAATGAGAATTATAACTGATAGTATGAGATAACTTTCATATAGAACTGGAAAAAAATCACACACTTGCAGTCAATGGAAGACACCCTAGAACTCAACAAGGTGACAAATTTAAAAGACTGACTAATCATCCCATACATCAGAAAATAAATGGCTTTGGAAAAGGTGGACTAAAGCAGAAAAAACATTGTGAAATCAACAAAAGCTATGCAGAAGGGACCCAGTAAACTCTGTGACAACATCTAAACCATATAATAATACATAGAAAACACCATTGTGGAGAAAACAGCACCTTACTGAACTAATAGAGAATATTCCTGAAATCACACACTTGTGTGAAGTGTGTGAAATAATGCAAGACAAACTCGATCGCATTTCTTCCTGGTGTGGGGTTTCAGGTGCCTTGGTTAATCCTAATAAAGCATCAGTTTCATGGTTCTCCCTTAACAATAATATTGTTAATACGACCACACCGGTAGTACGAATGGGAGCTGATGAGGTGATCAAGGACAAGTTGATGACATACCTCGGAGTTAAGTTTGATCGCAGCCTGTTTTTTTCGGGACCACGCCAAACATATGATAACAAAATCCCGCAATGGATTAGCCACCTTGAAGGTCATGACACCTGCCAACATTGAGCAGGGGCTACTTACTCTTCTGTTCCAGGGATTAGTCCTCGCACCAATTGAGTATGCCCTGGCAATTCTTACTGTCAGTATGACTCAAATTGATAGGCTGGAGAAAATACAAAATGAAGCCATGTCTTGGGATAAACAAGGGACACTCCCTGTGTAGCAATGAGGTATCTTCTTGACTTTCCAACCATGGATGACAGAATCAAGATCTGGAGAGCACAAGCATACCTGAAGATTAGCACAGATAAAGAGCATCCATTGCACCACGTGCTCAACACAGGGAAAGGTACCAGGCTAAAAAGAGGCAAATCATGGGTGGGCCAAGCAGAAGATGTCATCAAACAGGTCTGTGGGCTTATTCTCTCTCTCTCTCTGTCTGTGATCAGGACTCAATCAGAGTAGGATTCCAGACTCTCACATGAAGTCAGAGTCTGCCAGATCCACTCTCATTGAGCACCAGTTAAAACATTGCACTGTGTTCTGCGCCAGTGGTCCAGTGCATCCGATTTCAGCCAGCATTTTATTCAGGTTAGCTTTCCTTAGCCTTTGATTGTCCCCAATCTTCCTGCAAGATAGCAGATGATCTTTTCTGTAGGGGGATTCTGCCCTTAGATGGTCGGCCCTCCCAGGTTTACGAGCACCATCTGCCCGAGTCACTAGAGGTGACTAACACAGACATGCACACACAAAGATATGAGATGTGCCTAACACAGACATGCACACAGCGATACGAGGCATGACTAACACTGACACATCAAGATATAAGACACATGACTAACACAGACATGCACATAAAGATATGAGATATGTCTGACATGGACATGCACACACAAAGATATAACATATGCCTAACATAGAAATGCACACAAAGATATGAGATATGACCAACATAGACATGCACACACAAAGATATGAGATATGACTAACATAATCATGCACATAAAGATATGAGATATCACTAACCCAAACATGTACACACAAAGATGTGACACATGACTAACACAGAAACACACTAAGATATGACATATGACTAAACACATACACACATAAAGATTTGAGACATGGATAACACGGCAACACCAAGATATATGACACATGACTAACATAAATATGCACATAAAGATATGAGATATGACTGATATAGACATGCACACACAAAGATATGACACATATCTAACATAGATATACTCACACTTGTAAGGAACAACATTAATGCATGTCAGATTGAAGTGTATATGGAAGGGGCGGAATATCAAATACTGCACCTCAGGACAGGAAATACAGACTTCCATCTACTTAACTACTACTGTCCGAGTGACCGCCCACTAGCACTAGACACAATTACATTAAAAGAAAGAATAATGTATGTGGAGACTTTAACAGCCATTCACAGAGCTGGGGCTATGAACATATGGACAAGAGAGGTGAAGAGCTTGAAAATTGGCAGGATGACAATGGGCTTATACTATTAAACCAGACAACAGATCCACCAACATTCTACTCCAGATCATGGCATACCACATCTACACCAGACCTTGCTTTCCATTCACCAGACCTGGATTGGAATATCACACGTATTGTTGGGAAACAACTTGGAGGCAGCGACCACTGACCAGTCTTTTTCTGCTTCTTCTTCCTCTTTCCTTCCTCATCTGCCTTTCAGCGTCGAGGGGAGATATAATTTGCGGTCTTTTGCTCTTCTGTTCGCCTCTGCTGCTGTTATGTTTCCTAGTGCTTCTAATATTCCATCGATCCATCTTTTTCGTGGTCGACCCTTGGGTCTGTTGTTCTCACAGCGTTTGTTGAAGGCTCGCTGTGTTGTGTTTTGTTCTTTCTGCCTTGTCACGTGGCCGAACCATTTTATCTGTTGTTTCCTTATATATTCTATGGCTGGGGCTATTCCTAGCTTTTTTCTCAGTTCTTCATTTCTGATCTTATCTCTCAGACTGTTTCCTGTCATTCGTCTAACACATTTCATCTCTGTAGAGGTTATTTTTCTTATTGTTCTTGCATCTAGAGTCCAGGTCTGGCATTGGTAGCACAATGTTGGAATGAAGATTGTATTGTATAGTGCTCGTTTTGCCTCCAGAGTTATTTCCTTGTTGGATAATAATGGTGATAACTGTCCGATGATTTGACAAGCTTTGTTGCATCTTGATTCTATCTCTGCTGTTTGGGAATTGTCGTTTGTCATTAGACTTCCTAGGTATTTGAATTCCTCTACTTGTTTTAGTTGTCTGCCTTCTATAGTTATGTTGATGTTCTGTTTATTTTTGGCGACATTCATGACTTCTGTTTTGTTGATGTTGATTTTCATGTTGTATTTTGTTCCTAAGATGTTGAGTTTGTTTAAGTGTTCTTGTAGGTCTTCTATTGTTTCATGTATTAGTGCCTGGTCGTCTGCAAATAGAAGCTCGTTGATCTCCTCTGTCTCTGATGGGTTGGCTAGCTTGCATATATGGTCCATGTATGTAATAAACAGTAGGTAATAACCAGTCTTTTTAGTGGTACAAAATAAGGCCATCAGGGAGAGCAGCACTCTCTCCAGATGGAATTACAAAAAGGCAGACTGGAAAATGTATCAACACTACACCAGTGTACTGACTAAAGATCTAAATACAGACAGAGACATCAACAAAATAGTTGATGAATTCAGTAGACTAATAATACAAGCTGCCAGTGAAACAATACCTAGAGGGGCACGGAAACACTACAAACCATACTGGAGTAGTGAACTAGAGCAACTGCACAATGACATGGAAACATCTCGAAAGCAAGCAGAAAATAACCCTTGTCAAGAACACCACAATAACTATCAGCATGCTAAAGCCAAATTTCAATGGGTTAAACTACAAGCCAGACGGAGAAGCTGGAAAGAGAAAACAGAGTCCTTGAATCTTGAACGAGACACAAGAAAAGTATGGAAGCTTGTAAAACAGCTGAATGATGAGGGTACAGAAAGGAACACCAAAATTACACTGAAGAAGGATGGAAACATTCTAATAGGTAAACATGCAGCAAATTACTTTGCAGACTCCTTTGCAAATGACAATAATATTGAAATTAGCCTAGAGAAACGACAAGAGACCCGTTTAAAACAACAAAATGCAAGACAAGAAGAGACCACACAAGAAGTCATGGAAATACCCATTACACAAAGAGAGCTAGAGCTGGTAATATCCAAATTAAAAATGAAAAAGTCACCAGGCAGTGATGGAGTGTCCAATGAAATGATTAAGAACTTGGGAACTGCAGCTAAAGCAAAACTACTGCAGATCTACAACATTTGCTGGATCACAGGTAGAGTGCCACAGGCATGGAGAGAAGCAATTATGATACCATTACTAAAGCCAGGAAAGATAGCTCAACGGCATCCAGCTATAGACCAATCAGCCTTACAAGCTGTTTGTGTAAAACAATGGAATGTATAATCAATCTCAGACTGCAGTGGTACCTGGAAAATGAAAATCTCCTTGTCCCACAACAAGCAGGCTTCAGACAGTGTTACTCTACCGAAGATCAGGCAACCTATCTTTCCCAGGAAATTGAGGATGCGTTTCAAGAAAAGAAACTGGTACTAGCAGCATGGATAGACCTAAAGAAAGCATTTGATAAGGTATGGAAGGAAGGGCTTTTGAAGAAACTGATAAATTATGGAGTAAATGGCAGGATGTACAAATGGGTCAAAGCATACCTGCATAACAGGAGAGCCAGAGTGCAACTGGATGGTCTTAAGAGTAAAAAGGTCTTATTGCGCCAGGGCGTTCCACAGGGAGGGGTACTATCCAACACTTTTTCTGATTTACATCAATGACCTAGTTACTGAACTACCACATGGCATCAAAGTGGCAATGTATGCAGATGACTTGGTAATGTGGTGCACAGAGGAGTATGCAACAGTGGCCTACAAAGAGCTATGAATGCACTGAATTCATGGACAAATAGATGGTGTATCAGCATCAATACAGACTAATGCAGTACTACACTTTTCACACTCTCCCCAAAATAAAAAGCAGGAGCCATCTACATAAACAATGAGCCTGTGAAAGAAGACATACAAGCTACATATCTCAGAGTTACATTTGATAACAAACTATCTTGGAAACAGCAGATAAATAAGGCAACCCAAAAAGCAAGGAGGAAATTGGCTATTCTAAGAAAGTTGTGTGGAACCACATGGGGTGCGAATGGGAAAATACTCAGTAAAGTTTACCAACAGAGTATACGCCCACATTTAGAATATGGATCATCCGCATGGTGCTCAGCATCAAACACCACATTGCAAGAACTGGATAAAGTACAAAACCAGGCACTTAGGGTCATCACAGGAGCAATGAAATCAACACCAATATTGGAGATGGAGAAATTGTGGAGGATACCAGCACTGAGAGAACGGAGAGACACAAAGGTGCTGATACAGGCAGAAAAATTTGTATGCATGCCGAGACATCCAATGAAGGACCGATTCCAAAATCTTGCATTGGGGCGACTTAAGAGAAGCAGTTTTATCCACCAAGCCAAGCGTATTAGTAGACAAACACCAGACATGCCAAGAGTTGTTAACCCCCTACTGCCCATACCAGAACAGACTCCCTGGACAGATGAATCAGGATTATCAGCTCAAATACGGACAGAAGTGAAAGGAATAGTTGACAAAGAGGAACAGAATAGTCTACAGCGAAAAACAATAACTCTCAGTTTCCTGGATGAAGAATACCCACAAGACCTATGGATCTGTGTGTACACAGATGGATCAGCACAGAATGAAGTAAAGAATGGGGAGCAGGTGCATATATAGAGTACCCAAATAACACTAGGGATATGAATAAAATAGCAACAGGGAAATATTGTCACAATTATGATGCAGAAATACAAGCAATAAAGTTGGCAATAGA